>OZ005742.1:259525629-259688485 GCA_963930735.1 Dioctria linearis | reverse complement strand
TGTCAATAGATTCTAAAGGCGCCATTTCAGGGGGTTGTATGTTGATAGGGGGTGTATGAAAATGTCATCAGAAATCGTCTACGGCCAACGGTTTTCGAGATATTAGCGATTTTCCGCGGTTTTTTTCGATGTCAATAGATTCTAAAGGCGCCATTTCAGGGGGTGTATGTTGATAGGGGGTGTATGAAAATGTCATCAGAAATCGTCTACGGCCAACGGTTTTCGAGATATTAGCGATTTTCCGCGGTTTTTTTCATGTCAATAGATTCTAAAGGCGCCATTTCAGGGGGTGTATGTTGATAGGGGGTGTATGAAAATGTCATCAGAAATCGTCTACGGCCAACGGTTTTCGAGATATTAGCGGTTTTCCGCGGTTTTTTTCGATGTCAATAGATTCTAAAGGCGCCATTTCAGGGGTGTATGTTGATAGGGGGTGTATGAAAATGTCATCAGAAATCGTCTACGGCCAACGGTTTTCGAGATATTAGCGATTTTCCGCGGTTTTTTTCATGTCAATAGATTCTAAAGGCGCCATTTCAGGGGGTGTATGTTGATAGGGGGTGTATGAAAATGTCATCAGAAATCGTCTACGGCCAACGGTTTTCGAGATATTAGCGATTTTCCGCGGTTTTTTTCATGTCAATAGATTCTAAAGGTGCCATTTCAGGGGGTGTATGTTGATAGGGGGTGTATGAAAATGTCATCAGAAATCGTCTACGGCCAACGGTTTTCGAGATATTAGCGATTTTCCGCGGTTTTTTTCATGTCAATAGATTCTAAAGGCGCCATTTCAGGGGGTGTATGTTGATAGGGGGTGTATGAAAATGTCATCAGAAATCGTCTACGGCCAACGGTTTTCGAGATATTAGCGGTTTTCCGCGGTTTTTTTCGTGTCAATAGATTCTAAAGGTGCCATTTCAGGGAGGTGTATGTTGATAGGGGGTGTATGAAAATGTCATCAGAAATCGTCTACGGCCAACGGTTTTCGAGATATTAGCGGTTTTCCGCGGTTTTTTTCGTGTCAATAGATTCTAAAGGTGCCATTTCAGGGGGTGTATGAAAATGTCATCAGAAATCGTCTACGGCCAACGGTTTTCGAGATATTAGCGATTTTCCGCGGTTTTTTTCATGTCAATAGATTCTAAAGGTGCCATTTCAGGGGGTGTATGTTGATAGGGGGTGTATGAAAATGTCATCAGAAATCGTCTACGGCCAACGGTTTTCGAGATATTAGCGATTTTCCGCGGTTTTTTTCATGTCAATAGATTCTAAAGGCGCCATTTCAGGGGGTGTATGTTGATAGGGGGTGTATGAAAATGTCATCAGAAATCGTCTACGGCCAACGGTTTTCGAGATATTAGCGATTTTCCGCGGTTTTTTTCATGTCAATAGATTCTAAAGGCGCCATTTCAGGGGGTGTATGTTGATAGGGGGTGTATGAAAATGTCATCAGAAATCGTCTACGGCCAACGGTTTTCGAGATATTAGCGATTTTCCGCGGTTTTTTTCATGTCAATAGATTCTAAAGGCGCCATTTCAGGGGGTGTATGTTGATAGGGGGTGTATGAAAATGTCATCAGAAATCGTCTACGGCCAACGGTTTTCGAGATATTAGCGGTTTTCCGCGGTTTTTTTCGTGTCAATAGATTCTAAAGGTGCCATTTCAGGGGGTGTATGTTGATAGGGGGTGTATGAAAATGTCATCAGAAATCGTCTACGGCCAACGGTTTTCGAGATATTAGCGATTTTCCGCGGTTTTTTTTCATGTCAATAGATTCTAAAGGTGCCATTTCAGGGGGTGTATGTTGATAGGGGGTGTATGAAAATGTCATCAGAAATCGTCTACGGCCAACGGTTTTCGAGATATTAGCGGTTTTCCGCGGTTTTTTTCGTGTCAATAGATTCTAAAGGTGCCATTTCAGGGGGTGTATGTTGATAGGGGGTGTATGAAAATGTCATCAGAAATCGTCTACGGCCAACGGTTTTCGAGATATTAGCGATTTTCCGCGGTTTTTTTTCATGTCAATAGATTCTAAAGGCGCCATTTCAGGGGGTGTATGTTGATAGGGGGTGTATGAAAATGTCATCAGAAATCGTCTACGGCCAACGGTTTTCGAGATATTAGCGATTTTCCGCGGTTTTTTTCATGTCAATAGATTCTAAAGGTGCCATTTCAGGGGGTTGTATGAAAATGTCATCAGAAATCGTCTACGGCCAACGGTTTTCGAGATATTAGCGATTTTCCGCGGTTTTTTTCATGTCAATAGATTCTAAAGGCGCCATTTCAGGGGGTGTATGTTGATAGGGGGTGTATGAAAATGTCATCAGAAATCGTCTACGGCCAACGGTTTTCGAGATATTAGCGATTTTCCCGCTGTTTTTTTCATGTCAATAGATTCTAAAGGCGCCATTTCAGGGGGTGTATGTTGATAGGGGGTGTATGAAAATGTCATCAGAAATCGTCTACGGCCAACGGTTTTCGAGATATTAGCGATTTTCCGCGGTTTTTTTCATGTCAATAGATTCTAAAGGCGCCATTTCAGGGGGTGTATGTTGATAGGGGGTGTATGAAAATGTCATCAGAAATCGTCTACGGCCAACGGTTTTCGAGATATTAGCGGTTTTCCGCGGTTTTTTTCGTGTCAATAGATTCTAAAGGTGCCATTTCAGGGGGTGTATGTTGATAGGGGGTGTATGAAAATGTCATCAGAAATCGTCTACGGCCAACGGTTTTCGAGATATTAGCGATTTTCCGCGGTTTTTTTCATGTCAATAGATTCTAAAGGTGCCATTTCAGGGGGTGTATGTTGATAGGGGGTGTATGAAAATGTCATCAGAAATCGTCTACGGCCAACGGTTTTCGAGATATTAGCGGTTTTCCGCGGTTTTTTTCGTGTCAATAGATTCTAAAGGTGCCATTTCAGGGGGTGTATGTTGATAGGAGGTGTATGAAAATGTCATCAGAAATCGTCTACGGCCAACGGTTTTCGAGATATTAGCGATTTTCCGCGGTTTTTTTCATGTCAATAGATTCTAAAGGCGCCATTTCAGGGGGTGTATTGTTGATAGGGGGTGTATGAAAATGTCATCAGAAATCGTCTACGGCCAACGGTTTTCGAGATATTAGCGATTTTCCGCGGTTTTTTTCATGTCAATAGATTCTAAAGGCGCCATTTCAGGGGGTGTATGTTGATAGGGGGTGTATGAAAATGTCATCAGAAATCGTCTACGGCCAACGGTTTTCGAGATATTAGCGGTTTTCCGCGGTTTTTTTCATGTCAATAGATTCTAAAGGTGCCATTTCAGGGGGTGTATGTTGATAGGGGGTGTATGAAAATGTCATCAGAAATCGTCTACGGCCAACGGTTTTCGAGATATTAGCGATTTTCCGCGGTTTTTTTCATGTCAATAGATTCTAAAGGTGCCATTTCAGGGGGTGTATGTTGATAGGGGGTGTATGAAAATGTCATCAGAAATCGTCTACGGCCAACGGTTTTCGAGATATTAGCGATTTTCCGCGGTTTTTTCATGTCAATAGATTCTAAAGGCGCCATTTCAGGGGGTGTCTGTTGATAGGGGGTGTATGAAAATGTCATCAGAAATCGTCTACGGCCAACGGTTTTCGAGATATTAGCGATTTTCCGCGGTTTTTTTCATGTCAATAGATTCTAAAGGCGCCATTTCAGGGGGTGTATGTTGATAGGGGGTGTATGAAAATGTCATCAGAAATCGTCTACGGCCAACGGTTTTCGAGATATTAGCGATTTTCCGCGGTTTTTTTCATGTCAATAGATTCTAAAGGCGCCATTTCAGGGGGTGTATGTTGATAGGGGGTGTATGAAAATGTCATCAGAAATCGTCTACGGCCAACGGTTTTCGAGATATTAGCGATTTTCCGCGGTTTTTTTCATGTCAATAGATTCTAAAGGCGCCATTTCAGGGGGTGTATGTTGATAGGGGGTGTATGAAAATGTCATCAGAAATCGTCTACGGCCAACGGTTTTCGAGATATTAGCGGTTTTCCGCGGTTTTTTTCGTGTCAATAGATTCTAAAGGTGCCATTTCAGGGGTGTATGTTGATAGGGGGTGTATGAAAATGTCATCAGAAATCGTCTACGGCCAACGGTTTTCGAGATATTAGCGATTTTCCGCGGTTTTTTTCATGTCAATAGATTCTAAAGGCGCCATTTCAGGGGGTGTATGTTGATAGGGGGTGTATGAAAATGTCATCAGAAATCGTCTACGGCCAACGGTTTTCGAGATATTAGCGATTTTCCGCGGTTTTTTTCATGTCAATAGATTCTAAAGGTGCCATTTCAGGGGGTGTATGTTGATAGGGGGTGTATGAAAATGTCATCAGAAATCGTCTACGGCCAACGGTTTTCGAGATATTAGCGATTTTCCGCGGTTTTTTTCATGTCAATAGATTCTAAAGGCGCCATTTCAGGGGGTATGTTGATAGGGGGTGTATGAAAATGTCATCAGAAATCGTCTACGGCCAACGGTTTTCGAGATATTAGCGGTTTCCGCGGTTTTTTTCGTGTCAATAGATTCTAAAGGTGCCATTTCAGGGGGTGTATGTTGATAGGGGGTGTATGAAAATGTCATCAGAAATCGTCTACGGCCAACGGTTTTCGAGATATTAGCGATTTTCCGCGGTTTTTTTCATGTCAATAGATTCTAAAGGCGCCATTTCAGGGGGTGTATGTTGATAGGGGGTGTATGAAAATGTCATCAGAAATCGTCTACGGCAACGGTTTTCGAGATATTAGCGGTTTTCCGCGGTTTTTTTCGTGTCAATAGATTCTAAAGGTGCCATTTCAGGGGGTGTATGTTGATAGGGGGTGTATGAAAATGTCATCAGAAATCGTCTACGGCCAACGGTTTTCGAGATATTAGCGATTTTCCGCGGTTTTTTTTCATGTCAATAGATTCTAAAGGTGCCATTTCAGGGGGTGTATGTTGATAGGGGGTGTATGAAAATGTCATCAGAAATCGTCCTACGGCCAACGGTTTTCGAGATATTAGCGATTTTCCGCGGTTTTTTTCATTTCAATAGAATCTAAAGGCGCCATTTCAGGGGGTGTATGTTGATAGGGGGGTGTATGAAAATGTCATCAGAAATCGTCTACGGCCAACGGTTTTCGAGATATTAGCGATTTTCCGCGGTTTTTTTCATGTCAATAGATTCTAAAGGCGCCATTTCAGGGGGCTGTATGTTGATAGGGGGTGTATGAAAATGTCATCAGAAATCGTCTACGGCCAACGGTTTTCGAGATATTAGCGATTTCCGCGGTTTTTTTTCATGTCAATAGATTCTAAAGGCGCCATTTCAGGGGGTGTATGTTGATAGGGGGTGTATGAAAATGTCATCAGAAATCGTCTACGGCCAACGGTTTTCGAGATATTAGCGGTTTTCCGCGGTTTTTTTCGTGTCAATAGATTCTAAAGGTGCCATTTCAGGGGGTGTATGTTGATAGGGGGTGTATGAAAATGTCATCAGAAATCGTCTACGGCCAACGGTTTTCGAGATATTAGCGATTTTCCGCGGTTTTTTTCATGTCAATAGATTCTAAAGGCGCCATTTCAGGGGGTGTATGTTGATAGGGGGTGTATGAAAATGTCATCAGAAATCGTCTACGGCCAACGGTTTTCGAGATATTAGCGATTTTCCGCGGTTTTTTTCATGTCAATAGATTCTAAAGGTGCCATTTCAGGGGGTGTATGTTGATAGGGGGTGTATGAAAATGTCATCAGAAATCGTCTACGGCCAACGGTTTTCGAGATATTAGCGATTTTCCGCGGTTTTTTTCATGTCAATAGATTCTAAAGGCGCCATTTCAGGGGGTGTATGTTGATAGGGGGTGTATGAAAATGTCATCAGAAATCGTCTACGGCCAACGGTTTTCGAGATATTAGCGGTTTTCCGCGGTTTTTTTCGTGTCAATAGATTCTAAAGGTGCCATTTCAGGGGGTGTATGTTGATAGGGGGTGTATGAAAATGTCATCAGAAATCGTCTACGGCCAACGGTTTTCGAGATATTAGCGATTTTCCGCGGTTTTTTTCATGTCAATAGATTCTAAAGGCGCCATTTCAGGGGGTGTATGTTGATAGGGGGTGTATGAAAATGTCATCAGAAATCGTCTACGGCCAACGGTTTTCGAGATATTAGCGATTTTCCGCGGTTTTTTTCATGTCAATAGATTCTAAAGGCACCATTTCAGGGGGTGTATGTTGATAGGGGGTGTATGAAAATGTCATCAGAAATCGTCTACGGCCAACGGTTTTCGAGATATTAGCGATTTTCCGCGGTTTTTTTCATGTCAATAGATTCTAAAGGCGCCATTTCAGGGGGTGTATGTTGATAGGGGGTGTATGAAAATGTCATCAGAATCGTCTACGGCCAACGGTTTTCGAGATATTAGCGGTTTTCCGCGGTTTTTTTCGTGTCAATAGATTCTAAAGGTGCCATTTCAGGGGGTGTATGTTGATAGGGGGTGTATGAAAATGTCATCAGAAATCGTCTACGGCCAACGGTTTTCGAGATATTAGCGGTTTTCCGCGGTTTTTTTCGTGTCAATAGATTCTAAAGGTGCCATTTCAGGGGGTGTATGTTGATAGGGGGTGTATGAAAATGTCATCAGAAATCGTCTACGGCCAACGGTTTTCGAGATATTAGCGATTTTCCGCGGTTTTTTTCATGTCAATAGATTCTAAAGGCGCCATTTCAGGGGGTGTATGTTGATAAGGGGTGTATGAAAATGTCATCAGAAATCGTCCACGGCCAACGGTTTTCGAGATATTAGCGATTTTCCGCGGTTTTTTTCATGTCAATAGATTCTAAAGGTGCCATTTCAGGGGGTGTATGAAAATGTCATCAGAAATCGTCTACGGCCAACGGTTTTCGAGATATTAGCGATTTTCCACTGTTTTTTCACGTCAAGAGATTCTAAAGGTGCCCTTTCAGGGGGTGTATATTGATAGGGGGTGTATGAAAATGTCATCAGAAATCGTCTACAGCCAACGGTTTTCGAGATATTAGCGATTTTCCGCGGTTTTTTCACGTCAATAGATTCTAAAGGTGCCATTTCAAGGGGTGTATGTTTATAGGGGGTGTATGAAAATGTCATCAGAAATCGTCTACGGCCAACGGTTTTCGAGATATTAGCGATTTTCCGCGGTTTTTTTCATGTCAATAGATTCTAAAGGTGCCATTTCAGGGAGTGTATGTTGATAGGGGGTGTATGAAAATGTCATCAGAAATCGTCTACGGGCAACGGTTTTCGAGATATTAGCGATTTTCCGCGGTTTTTTTCATGTCAATAGATTCTAAAGGCGCCATTTCAGGGGGTGTATGTTGATAGGGGGTGTATGAAAATGTCATCAGAAATCGTCTACGGCCAACGGTTTTTGAGATATTAGCGATTTTCCGCGGTTTTTTTCATGTCAATAGATTCTAAAGGCGCCATTTCAGGGGGTGTATGTTGATAGGGGGTGTATGAAAATGTCATCAGAAATCGTCTACGGCCAACGGTTTTCGAGATATTAGCGATTTTCCGCGGTTTTTTTCATGTCAATAGATTCTAAAGGCGCCATTTCAGGGGGTGTATGTTGATAGGGGGTGTATGAAAATGTCATCAGAAATCGTCTACGGCCAACGGTTTTCGAGATATTAGCGGTTTTCCGCGGTTTTTTTCGTGTCAATAGATTCTAAAGGTGCCATTTCAGGGGGTGTATGTTGATAGGGGGTGTATGAAAATGTCATCAGAAATCGTCTACGGCCAACGGTTTTCGAGATATTAGCGATTTTCCGCGGTTTTTTTCATGTCAATAGATTCTAAAGGCGCCATTTCAGGGGGTGTATGTTGATAGGGGGTGTATGAAAATGTCATCAGAAATCGTCTACGGCCAACGGTTTTCGAGATATTAGCGATTTTCCGCGGTTTTTTTCATGTCAATAGATTCTAAAGGTGCCATTTCAGGGGGTGTATGTTGATAGGGGGTGTATGAAAATGTCATCAGAAATCGTCTACGGCCAACGGTTTTCGAGATATTAGCGATTTTCCGCGGTTTTTTTCATGTCAATAGATTCTAAAGCCGCCATTTCAGGGGGTGTATGTTGATAGGGGGTGTATGAAAATGTCATCAGAAATCGTCTACGGCCAACGGTTTTCGAGATATTAGCGGTTTTCCGCGGTTTTTTTTCGTGTCAATAGATTCTAAAGGTGCCATTTCAGGGGGTGTATGTTGATAGGGGGTGTATGAAAATGTCATCAGAAATCGTCTACGGCCAACGGTTTTCGAGATATTAGCGATTTTCCGCGGTTTTTTTCATGTCAATAGATTCTAAAGGCGCCATTTCAGGGGGTGTATGTTGATAGGGGGTGTATGAAAATGTCATCAGAAATCGTCTACGGCAACGGTTTTCGAGATATTAGCGGTTTTCCGCGGTTTTTTTCGTGTCAATAGATTCTAAAGGTGCCATTTCAGGGGGTGTATGTTGATAGGGGGTGTATGAAAATGTCATCAGAAATCGTCTACGGCCAACGGTTTTCGAGATATTAGCGATTTTCCGCGGTTTTTTTCATGTCAATAGATTCTAAAGGCGCCATTTCAGGGGGTGTATGTTGATAGGGGGTGTATGAAAATGTCATCAGAAATCGTCTACGGCCAACGGTTTTCGAGATATTAGCGATTTTCCGCGGTTTTTTTCATGTCAATAGATTCTAAAGGTGCCATTTCAGGGGGTGTATGTTGATAGGGGGTGTATGAAAATGTCATCAGAAATCGTCTACGGCCAACGGTTTTCGAGATATTAGCGATTTTCCGCGGTTTTTTTCATGTCAATAGATTCTAAAGGCGCCATTTCAGGGGGTGTATGTTGATAGGGGGTGTATGAAAATGTCATCAGAAATCGTCTACGGCCAACGGTTTTCGAGATATTAGCGGTTTTCCGCGGTTTTTTTCGTGTCAATAGATTCTAAAGGTGCCATTTCAGGGGGTGTATGTTGATAGGGGGTGTATGAAAATGTCATCAGAAATCGTCTACGGCCAACGGTTTTCGAGATATTAGCGATTTTCCGCGGTTTTTTTCATGTCAATAGATTCTAAAGGCGCCATTTCAGGGGGTGTATGTTGATAGGGGGTGTATGAAAATGTCATCAGAAATCGTCTACGGCCAACGGTTTTCGAGATATTAGCGATTTTCCGCGGTTTTTTTCATGTCAATAGATTCTAAAGGCGCCATTTCAGGGGGTGTATGTTGATAGGGGGTGTATGAAAATGTCATCAGAAATCGTCTACGGCCAACGGTTTTCGAGATATTAGCGGTTTTCCGCGGTTTTTTTCGTGTCAATAGATTCTAAAGGTGCCATTTCAGGGGGTGTATGTTGATAGGGGGTGTATGAAAATGTCATCAGAAATCGTCTACGGCCAACGGTTTTCGAGATATTAGCGATTTTCCGCGGTTTTTTTCATGTCAATAGATTCTAAAGGCGCCATTTCAGGGGGTGTATGTTGATAGGGGGTGTATGAAAATGTCATCAGAAATCGTCTACGGCCAACGGTTTTCGAGATATTAGCGATTTTCCGCGGTTTTTTTTCATGTCAATAGATTCTAAAGGTGCCATTTCAGGGGGTGTATGTTGATAGGGGGTGTATGAAAATGTCATCAGAAATCGTCTACGGCCAACGGTTTTCGAGATATTAGCGATTTTCCGCGGTTTTTTTCATGTCAATAGATTCTAAAGGCGCCATTTCAGGGGGTGTATGTTGATAGGGGGTGTATGAAAATGTCATCAGAAATCGTCTACGGCCAACGGTTTTCGAGATATTAGCGGTTTTCCGCGGTTTTTTTCGTGTCAATAGATTCTAAAGGTGCCATTTCAGGGGGTGTATGTTGATAGGGGGTGTATGAAAATGTCATCAGAAATCGTCTACGGCCAACGGTTTTCGAGATATTAGCGATTTTCCGCGGTTTTTTTCATGTCAATAGATTCTAAAGGCGCCATTTCAGGGGGTGTATGTTGATAGGGGGTGTATGAAAATGTCATCAGAAATCGTCTACGGCCAACGGTTTTCGAGATATTAGCGGTTTTCCGCGGTTTTTTTCGTGTCAATAGATTCTAAAGGTGCCATTTCAGGGGGTGTATGTTGATAGGGGGTGTATGAAAATGTCATCAGAAATCGTCTACGGCCAACGGTTTTCGAGATATTAGCGATTTTCCGCGGTTTTTTTCATGTCAATAGATTCTAAAGGTGCCATTTCAGGGGGTGTATGTTGATAGGGGGTGTATGAAAATGTCATCAGAAATCGTCTACGGCCAACGGTTTTCGAGATATTAGCGATTTTCCGCGGTTTTTTTCATATCAATAGATTCTAAAGGCGCCATTTCAGGGGGTGTATGTTGATAGGGGGTGTATGAAAATGTCATCAGAAATCGTCTACGGCCAACGGTTTTCGAGATATTAGCGATTTTCCGCGGTTTTTTTCATGTCAATAGATTCTAAAGGCGCCATTTCAGGGGGTGTATGTTGATAGGGGGTGTATGAAAATGTCATCAGAAATCGTCTACGGCCAACGGTTTTCGAGATATTAGCGATTTTCCGCGGTTTTTTTCATGTCAATAGATTCTAAAGGCGCCATTTCAGGGGGTGTATGTTGATAGGGGGTGTATGAAAATGTCATCAGAAATCGTCTACGGCCAACGGTTTTCGAGATATTAGCGGTTTTCCGCGGTTTTTTTCGTGTCAATAGATTCTAAAGGTGCCATTTCAGGGGGTGTATGTTGATAGGGGGTGTATGAAAATGTCATCAGAAATCGTCTACGGCCAACGGTTTTCGAGATATTAGCGATTTTCCGCGGTTTTTTTCATGTCAATAGATTCTAAAGGCGCCATTTCAGGGGGTGTATGTTGATAGGGGGTGTATGAAAATGTCATCAGAAATCGTCTACGGCCAACGGTTTTCGAGATATTAGCGATTTTCCGCGGTTTTTTTCATGTCAATAGATTCTAAAGGTGCCATTTCAGGGGGTGTATGTTGATAGGGGGTGTATGAAAATGTCATCAGAAATCGTCTACGGCCAACGGTTTTCGAGATATTAGCGGTTTTCCGCGGTTTTTTCGTGTCAATAGATTCTAAAGGTGCCATTTCAGGGGGTGTATGTTGATAGGGGGTGTATGAAAATGTCATCAGAAATCGTCTACGGCCAACGGTTTTCGAGATATTAGCGATTTTCCGCGGTTTTTTTCATGTCAATAGATTCTAAAGGCGCCATTTCAGGGGGTGTATGTTGATAGGGGGTGTATGAAAATGTCATCAGAAATCGTCTACGGCCAACGGTTTTCGAGATATTAGCGATTTTCCGCGGTTTTTTTCATGTCAATAGATTCTAAAGGCACCATTTCAGGGGGTGTATGTTGATAGGGGGTGTATGAAAATGTCATCAGAAATCGTCTACGGCCAACGGTTTTCGAGATATTAGCGATTTTCCGCGGTTTTTTTCATGTCAATAGATTCTAAAGGCGCCATTTCAGGGGGTGTATGTTGATAGGGGGTGTATGAAAATGTCATCAGAAATCGTCTACGGCCAACGGTTTTCGAGATATTAGCGGTTTTCCGCGGTTTTTTTCGTGTCAATAGATTCTAAAGGTGCCATTTCAGGGGGTGTATGTTGATAGGGGGTGTATGAAAATGTCATCAGAAATCGTCTACGGCCAACGGTTTTCGAGATATTAGCGGTTTTCCGCGGTTTTTTTCGTGTCAATAGATTCTAAAGGTGCCATTTCAGGGGGTGTATGTTGATAGGGGGTGTATGAAAATGTCATCAGAAATCGTCTACGGCCAACGGTTTTCGAGATATTAGCGATTTTCCGCGGTTTTTTTCATGTCAATAGATTCTAAAGGCGCCATTTCAGGGGGTGTATGTTGATAAGGGGTGTATGAAAATGTCATCAGAAATCGTCCACGGCCAACGGTTTTCGAGATATTAGCGATTTTCCGCGGTTTTTTTCATGTCAATAGATTCTAAAGGTGCCATTTCAGGGGGTGTATGAAAATGTCATCAGAAATCGTCTACGGCCAACGGTTTTCGAGATATTAGCGATTTTCCACTGTTTTTTCACGTCAAGAGATTCTAAAGGTGCCCTTTCAGGGGGTGTATATTGATAGGGGGTGTATGAAAATGTCATCAGAAATCGTCTACAGCCAACGGTTTTCGAGATATTAGCGATTTTCCGCGGTTTTTTCACGTCAATAGATTCTAAAGGTGCCATTTCAAGGGGTGTATGTTTATAGGGGGTGTATGAAAATGTCATCAGAAATCGTCTACGGCCAACGGTTTTCGAGATATTAGCGATTTTCCGCGGTTTTTTTCATGTCAATAGATTCTAAAGGTGCCATTTCAGGGAGTGTATGTTGATAGGGGGTGTATGAAAATGTCATCAGAAATCGTCTACGGGCAACGGTTTTCGAGATATTAGCGATTTTCCGCGGTTTTTTTCATGTCAATAGATTCTAAAGGCGCCATTTCAGGGGGTGTATGTTGATAGGGGGTGTATGAAAATGTCATCAGAAATCGTCTACGGCCAACGGTTTTTGAGATATTAGCGATTTTCCGCGGTTTTTTTCATGTCAATAGATTCTAAAGGCGCCATTTCAGGGGGTGTATGTTGATAGGGGGTGTATGAAAATGTCATCAGAAATCGTCTACGGCCAACGGTTTTCGAGATATTAGCGATTTTCCGCGGTTTTTTTCATGTCAATAGATTCTAAAGGCGCCATTTCAGGGGGTGTATGTTGATAGGGGGTGTATGAAAATGTCATCAGAAATCGTCTACGGCCAACGGTTTTCGAGATATTAGCGGTTTTCCGCGGTTTTTTTCGTGTCAATAGATTCTAAAGGTGCCATTTCAGGGGGTGTATGTTGATAGGGGGTGTATGAAAATGTCATCAGAAATCGTCTACGGCCAACGGTTTTCGAGATATTAGCGATTTTCCGCGGTTTTTTTCATGTCAATAGATTCTAAAGGCGCCATTTCAGGGGGTGTATGTTGATAGGGGGTGTATGAAAATGTCATCAGAAATCGTCTACGGCCAACGGTTTTCGAGATATTAGCGATTTTCCGCGGTTTTTTTCATGTCAATAGATTCTAAAGGTGCCATTTCAGGGGGTGTATGTTGATAGGGGGTGTATGAAAATGTCATCAGAAATCGTCTACGGCCAACGGTTTTCGAGATATTAGCGATTTTCCGCGGTTTTTTTCATGTCAATAGATTCTAAAGGCGCCATTTCAGGGGGTGTATGTTGATAGGGGGTGTATGAAAATGTCATCAGAAATCGTCTACGGCCAACGGTTTTCGAGATATTAGCGGTTTTCCGCGGTTTTTTTCGTGTCAATAGATTCTAAAGGTGCCATTTCAGGGGGTGTATGTTGATAGGGGGTGTATGAAAATGTCATCAGAAATCGTCTACGGCCAACGGTTTTCGAGATATTAGCGATTTTCCGCGGTTTTTTTCATGTCAATAGATTCTAAAGGCGCCATTTCAGGGGGTGTATGTTGATAGGGGGTGTATGAAAATGTCATCAGAAATCGTCTACGGCCAACGGTTTTCGAGATATTAGCGATTTTCCGCGGTTTTTTTCATGTCAATAGATTCTAAAGGTGCCATTTCAGGGGGTGTATGTTGATAGGGGGTGTATGAAAATGTCATCAGAAATCGTCTACGGCCAACGGTTTTCGAGATATTAGCGATTTTCCGCGGTTTTTTTCATGTCAATAGATTCTAAAGGCGCCATTTCAGGGGGTGTATGTTGATAGGGGGTGTATGAAAATGTCATCAGAAATCGTCTACGGCCAACGGTTTTCGAGATATTAGCGATTTTCCGCGGTTTTTTTCATGTCAATAGATTCTAAAGGCGCCATTTCAGGGGGTGTATGTTGATAGGCGGTGTATGAAAATGTCATCAGAAATCGTCTACGGCCAACGGTTTTCGAGATATTAGCGATTTTCCGCGGTTTTTTTCATGTCAATAGATTCTAAAGGCGCCATTTCAGGGGGTGTATGTTGATAGGGGGTGTATGAAAATGTCATCAGAAATCGTCTACGGCCAACGGTTTTCGAGATATTAGCGGTTTTCCGCGGTTTTTTTCGTGTCAATAGATTCTAAAGGTGCCATTTCAGGGGGTGTATGTTGATAGGGGGTGTATGAAAATGTCATCAGAAATCGTCTACGGCCAACGGTTTTCGAGATATTAGCGATTTTCCGCGGTTTTTTTCATGTCAATAGATTCTAAAGGCGCCATTTCAGGGGGTGTATGTTGATAGGGGGTGTATGAAAATGTCATCAGAAATCGTCTACGGCCAACGGTTTTCGAGATATTAGCGATTTTCCGCGGTTTTTTTCATGTCAATAGATTCTAAAGGTGCCATTTCAGGGGGTGTATGTTGATAGGGGGTGTATGAAAATGTCATCAGAAATCGTCTACGGCCAACGGTTTTCGAGATATTAGCGATTTTCCGCGGTTTTTTTCATGTCAATAGATTCTAAAGGCGCCATTTCAGGGGGTGTATGTTGATAGGGGGTGTATGAAAATGTCATCAGAAATCGTCTACGGCCAACGGTTTTCGAGATATTAGCGGTTTTCCGCGGTTTTTTTCGTGTCAATAGATTCTAAAGGTGCCATTTCAGGGGGTGTATGTTGATAGGGGGTGTATGAAAATGTCATCAGAAATCGTCTACGGCCAACGGTTTTCGAGATATTAGCGATTTTCCGCGGTTTTTTTCATGTCAATAGATTCTAAAGGCGCCATTTCAGGGGGTGTATGTTGATAGGGGGTGTATGAAAATGTCATCAGAAATCGTCTACGGCCAACGGTTTTCGAGATATTAGCGATTTTCCGCGGTTTTTTTCATGTCAATAGATTCTAAAGGCACCATTTCAGGGGGTGTATGTTGATAGGGGGTGTATGAAAATGTCATCAGAAATCGTCTACGGCCAACGGTTTTCGAGATATTAGCGATTTTCCGCGGTTTTTTTCATGTCAATAGATTCTAAAGGCGCCATTTCAGGGGGTGTATGTTGATAGGGGGTGTATGAAAATGTCATCAGAAATCGTCTACGGCCAACGGTTTTCGAGATATTAGCGGTTTTCCGCGGTTTTTTTCGTGTCAATAGATTCTAAAGGTGCCATTTCAGGGGGTGTATGTTGATAGGGGGTGTATGAAAATGTCATCAGAAATCGTCTACGGCCAACGGTTTTCGAGATATTAGCGGTTTTCCGCGGTTTTTTTCGTGTCAATAGATTCTAAAGGTGCCATTTCAAGGGGTGTATGTTGATAGGGGGTGTATGAAAATGTCATCAGAAATCGTCTACGGCCAACGGTTTTCGAGATATTAGCGATTTTCCGCGGTTTTTTTCATGTCAATAGATTCTAAAGGCGCCATTTCAGGGGGTGTATGTTGATAAGGGGTGTATGAAAATGTCATCAGAAATCGTCCACGGCCAACGGTTTTCGAGATATTAGCGATTTTCCGCGGTTTTTTTCATGTCAATAGATTCTAAAGGTGCCATTTCAGGGGGTGTATGA
The DNA here is from genome assembly GCA_963930735.1 of Dioctria linearis. Taxonomy (NCBI): domain Eukaryota; kingdom Metazoa; phylum Arthropoda; class Insecta; order Diptera; family Asilidae; genus Dioctria; species Dioctria linearis. The sequence goes on along the minus strand of OZ005742.1, from coordinate 259,672,890 downwards.
AAATGTCATCAGAAATCGTCTACGGCCAACGGTTTTCGAGATATTAGCGATTTTCCGCTGTTTTTTCACGTCAAGAGATTCTAAAGGTGCCCTTTCAGGGGGTGTATATTGATAGGGGGTGTATGAAAATGTCATCAGAAATCGTCTACAGCCAACGGTTTTCGAGATATTAGCGATTTTCCGCGGTTTTTTCACGTCAATAGATTCTAAAGGTGCCATTTCAAGGGGTGTATGTTTATAGGGGGTGTATTAAAATGTCATCAGAAATCGTCTACGGCCAACGGTTTTCGAGATATTAGCGATTTTCCGCGGTTTTTTTCATGTCAATAGATTCTAAAGGTGCCATTTCAGGGGGTGTATGTTGATAGGGGGTGTATGAAAATGTCATCAGAAATCGTCTACGGGCAACGGTTTTCGAGATATTAGCGATTTTCCGCGGTTTTTTTCATGTCAATAGATTCTAAAGGCGCCATTTCAGGGGGTGTATGTTGATAGGGGGTGTATGAAAATGTCATCAGAAATCGTCTACGGCCAACGGTTTTCGAGATATTAGCGATTTTCCGCGGTTTTTTTCATGTCAATAGATTCTAAAGGCGCCATTTCAGGGGGTGTATGTTGATAGGGGGTGTATGAAAATGTCATCAGAAATCGTCTACGGCCAACGGTTTTCGAGATATTAGCGATTTTCCGCGGTTTTTTTCATGTCAATAGATTCTAAAGGCGCCATTTCAGGGGGTGTATGTTGATAGGGGGTGTATGAAAATGTCATCAGAAATCGTCTACGGCCAACGGTTTTCGAGATATTAGCGGTTTTCCGCGGTTTTTTTCGTGTCAATAGATTCTAAAGGTGCCATTTCAGGGGGTGTATGTTGATAGGGGGTGTATGAAAATGTCATCAGAAATCGTCTACGGCCAACGGTTTTCGAGATATTAGCGATTTTCCGCGGTTTTTTTCATGTCAATAGATTCTAAAGGCGCCATTTCAGGGGGTGTATGTTGATAGGGGGTGTATGAAAATGTCATCAGATATCGTCTACGGCCAACGGTTTTCGAGATATTAGCGATTTTCCGCGGTTTTTTTCATGTCAATAGATTCTAAAGGCACCATTTCAGGGGGTGTATGTTGATAGGGGGTGTATGAAAATGTCATCAGAAATCGTCTACGGCCAACGGTTTTCGAGATATTAGCGATTTTCCGCGGTTTTTTTCATGTCAATAGATTCTAAAGGCGCCATTTCAGGGGGTGTATGTTGATAGGGGGTGTATGAAAATGTCATCAGAAATCGTCTACGGCCAACGGTTTTCGAGATATTAGCGGTTTTCCGCGGTTTTTTTCGTGTCAATAGATTCTAAAGGTGCCATTTCAGGGGGTGTATGTTGATAGGGGGTGTATGAAAATGTCATCAGAAATCGTCTACGGCCAACGGTTTTCGAGATATTAGCGGTTTTCCGCGGTTTTTTTCGTGTCAATAGATTCTAAAGGTGCCATTTCAGGGGGTGTATGTTGATAGGGGGTGTATGAAAATGTCATCAGAAATCGTCCACGGCCAACGGTTTTCGAGATATTAGCGATTTTCCGCTGTTTTTTCACGTCAAGAGATTCTAAAGGTGCCCTTTCAGGGGGTGTATATTGATAGGGGGTGTATGAAAATGTCATCAGAAATCGTCTACAGCCAACGGTTTTCGAGATATTAGCGATTTTCCGCGGTTTTTTCACGTCAATAGATTCTAAAGGTGCCATTTCAAGGGGTGTATGTTTATAGGGGGTGTATGAAAATGTCATCAGAAATCGTCTACAGCCAACGGTTTTCGAGATATTAGCGATTTTCCGCGGTTTTTTCACGTCAATAGATTCTAAAGGTGCCATTTCAAGGGGTGTATGTTTATAGGGGGTGTATGAAAATGTCATCAGAAATCGTCTACGGCCAACGGTTTTCGAGATATTAGCGATTTTCCGCGGTTTTTTTCATGTCAATAGATTCTAAAGGTGCCATTTCAGGGGGTGTATGTTGATAGGGGGTGTATGAAAATGTCATCAGAAATCGTCTACGGGCAACGGTTTTCGAGATATTAGCGATTTTCCGCGGTTTTTTTCATGTCAATAGATTCTAAAGGCGCCATTTCAGGGGGTGTATGTTGATAGGGGGTGTATGAAAATGTCATCAGAAATCGTCTACGGCCAACGGTTTTCGAGATATTAGCGATTTTCCGCGGTTTTTTTCATGTCAATAGATTCTAAAGGCGCCATTTCAGGGGGTGTATGTTGATAGGGGGTGTATGAAAATGTCATCAGAAATCGTCTACGGCCAACGGTTTTCGAGATATTAGCGATTTTCCGCGGTTTTTTCATGTCAATAGATTCTAAAGGTGCCATTTCGGGGGGTGTATGTTGATAGGGGGTGTATGAAAATGTCATCAGAAATCGTCTACGGGCAACGGTTTTCGAGATATTAGCGATTTTCCGCGGTTTTTTCACGTCAATAGATTCTAAAGGTGTCATTTCAGGGGGTGTATGTTGATAGGGGGTGTATGAAAATGTCATCAGAAATCGTCTACGGCCAACGGTTTTCGAGATATTAGCGGTTTTCCGCGGTTTTTTTCGTGTCAATAGATTCTAAAGGTGCTATTTCAGGGGGTGTATGTTGATAGGGGGTGTATGAAAATGTCATCAGAAATCGTCTACGGCCAACGGTTTTCGAGATATTAGCGATTTTCCGCGGTTTTTTTCATGTCAATAGATTCTAAAGGCGCCATTTCAGGGGGTGTATGTTGATAGGGGGTGTATGAAAATGTCATCAGAAATCGTCTACGGCCAACGGTTTTCGAGATATTAGCGATTTTCCGCGGTTTTTTTCATGTCAATAGATTCTAAAGGTGCCATTTCAGGGGGTGTATGTTGATAGGGGGTGTATGAAAATGTCATCAGAAATCGTCTACGGGCAACGGTTTTCGAGATATTAGCGATTTTCCGCGGTTTTTTCACGTCAATAGATTCTAAAGGTGTCATTTCAGGGGGTGTATGTTGATAGGGGGTGTATGAAAATGTCATCAGAAATCGTCTACGGCCAACGGTTTTCGAGATATTAGCGGTTTTCCGCGGTTTTTTTCGTGTCAATAGATTCTAAAGGTGTCATTTCAGGGGGTGTATGTTGATAGGGGGTGTATGAAAATGTCATCAGAAATCGTCTACGGCCAACGGTTTTCGAGATATTAGCGGTTTTCCGCGGTTTTTTTCGTGTCAATAGATTCTAAAGGTGCCATTTCAGGGGGTGTATGTTGATAGGGGGTGTATGAAAATGTCATCAGAAATCGTCTACGGCCAACGGTTTTCGAGATATTAGCGGTTTTCCGCGGTTTTTTTCGTGTCAATAGATTCTAAAGGTGCCATTTCAGGGGGTGTATGAAAATGTCATCAGAAATCGTCTACGCCCAACGGTTTTCGAGATATTAGAGATATCGTTAATATCTCGAAAACCGTTAGTCGTAGACGATTTCTGATGAAATTTTTGCCAGTCCTATGCCATAAAGCAGAGCAATCTAAATTAATCTTTCTTACGTTTTGGTTAAAATGTCTGTAAATTCCCTAGATTCCCCCTAGATTCTAGGGTATAATGCTAACGGAATGATTAAGAGTACCAGGAAAAAAAAATCAATTTGGAAGAAATGAACTCTTGACTGTTGTTTTTCAAAATCGATTTAGATTCTCTTCTTATCAGGATCGGATCCTTTCCACTTGGTATGGTTGTTTCGACGTTTTTTTACACTTACTAATGAATTAAAATACTTTGTGACAGGTACATGAGTAGATGCATTTATTTTTTTCTCCAAAAATATTCATCTTTAATATTTAAATTCATTTTTCATTAATAATATTATTAATATAATTTTCTCTGTTCTTATAATTTTAGAAATTAATTTTTTTCCTTAATTGTAAATTAATAATGTTTTTTTTTTCTTCATTTTTTTCACAATGCCAGTTATGTTGTTGAAATATACTTTAGAAAAAAAAAATTGCATTTGAATTGTGATGAAATAGTTTTTCTTTCTTTCTTTCTCTCTTTGTGTGTTGTTGGATGTAAATCATTGAGGAATTAAATATAGAAATTTTCATACAAAAACAGAAAACAAATGAAACATGAAAAGACAAAATAAATATGATTAAAAGTATAAAATAATTGTGTGTTTTTCTTCTGGTCTTATTAAATAAAAAAATAAAAATAAAAATAATATTTGTTCCCTGTTGTGGGTGCTGTGCGCAAAAGTAATATTTTATTCATCTTAGCTCAGGTCTAAAATTAAAAACATTCACTTTTCCTTTTTTTTTTGTAGATTGAATTTTCTTATTATTTCGTTATTGTTGTGTTAGAAATTCTGTGCGATTGTTGTGTTCCTTATTGCAAGCGCAAGAAAGATTCATTTTTAAACAATAAATAAGTAATAAAAAATAAAAATCCCCTGATCGAACTCTCGATTTCTAATTGTTGTGCAAACACTGAGGTGAAATGTGTAATTAAAAAAAACAAACAAAACAAGTTTTCTTTCTCAATGTTTTACGCAGAAAATAGATTTCCTTCACTCTCCTCCATTCAATTTGGAGTTTTGATGTAAATCTTCTTCTTAAATAGAATAAATTTTTTGTAAATATCGTTTGTTGCTGCACTTTAATTTGTGCATATAATGTAAATATAATATTTAAACAGTTTTAACAAAATTTTACTTTAAATATATAGTTATACACTGAATATATTTTGTTTTATGAAGAAAGTACAGTAATTATTCAAATGAGGTAACATTTATGCGTACTAAACCTATTACTTACAATAGGAAGGCATTTTTGTTTTGATTTATTCAAAATTTCACGTTTTGTTTTATGTTTTTGTTTTTCTGTAATCTAAATTTAATTTTTTTTTTATTATTTAATTTTATGTTTTTTATATTAGTTTTTACATTTCCGTTTTCTTTTTTCTTTTTGTAACTAAAGCACATTTTCTTAAATTCATTGTTTCTCTAGGTTTCTCCTTTTTGTTTCTCTTTTTTTAATTTTAAATTTGATTTTTTTAAGGACTCTTTGTAAGCTGTGAGAAAAATATTGATGAAATCAATTTTTATGTTTTTAAAGATAGATCAAAATATTCTGGAGAAAATAAAGGGGAAGGTCCATTTTAGGCTCGACATGAACAAACATGAGAGATGTCTTAAAAAATGCTTTATGATACTCTGAATATATTTTATTAACAATGTTTATTTCAATTAAGCAGTGGAGGGCTTGGGAGGTGGGGGTCAAAGTTTGATCTAGTACATTTTGGAAAATCTAGCACAGAATCGAGTTCTTTAGGTCCTGAGAAGAAGTTTGAGTACACACAATCCTAATCCCATACTATTTTTTTTAGTATTTCCCTCTTTTTTATTTGAAATGAGGTAGATACTAGATTTTTCGTAGCTTAGACCGACTTTAACTCGGTAGGGTTATGTCCGATCGGAAAATGGATTTCATTGTTCACCTCAGGTCATTACCAACTACAATTCATGGAAGAAAGTTTTTCTCTGCATACTATTAGGGTGGGGGTAGGAACCCCCTGCGGGGGAACATATTGCATATTAAACAAAAGGTCTCGCCAAGTACTATCGGGTCGTGTACATTTTTCCCGATTCAGGAACTATCTCGAGACGTTTTGCGACCGGAAAACATGTTTTCATGCACTTGGGTCACATACACGTACAATCACTAGAAGTAGAAAAGTCCACTTTTTCACTCAAAAAAGTTGTTCAAGCGACATCCGATCGCCAAAGCTTTCCCCAGCTTAATTGAATTAAACATTGTTCAAAATTTGTTCAGAGTAACATAATGCATCGTTTAAGACATCTTTCATATCTGTTGATATCAGGCCGAAAGTTGTATGAAAAGTGTGCATTGTCTTTGTTTTCTTTAATTTCAGATTCCAACAGTCAAAAGGGAAATTTTGGTATTAAGTCTTAGAAAATTCACCAGCACTCGGCGGCCATTAAGCTCGATTCTTGGTCATTTAAAATGTGTATGATAAAGAGACTGATCACACTGAAACAGAGCTAAATGAAATTTGTAACAAAAGTTTAAGAAATCTAATTTCAATATTATTATTACGGCGTTGTGTGTGAATCGACAGAACAATGTCATAATTTAGTTCTGTGCACATAGAAAAAGGATGTAACAGTACAATTTCAAGTTTTTAACATTTCTTCCTTTTATTTACAAAAGCAACAAGAAGGTAGATTATTTCGGAAAGACTTTGGCGATCCAGTTATGTATGCTAAGCGCTACTACTATTAATTCAAATATCTGTAATGCTTCTGGTACACATAGAGGATACATTTAACTTCATTTACTTAGAGACTCTGATACACATAAATTGGGGTATTTTGAATAGTAACGCGCATATCTGACTTTTAGTATAGATATGGATAATTGGATTAATTCAAACAAGGCCCCAGCAGGCCATGCAAATGATAATTTTCGAATTGTCACTTTTCATTGCCATTTTCGTTTTGATTTGTAAAGCTTAGTATCGAGTTCGGGCAAAGTAAAATTTAACGCGGTTTCCAAATTTTTCACATTAAAATCGCTGGTAAAATTTTGACGTTGATTAATTTGGAGAAAAGAAAGTGACAGATGTTAAAAATCTTATCACTGAAAAACTTCAAACTGTTTATACAGTTTAGATAAACGTTTTTACAATTTAGAATTAAGGATGGACTTAATTGATCTGAAAATTGTTAAGAGAAATTAAATCTTCCAATAAATAAATAAAACAATCTAAAAAATTTCAATTAAAATTAAATCCTTCAATAAATTTAAAAAACAATCTGAAAATTGTCATAGAAAAGAAAATGTCATTATTTTACCAGCATTTTAATGCTCCGCGTATTAAAATGTTCAGTAAAATAAGTGGAGACATAGAAAACGCCATCTATCTTGTAATAGAGTAAAAGGCACATTTTACCAGTGAACTCTGTATTGGCCTAGTAAAGATCTCTATAAACCCACGATTACAAAAGTCAGTAGAACTGACGGTCAGTACTCAGTTCGTCTGTCAATTTCATTGACTACAAACACATTTGCGTTCGATTAACTAACTAGTTAGATATCATTATAAAAATGTCGTCAATCGATGCAGACATTCCTCTACTGTATGCATTTCCCTGTTTCGTAATTTTTCTTTAAAAAAAAAAACTATAAAGATTGCAATGCATATTAAACTGTTTTCCGTCATTTCCCACTCAAAAGAGAGAAGATTAGAAATATAAAGACAAATTTCCACTAGCATCTACATTTTAATTTTACGTTTGACAATTTATTGACTAATTACTGGCCAAAAATCTAGCCAGTAAAAAAGACTAGTCAGTAGGGGTTTAAATGAAACTGTATCAGCTCTACTGACTCATATATCCCCGGGTAAAAGTTTTGCTTGAGATTTTACCAGCGGGGTAAAATTTTTATGGAAATTTCAGTTTTTACTCGAATTCCCCAATGGGCTTAAAAGTGAATTTTCGCATCAATATCTAAAACGGTCCATCGGATAGTAAAAATGATTATAACCAATTTCTTAGGATTTTATATTCTTAAGAATATTTTAATTACTACATATAAAAACGTCTAGGACTGATCGTTTTCATATTATACGTAAAAAACTTTAATTTTTGTTTATCGACAACACTAAGAAAGGATTGTCCGATTTGATTCATTTTTGAATTTTTATTTGCAATTTTTATAAAAACGATGTGTACAAACTTTCAGTACTCTACATCAATATGTTCTCAGGCACTATCCAAATATATAGTGAAAACGAAATTTTTGTATGGCAAGCCTACAAAGCAGTTACCCGAATTTGTTCCATTTTCGAATTACAATTTCCAATTTTTTCAAAAAGACCGTGTGCAAAATTTCAGCTTTCTAATGTCGATTTCAATAGGACTTCAGTGCCAACACCAGTGTTTCACTTTTCCTAGCAGTCTAGCACTGAAAATGTTCGATGGACTATTTTTATAGCAGAAGTGCAATACATACTAGGTTTGCACTGAACTTCCCCCTCCTATTTTGCACTGGATTTTTTCTCAGTGTTACAAATACATATTCAAGTTCAATTGTCATCTGCGCTGTCATTGTCAAAGTGTACAGTTACACAATTATTTGTGAAATTTTTGAGTTAAATTAATTAAAAGATTTTATTTGGGTTATTTGTGTTGAGTTTAAGAAGGAATTTGTTTCTATATATATAAATAAAGAATTTTATTACATTTGACAGTTCCATATACATATATAATACGTGTGTACACAAATACTAGGAATATGACAAGAATATATTCGATGAGATACAGTGCTCCCAGCTCTCCACTGTTAGAAAAAGTTCAACACTGGGTGCGTTCACCGACAGAAAAATAGTGACATAATGTCACTACCAAGTCACTACACAACGCTATCGTGCGTTCACTGTACACAGCAAATGACAGGTAGTCACTACCTTTTACTTTCTCAGGCGTTCACTGAGACGGCCAAGAGTAAAAGGTAGCGCGCATTATTTCACTATCCGTATTTATAGGATAGTAAAGTTGTGCGATAGTAAATTTGTGTTGTCAAAGTGACATTGATATGGAAATGGAAACAGAAATTATATCAATTTTGGTTGATGAGAACAATATGGCCTGTGTGATGGGCCAAAAAGCTTTCAATTTCAATGCATTACTTTATTTCCTTGTAATGTCGAAAAAAGTTCATCTCCCAACTATAACGCTATTTACAATTTGACGTTCATGTTTACTTTTAATTTACTTATTTTTTGCAAACGTCAAAAATATTTAATTTTCTACATTATTCTTTTTTGCGTTCACTGCAATTTGGTTACACAAGAGTCACCATTGTAGTGACTAACTGTCAAAGTAATTCTTTTAACATTTGTTCACAACACAACGCTATCACAACGCTACAGGATGCTATCGTGTCAGTGAACACACCCACTGATTTGGTCCCATCGAAATGACAGACGGACATGTAAAATTCAAAATAACTTTTAATATTATGCGTGTAAGTGTCCAATCCATTTCTCGCTACCATCATTATTTCTATGCGTTACAAACGGAATGACAAACTGCTCCCTACTCAGATTTAATCTAGGGTATAAAAATAAAGGACAAAATTTTACATGGAATCTGTTGACACAAAAATTGATTTCTTCAAAATGTTTAAACAAATAATGCGAAAAATTTCGAAAGACACTGACATTTTTTTTTTGGTTTTTTTTTTTCGAAAAAAAGCAACTTTTTTTTTACTTGCAAATTTTTCATTTTTATAAATTATTTTCCTTTTTGAAATACTCCTAAACATTGAATACATCTAATAGCGTATATATAATATGTATAGAATACCAGATGCACATACAAATTTTGAAAAGTCTAAGGACATATTTAAAAATAGTTTCTAACAAATTTTTGGAAAGAAAACGTTTTTTTTTTTTCTTATTTATATCACTCACGAAATATCAATTTTCATTTTCAAAAGGATTTTTGTTTTTCTCGCTTAAGAATAATTTTTCGAAACGTTTGAGTTTAGTTTTTTGTAGATTTTGTTTTTTCTTTGTTTTTTTAATAATAATAATAATAATAATTTTTATATATATCTAAAATATGTTTACATAAAACAAAAATATAAAAATAAAAAATTAACAAGCATTTTTAACACTTAACTTTTCTTAATAATCTCTTGATAAATTACATATTTTTTTCCTCCCATTCATATTTCTTCTGAATGTGTTCTTATAAAACAAAGAAAACGAAGAGAAAAACAAACACAAACTTTTCAACAATATTTAAAAGTAATATTATTGAGGAATGCATCATTTATTGGTTTCTGTACAATTTTTTTGTTTATGCTTCTTATTGTTAATGAAACTGTGTGTGTGTGTGTGTGTGTATGTTTTTGTTTAAATTCTAAATTTTATAACCTATTAAAATATAATTTTTAATTTATATCAATTTTATGCTTTTTTCTTTTTTTAAAAAAAAAAAATTAATAATAATAACAACGAGAAAATCTTATAGTATTACTAAGACGTGTCATTTGTTTGGTAGAAAGCTTTTTTATCCACTGCTGGATTTTTCTGTTTACTTTTTTCTTTCTTTTAATTTTTATTTTATTTTATTTTTCTGAGGTAGTTTAGCCGCAGACAAAGTATATTCAGAATCAAATCTTCAAATCAGTTTTAAAAAATTCAAGCTATGAATTCTATGTGTGTGTATGCATTTTGATTTATAAATAAATTTTGATTTTCTGCCTTTTTTTAACTTTTAGAGAGCTTTTCTTGGAGAGAGAGAAAGAACAAGAAGCAATGATGATATAGATTCAAATATTAAAAAAAAATTGATTGATTTTCTACTTTAAGTGGTATTCACTAAACTTTTTTATTCAAAACCCTTTGTTTCACTTTATGTTAATTAAAGAATTTCGACGATATTTGGATAAAATTTTTGCCAGAACATTAGCAGACTTGAAATTGTTGTTGTTTCACGAAAGGAGAGTTATTTTTATTTTCGATTGTTCTACACTGAACATGGTGACATAAAAAATAACAGCTATATTAGGTTCGGTTAGCTTAGGTTAGATTAGAATGGCAGCCATTGTGAAAGCATATACGATCAGCCACACTTAGAGAGCATCTATGGTCCATTGTGATACCACCTTATTGGGACCCTTTCTGGAAAATATACCTTTAGATTTAGAGGGTGCGCTGAAACCAGACACAAGAGTTAAGGAACCTCCAACTCTTTGTCTACTAATTTCTCCATTTCGAAGAAAAAGTAGCTACCAAGCGTATTCGTCTGATACGCTTAACAAGGTTAGGGCATTCGCACAACAGATCCTCAACGCTCTCAACCTCTTCCTCGTCCAGTTCAGCTTTTGCTGAAATCATTGTGTAGAGCTTGCATGGACACTGCATGTTTCTCAAAGAGGCAGCAGTGTCTCGTGATAACTGCAATGAAGTTACGCACATCATTCTAGTTCTTCGTCAATAGAGGAAGATCAGGAAATCGCGCATGTGATCAGTTCTCGTCATCTGCAATTTGAAGTCTGTACATCTAGAACCCTCTTCGCTAAACTATATTCATATATATTCATAGCGGACCACTTTTTTGCCAGAGCGTCAGCTGTCTCGTTTTCAGGTATGTGACTGTGACTAGGCACCCAGCAGAGAGGTGGTTAGTACCGAGTTTCCCGAGCTCACCACGACACCGTTGCAGTAAATGCGATATAATGGTGCTCGAGTCCAGAAGCTTGGCTGTAAATACAAATCCTGATAACTCAACTGCTAGGTTACTCATAATTTGCAACCAGCAGCCTTGCTGCTTTAATTTTCTACTTCAGTGCACACATTTTTTCCCAAGATTTCGGTGTTGAGCTCTTATATCTGATATCATTTCATTGTTGGTGTGTGTGACAGGAATTGAAATGCATTCTTATGAAACTTAAGGAACCTATTCCAGTACCCAGCCAGTAATTTTGCCTTATGGCTTTAAGGAGCAACTTTCCCTTCCCGATGATACCTATAAATTTTTGTTTTTGTTTTTGATTCAACTACCTAAGAACATGCAACTTATTTCATCTATCTATCAATACCTTATGCGATTATAACACAGGTTCCATGTATTGGACACAATGTGTGTGTACAATCGGAATATGAGGAAAACATTAGGTATACATCGGTCTATCTACTCTCATAATTAGTAATAAGCAAAATAAAGCCAAATAAGATAAATATACAAAATTGGAAATGGAAAATTCCAGAAATATTTTCAAAGAAAATTAGCAAAACCCAAGACGTAAGAAAAAAATTTACAATGTTTTTAGCAATTTTTACATATTTGTGGTGGTGTGGACATTTTTGACCAATTTTGTTTCAAGAAAGACACATCGGTGGCCAATTTGTGTATTTTATGTCCTCTTAAATGCTGTAGGAATAAGCTCGTTTATACCTTTACGCCTTTTAAACAAAGAGTCTGGTAAAAAAAAGATGCGTTAAGTCTTCTATAAGACCATATTATTTAGAGAAACATTTTGAACGCAGCACTTTGCCTACTTGGCTTAAGGACAAGATTGCCGAAACAATTGAAAAGAAAAGACATCTTGACAAGTTGGAAGTTCCTCGTGGTAAGAGAGCAAGGTGCGCCTCCTGCCAACAATCAAAAATAGAAAAATTAACTCGCAATTCGACAGCGATACATCTGCTCAATAATATTATAAAAAATTGTGTTTTAACTGTCTTCATAAATAAAATAAAATCCGTAATTAGATGACATATGTACAATAATAGTATTCCTAAATTATTATTAAAACTTTCATACTTGCAAAAACAAAAACACTTTTGATTTTCATAGTAAAATCAGCAAATTTCACAGTGAGTCATTCTCGACCCCAGGGTAGGAAAATCAGGATTCAAACTATGGATAGTAACAAAGGGTTAAACGATCGAGTACCACTCATCTACGCATTCTTCTTTTTCCACTATATAACTAGAAAGAGCTTTCGCCCCCTTAATAGAGATTGACCCAAAATGATAGCAGCGGCTGAAGAAAATTGCTTAATTTTACTAAATTACAAAATTTTTATATAACAAAAAAATATTAATGTCTTATGTGGACAAAATACAAAAATTTTTAAATTTTCCCAGCAGCAACGCCTAAATTAGAAATCAATTCTAAATCTAATTTCAATGAAATTATTTGTTCATAGTGTAATTTTTTTCTTGCATACCCAACATACCTACATACAAAGCACTTAATCCATGTTAGACCTTTTCTTAAGTTCTAATATAAATATGGACACTAAAAATATCGTTATGAGAAGAACAGAGCTGAACTGTATTCATTCCTTTTTTTTTTTCTTTTTTTTTGTTAAATAGCTAATGGACGGTTTTCATTGTTTTGGCAGTGTTCAATTAAGCTTAAGTAAACAAAAGTAGTGTGCCTTCCAAAAGATTTCAAAATAAAATTATCTCTTAAAGAAAAATCCTATTTTTGGATACTGTCGGAGATGCGGTCTCGATCTCCTCCAAGAAACTCTTGTTTAATACAAAATTTCAGATTAGATAAATGGAAGAATCCCCACTGATTTTGTGTTTTTCTTTTTTTTAATAAAAAAGCAATTGATCACATTCAGTTGAGTAGATGGCAGGTTAAATTAATTATAACCAAAAAGTACAGACGGCAGTTTAAGTTGTTGGCAGGCAAAGGAAAAATAAGCACTTTCCAGAAATTGCTCTCTCTCTCTCATGCGAATTTTATTTACGTAAAGCGCTTTTGATTCTTGAATTTGTCCAATAAGTCTTAAGTGTGGATTAGAAAACTTAACTGAACTTGAACGGAATTTTAGGATAATTAGAAATTTCATTGAACAAATATTTTTACGCTCTGTGAACATTTTAAATAAAATTAATGCGACAAGAACGAATAGATTTCTTTGCAATAACTTTTGATTGCATAAACGGCGAGAGAAAATTACACAGAACATAATACAACAAAAGTGATTAGTTTTTGGCAATTTATATATTCTACTTTTATTAAATAAGTCAGTCAAACTTGCAGGGTCAATTAATTTCTGTGGGTAAGTGTAACAACTGTAAAAATGTCCTAATGTCGATTAGTGTCGGGAAAGTGACCCAGTTATGGATAAAGTAAGTGGCAAAATTTGTGCCACAAAGCTTAGGTATTTTTCGATAATATTAGGGACAGCTTCACCTTGATTAGGTAGATTAGGTTTTAATTCCTAAAATGCAGATAGGTTTTTTTTTCCTAAAATGTAGGGAATAAGCCTAAACCCCAATACCCGTAAAGGTACATAATTAAGTGTGTCGAACGCGCCCTTTAAATTAAACAGAAGTACTCAAATTAAATTTAACTCGTCGGACGTGGGAACTTTCATTAAGTTTAAATGTCAAATTGCAATAAGTAAAGGTGCGGTAAGAGTAAGAGGATATGTCATACAATTAAATTATTATTTAAAATTCATTAAAAGTGCAATATAAAAACTGAAATGGAACAAGAATGCTACTGTGAATCAATAGAAGGCACAAATCTTCAACTAAATTAATTTTTTTGTTTTACTTTTACCACTTTTTAAAATTGAAAACAATAAATATAAAGATAATGAGGAATGTGATATCGATTTAAGGCAAAAATATCAAAAAATTCGTAAGTAAATCGCAGTATCTCGTTGAAATTCTGAAGTTCTTTACGTCTATTGTGGCATTCAGCCTATTCCCTAAAATGTAGGGAATTTTCAAATTTTGTTTCCCCTAAAAAAAATGTACACCTTTAAAAAACATAAGAATGCAGTGAATAGCTCATTTCTTATCATACCATATATGTTTTTTAATTAAACCTACCTATATATGGTAGTATGGAAGTTAGTATAGAATAATACCAAATTTATTGAATGTTTTCTTCCTTGTATCCAAGAGAGCTTAACATTTCAGGAATTTTACGTAGGTACTATATAAGCTGTGTTCTTTTGTGTCTGCAGAACAGAGGAGAACAAAAGATACCCAAAAGAACGCCTCATACATTTTCATAGAAGATGTATAAATGAAGCGAACAGTACAAATATAGTTCGCTTCAATCAACAGAACAATTTGTTCTCTCCAGTATATGGGGGAGTTCTAGAACAAGGTAGACAAAAGAACACAGCTATAGGTTTTCTGATGCCAAATACCTAAATTCATTGAATGTTCCATTGATTTTTGGAAAATAAATTGATTTCTCTTTCTATCAGAGAAAATTACATTTATTTTTAGGAAAAAACGTGTCTTAAATTTAGAGAATTGTCCTATTTTTTTCTTCTTACAGTGTTATGTAGATAGAAGATCCAGATTTAGTCTAGATATCCATTGTAGATTAATTCCTTCGCGCAATACTCACCGCACTGCAAGCAGCGCACATCATTTCATGGAACAGTCTACTACCATCTTCTTCGTTTTCCTCGGGCTTACAATTTGCGAAGATTTAAGAGCGCCACCACTCTCTTCATCTGCCCTAATCCTTTCCCTACCTTCATCCTGCTATTCTATGCTATTCTTAGCTTAATAATATAAAGGGAGAAAAAAAAAACAATTGCACTGTTATTTTATATAAGGCGTATAGGGACGATTGTTGACAAGATAATAAAAAATGGCTCGGAGATTAGCAACTATTACAACTTTTTACATTTTTCCTCTTTTTTGTTTTTAGATGAATAGTAATTACCAAAAATATGATGTGAATGAAACTGGAAACCATATCACACCTAAACTGTGAAAAACTCTTGTACATTGAATTTTTATACGCGCACAAACAATAGGTTAACCTTTCACTTTTCACAACCTTATAGTAAAATTCTCTTCAAATTGGTGTTGACATTTGTATTTTGTCTAGCTAGACTGAGATCTGTCAAAAGTCCCTTTGCCAAATGCCAAATATTTCTCTATAAACTAAAGAGCTTTCAAAGTTCAATGTCAGAATACACGCCAGATGGCGGTAATCATGATAAGCCAATACATTTTCATTGGTATAGTTTCAAAAATGCGGCGCTGTTAGATTCGGCTCTTGTGGACATGAATACTTGAGTGCTTGACTTGAAATCAACTTGAAGCTCAGGTAGAGCGGTTGATTGAATTAATTCCATAATTACTTGACTTGAATTTTTCTTGAATATAATTTTCCAATTACTTAAGTTGAAATTTACGCGTTGAATGAGCCTTTTCATGATATTTTGATTACTTTAAGCATACTTCAAGCTGAGACAACTTACAACTAGATGTGCAAAACTCCATATAAACCCGGAACACTTTTTGAAAGCTCTTTAAAATTTTATTCAACCAAAGAAAGCTATCAATGCGAAGAATTTATGTGGCATAATACAACAAGAGAGAGAGAGAGAGAGAGAAAATGTGTAGAGCTTTCTATTAGAGGGCCATTAGCTCGTTTTAGTTGAACCTCGTTTTTGTGAAGTTTTGCATTATCTAGATGTAAGTTGTCTCAGCTTCAAGTATTCATGTAAAACGTACTTATGAGAATTTCCTCCATACATTTTCGGTCTCTATAGATTTCTTTACTCTATGGTATCGCCTAGATTTATAAATCATTCTATCATGGGAAACAATATTTAAAAATATACCAAAGACCAGTGGTAGTCCATATGGAAAAAGGATTACTAGAAAATCATACGAATACTAGTCTAGGGAATGAAGTTCCTTCTCTAATATCCGAAATATGAGGAGCTTAAAAAAATTTATCTAGACGTGATGAAAAGCGCGCTTTTACCCAAAAAAAAAGAACTGATTTATGATATGAAAACTTTAGAATATAGATTTTGGACATTTACCAGCTACGTCACTGTGGTTTATATTTAGAGAAGAAAATATAATTTATTCCCAAACTTTCGTTTCAATAAATAATAAATAAAATTTAAATAATGAATTGAAAGTGTCTCTGTTGTTGGTTTTTGGTATCTATGATTGGCGGCATTGCGATATTTCACTCACAGTGGCTAGGAGGAGCTCCGGTCCAATTATTATAATTTTTCAAGAAATAAATGAAACTCTTCATCTACCCCGTGTGCCCCATAAGAAAATTATGGAGGAAAAAAAAATAACAATTAACTGTTCTTTAACAAAGAAATATTTGCGGTATAATAATTTGATAGATCACAGCAAAACTGTACCAACTACATACATATGTATGTATGTATGTACAATCGAACTGACACGGTCGAATTGACAAGGTTAAATAGATCGCGCAGAAGTAACCAAAAAAAGAAAAAAATTAATAAAAATCAAATGTCAGCCAAAAACCATTTATATGCTAATTTACGACCGTAAAAATGATTCTCAAGATTTTTTTTTTTTTTTGTTATATTTTATGAGCGCTTGTTTCATACACATATTTCCCCATTTTATTGATTTGCATTTTATTTCAGGAAAATATCACGGCATTCAAGAAAGAAAATTCCTCTTTAGAGGAGAGAGCCAATTTTTTTTTTGTAGCTCTGAAAGAATTATTGAATCATAGAGAAATTTTTAATTGCGTACGCGCTAGCTACACGTAGCCATTACCCATATAAATAGGATTTTAAAATTTAGTTTTAGAATATAGAATATGTGCGTATACAGTGGGAATATTATCGATATTTCAACAATTCAAGTGTGTAGTCGAGAAAAAGAAAGCTTGGCAACATTAAAACAGAAAATTCATATCTATGAATCACGAATAGATTTTATTCCTAAAATCTTAACATCTAACGAATGCGATTATCAGTGATTTTATTTTTATGTGCATGAGGACGTGTGAGGATATGTGAGTGCCTATTGGTTCTTCAGATAGATCATCATCATCCTAAGTTGATGATTGCTCTCAGCTTTGGTATTAGTCCCACTAATTTTGACTGCAAGTAGGTATACCATGTACCTTGAAGTTGTCTTAAGTGGTATCGCTCCGAATGTCACTTGTTGTGTTGTGATCAAATACAAAATTCAATCTCAGTCGAAATTGCAATTCAATCATGACATAAATGCATTTTCCTAAGTACAAAGGAATTGTAATTCGGGCCTTATTCACCTTTTCAGTAAAGTTTCAAAAAGAAAAAATCTAACTTCTTCTAATCTTCTCCGATCTCCCGAAAACTTTTGCTAAGGTCAAGTATCAATTGAGCTAATAATTAAATTGGATGTCCATGGTTAGGTTTAGGTTAGGTTAGGTAAGAGGGGTGC
Organism: Dioctria linearis; assembly: GCA_963930735.1. Lineage (NCBI taxonomy): Eukaryota > Metazoa > Arthropoda > Insecta > Diptera > Asilidae > Dioctria > Dioctria linearis. The sequence continues at coordinate 259,655,128 of OZ005742.1, read as the reverse complement.
CGCTATACAACCAGCCAGCCTCACTTAGACCTCCAACGGGTCCATTGGGCCCCTGGGAGAACCCTTCAAGCCGCGGATTTATTACTTTCACTTGTTAACACTGCAACGTCTAAGACAAGACTCCTCTTTGGCGATGATATTTATACCCTAGAAACTCTCCGGATTATTCTGGAGTGTTCTATTCCAAAAGCTTCTTGACTGTTCTATTCATTCTATTCCCGAACCTTCCTGTAGATTCCATAATCAATTCTCCGAACCTGAAGTCGTTTACTCTCCACTGCCAGTAAATGTCACCCGTTGTCTCTTTCTATTGCACGTAACAATTTAATATAAATATACATATATTGGCTAGTGTGTAATAGTTGTTAGGCGGAAACACATCCAAGCAAGCCTCATACTTGGCCTCTCTCATGCTTCCTCGCAAAGCTGGACATCAGTGAATTGGGAAAAAATGACACCATCGGCTCGGTGCTATCATTATCATTTTTAGATTAAGAGGAGTCAGTACCAAGATTTGCAAGTTTCATACATGTTTAAATTAAAGGTAACGAAGAGATCTAGTAAATAACGTCGGAAAAAATAAAAAAAATGGCATTAAAACCGACATATTAGCTCGGAAACTTTCGTCTTAAATTATCGCTTGCTAGGTATCGATCTTTAACGCTAGATGTGTCAGATGTGACTTGTGGTCTCGGTCTAGGCTAATTTTATATGAATTTTCTTACTTTCAGTCAGGACACAAATCTGCGTATAGTAAATTTTATTGCCTACAGGTTCGCTGGTATCTAAATCGAAACTTTTGCTGAGTACTGACTGCTCTTAAAGAAAAAAAAATCTGTTGACAAAATTAAGTCTGAAAGAGAAAAATTTCCAACATTGAACAAAACGTGCCGTGCCGTCTAGCTACTCGGATTGGTTTTGTGTTGCCTCATTTAAAGACTCGTGTTGGAAATTTGAGAAAGCGTCGTGGTCTGGATGTGTTTTTTTAGATTTACTACACAGTCATCCAATATTAACAACTAATAAATTCGTTCTATATCAATGATAATTCCCTTTTGATAATGAATCTGATCATCGCGCCGTTTGATTAGGAGCAGGACTTCTATCTGCCTATGAATGACATTATCAAATAAGCAAATTCAAATTTATGTTTTGTAAAACAGGACAATAAGAATTTTAATGCCTTTTTTAGACCAATATGTCGGCCGCTTTTGCGTGTCACCTTACAACATATTGATCTTGCCCTAGAATCCAATATTCAAAGAACTTTATCTGCTTCGTCTTGTGTCATCTTTTCAAAATGACCAGTTGACTCTGTTTCTTTCCATAAGATTGCAGATTTCGGTTACTGCCTTTGCCTTTGTTGGATCGTTCAATGGGGAATAAGAATTGACCGAATAGGTGCAGCCGGTGAAGTCGGTCTAAATGTCAATTCAGAAAGGAGAAATTTGTTGTATTTTCGTGTAAGTTTTTACATTTTAGGTATCTTGATAGAAGCACAATGTTTCAGATTAGAAGAACGCGTGGAAGAGCTTTAAATCAATTGCGTATTAGCGCTGCAATACTTACATAAATTTAATAAATACAAAACTCTTGAAGAAAAAAAAAAAGAGAAAAAAAAAGAGCTTCCAGAACTTTTGACTTTACTTAAATGGAATACCATAAGGTACAAGTTTTAGTCCTTTGCTACAAATCTTCTGCTAAAACTGGTATGAATCGAAGCAAAAAAAAATAAGCCAATTACTATTCTCGAAATATACACATACATCCTTCCATCACATCCTATCTCTCCCCTATTTATTTCTATAGCGTAACGATAGAACTTTTCTAACAGGCAGCCAAAAATCATATAATTAATTTCGTACTGAATTTTTTGTCTGTGGCTAAATGGTAAATGGCGTTGATACTTAATTTTAAACACAAACCTGATTTGTCTCACGCTAAACAACCACCATTCGTTAAATGTGCATACGCCGTTACACCACTATCTAAATCTGTAAATTCAGTATCAGTACCTTCCGTTAGCTGAGCCAATAGCTCTGAATCGTGTGTCAAAAAATCATTTTTTATCAAAAGATTATCATAAGTTTGGCAATTAGTAGGTGTTGTTGCTAGCTGCGTATGAAAATCGATGGTGTTGTTGTTGTTATTACTACTGCTATTATTGTTATTACTATGCTTTATGTCAAAATTTTCACAGTTCGTTTCGAATAGGAAGCGTTCAGCACTTTGGGCGGTTGTGTACGGACTATGCGCATCGACCAATTCATTTTTCAGCACAAAATCTGTATTATTACTGTCGACCGTAGTTCCGCCATTGCTGTTCTCACAGTTTGGAATGTAATCGGTTTTAAGGATGGTTGGAGCGTGTGGCAGGTGTTGCTGATGTTGTTGTTGTTGCTGCTGTTGCTGCTGCTGCTGCTGCTGCTGCTGCTGTTGTTGTTGGCCAGGAAGTAAACAGCTTATATCTTGAGTTGGTGAATTGATGTAACCAATTTCATGAGTGGGCGGAGATTGCTTACAGTATCCGTTCGGAAGTAGATCACCATTTGTTTGTGAGTTATGCCTTAAACCATTATTTCGGGAATATTTGATTGTGTTCATTGGAGGTATCACTGTTCGTTGCTGTTGTTGTTGCTGTTGTGAATTGTCCTGTATTGTTTGTTGCTGTTGATCTGATTGTTGTAGATTATCTCCCATTCCTAAATCATTCAAATATTTACAGGCAGGTGATTGACACAAATTTGCAGGTGGATGAAAGCCTCCGGGTCGAACACACGTACTGACATGTGTTTGAAGCATATCAAATAATTTTCGTCGTTCTGTCTCCAAATTTCGTACTTGACTTTTTAAGTCGATATTTTGAGTTTCGAGCTGTTCAGATTCACTCACTAAATTTAGGGTACGTTCACGTTTCTTCATGCGACATTTAGTTGCTGCAATTTTATTACGTTCCCTTCTTCTACGTCTGCGATCCTCATCCTCTGGTGTTAGACCTCTTGGAGATATTCGACTTTCGGTGTCCTCTTCACTTGTGTCACCAGTAATTGATTTTCGAGCATATTTGCTAGATGGTTGTTCTGTTCCGGAACTGGAATCACCACTGGACATTTTTCTTTTGCTCTGTATTGATAATTTAAGGCCCGCCTTAATCAGTTGCGAACAGGTCTGTAAGTAAATAAATAAATAAAAAGAATGAGAAATAAATTTTTGGGAAATTCTTTGTTTTTTGTTTTTTTTTATTACAAAAACTATTTTATGAGTGGAATATTAAATAAAATAAAGAACCACAAAATCAGCATAAACTCTTCCCAAAAAACCGTCACATTTACTTGTCATAAAACGCGATATGAGCACGAAAGCTGTACTTAATGGGGAGGATGGCTGCAAATTATAAAACCCACACAGAAGGCAGCAGCAGCGGTACAAAGCACAATGTGTTCAAACATTTTCTTTTTTTTTTTGTGTAAAAACCTTGAAGTGTGTTGCATGACTTTTATGGATGTCGTAAAAATTTTTGGCCCACAGCCTGAAATTATTGTTATTTTCCTTTTTCCCCTAATTTCAGCTTTCATATTCCCGAAAGCATGCAATTTGATCCGATAGTCTCGTTTTGGGGATATTGTTTTTGTGTTCATTTGGGACGAGGATAATTAGTTGGATTCGTGTAAAAAGTGTAAAAAAACGTGATCGCCTAAATGGAAGTGTTTGGTAGTTTTGAAAGGGTCACATTAAGGTTTTATTGTTTTGCTTCGGGTTCTTCCATTTTGGAATTAATAATTGCAGCTCAGTTACATTTGAGTATCCTATCTAGCAGGATTACAGGACAACGGCAGTATTTTATACCTATGTATATGTTTTATGTGTGCTTCGAATTGATAGTTCAGAAAAAATAAAAAATAAAAAAGTTGTTGTTTCAAGACTAAAAGAAGGATACAAATTAGTGTGAATACTGCTCCTTAGTCTAAAAGAGAATATTATCTATAAAAGGGTTATAGAAAGTGATTTCGAACTTGCGTTCTAACTGCACGGATGTTGTTTGACGTTTGCATAGCAACGGGTAAACTCTTCCATAATCTCATAGTCTGGACGAGATAAGAACCTTCCATAACTGATCTAAAAAAAACGCGGAATTTTTTGGTTTCTGTTCAACTGAGACGAAGTAATTTGGAAAAGTTCATTGAGGTATTCCGGTTTATTGGATTGCAATATGCCGAATATCAGAAAGAGTGCTCGACGCTTTAAAAAATATTCCAAAGAACACCCAAGTAATCGATGCCTAAATGGAGAAACATAATCAAATTTTCGGAATCTAAATATAAATCGAGTCATTGAATGTAACCTTCATTTTACGTGCACATCCTACTATCTAGTTTGGAGTATAACAAGGCAATATAAAATTTTTTCTCGATCTCGTCTTAATATATAATCACAGCACTTCATACTACTGTTTAATTCTATCCTATGATTGGTAACTTTTTTCAGCATGGGTAGTGGAGGTGGGTTCAGAACCGCTGGTGGTGGTACATCAGACACATCGAAAGTGTTATTATAAAAACTTATAGACAGTAACTTTACGGGATTAAGTTGCAGACCGGGCACAATATATTCTATCCAGATCTCTATTAATATGTGATAAACAGTCCTCAAGAAGACCTATGTAAAGGGTTTTCCAATAAGGGGTATTATTTTAATATTAAAAAAAAATGCCATTTTTTGAGATAAATGATCGGATCTTTATTTCTTTATAAAGAGGAAGGTATGCCGTTAGTAATGGAAAATAACATCAGCCAAATGACCACCACGACCACGCCTACAGGACCATATCCTTTTCATAAAATTTTCCATAACCAAATCGCAAAGTGGCTGCCCTATGTCCTCGATAGCCTCACGAATTCCATATTTGAGGTCTTGAATCGACGCTGGGCTGTTGGCGTAGACTTTCTCTTTCACGTGGCCCCAAACGAAGAAGTCGCAAGGTGTTAAGTCACAAGATCTCGGTGGCCAATTATGATCACCTCTTCGAGAGATAACACGGTCCGGAAACTTTTCCCGTAAAAGATCAATGGTTTCGTTGCTTGTATGGCACGTAGCGCCGTCTTGTTGAAAGTAAACGTTGTCCAGATCAATACCATCCAATTCCGGCCATAAAAAATCATTAATCATCTGTCGATAGCGCAATCCATTCACCGTAAGTGTTGCTCCAGCCTCATTTTCGAAAAAGTAAGGTCCAATGACCCCGCGGGACCATAAATCGCACCAAACAGTCACACGTTGAGGATAGAGAGGCTTTTCAACAATAACTCTTGGGTTATCCGAGCCCCAGATGCGACAATTTTGCTTGTTGACGAAGCCATCGAGGTGGAAATGGGCCTCATCACTCAAGATAAGTTTTCGATGGAATTCCGGATCATTTTCATGCATTTCAAGGACCCAATCAGCAATGACTCGACGTTGTTGATGATCGGCCGGCTTGAGTTCTTGTGTTAACTGAACTTTATAAGCCTTAAGACTCAAATCTTTATGCAAAATACGGTGTAATGACGTTTGTGGAATGCCTAATTCCAAAGAACGACGAGGAATGGATAAACCTGGGTTTTCTTCAACACTTTCGACTACAGCAGCAATACTCTCGGCTGTTCTTGAGCGACGTGCATGGGTTTTATTCTTCACATCACTAACTTGTCCCGACAGCTCGAATTTTTCTACCAATTTCTGTATTGCGGTCCGACAAGGTGCTTCACGACGACCCAAAAATGTTCGAGTTTTACGAACCGTCACTGCCACATTTTCACCACTTTTATAGTGAATTTTAATAATTTCAATCCGTTGTTGAATCGTGTATCGTTCCATTTTTATTAATGGCGTAGTTTCTACTTGTCAAATGTCAAAAAATGACAGCTCCATCTACCGAAATAGCGGGCTAATTAAAATAACACCTCTTATTGGAAAACCCTGTATACGCCGGCTTAGATACACCAGAACATCATCCGCACAGAGATGTATTTCTACATCACGAACTACTTTCGGCAAGCTGAATAGCAGTGGACCCAATATCGATCTTTGGGGGACTCCATACTGTAGAGGTAATAATGTAGTGGTGACCCTGATTCGCTGGCCACACTCGCTCAGACAGCTATCCATAACATGAACGCTACTGAACTACAAAATTTAAAGAGGAACAGAGCTTCTGAATAAGAATTCCATGGCCTTTGAGAAATCCAAGAGGACTAGGCTAGTGAATCTGTCACAATCCATCGCGCTTCTAATATCAGATGTTATCGTTAATACGGAGATTTCATAACTATGAAATGCTGGAAAGCCCACGATTCCCATGTGCCCAGGATTCCATTGAAGGGACACCTTGTTGTGGATACACAACTTATTGACAGACTTCCTGCAGTCTTCCAGCAACTTAAATGTTATCTGAGGGTTACTCAGAGTCAACAAGACTGTCTGACTATCCGAGAGGATAGTTCCCTTGATTTCCATATCAAAAGCTATCTTTGCTGCCATTGCGATGGCGAAGGCATCAGCCTGAAAGACATTCCTTTTCAGGAAAACCCATAGAAAAGCGACATCCAAAACAAAGGTCTGGTATCATGCATCGCATCAAGTGGCATGCGGGCCAGAGGTTTTCCCGTTCCAGCACACACGCCGATGAGCAATAGGAGCAACCAGAACCATTTACCTTAGTATCAATCAATAACAACCACAAAACGATAGGAACAACCAGAATCATTTACTTTAGTACCTACTAATCAATAACAACCACAAAAGGATCCAAGAAAATACCCTTCTCATATTAGTACTAAAAGTAATAGTAGTCAAAAACATTTAACCATAATCCCGCAGAGTGAGTGGAATAGAGTGTGGTAACTGGCTACCTTTTTCCGCACGCAGTAATGCATATGGCCATCTCTGTATGGCTCAGAGTAGCGCAGAATGGAGCTGCATGAAAATAAGCTCTAAACTATTTTTACTCTATCATTTCCAAAAGCTTATAAACTGGAATTTCCAACTACTAGAATGTAGATGGCGTGGAAAAAGCTCCATTCTTATTTTTATCATAACTAACATGTTTTTAATGATATTTCCTGATTTAATATTTTTTATGAATGCTAATAAAAAAACAACGAGGTATTTTTTGAAAACTTCATGATTTAAAAACAAACAAAAAAAAAACATTGTTAATTTTTAGCTAGTTTCAAAGCCAACAGGAGTTTCCTTTTTCGAATTTATTGTTTTGACAACGACATTTGTTTGCTTGTTCTTTGATTTGGCGTTGTTATATCGATGTTATGGCGTTTTGTTATGTTAATTTCAAAGTTCGAATTTGACTCATTCTGGACTCAAAGCTCACTCTATTCCACTCTGCATTGTGAATGCGGCTTAAAAAAAGAAAGAAAAAAAAACAAAAAAAAACAAAAAAAAATGCAACTTGTTATCAGTGTGACAGTTAGCAAGGACTTTGATCTATAAAATTAAATGCAGTTCACCTTTTCCATTTACCAGTTAACCTATTCTTCTTTACAAAAAAAAAAATGCTAACAAAATCCATTTACTGCAATTTATCAATAGCAAAAACAAATAATCAACAGTCACGGACTCCTACATTTATATGTGTGTACGTAGATACGTCTGTCGTGTATACAATTTTCCGATTTCAATAATAATAATAATAATCAAAAGTAACCCCAGAGCAATTGTATAGTCGGCTTGCAAATGATCATTAATTAAGACTCAGAGATTAATCCGTTCAATGATCGGCAGTGACCTTTTTATTATTCCCATTTTTCTCACCTTACCCGACGTCGTCGTCGTCGTGCATGTGGAATGCCTTTGGTTTTTAAGTTAAATGAAAATCACACTAATATCGCAAATAGCTGTGCTGTGCTACACCGCGATCAATTCCATTCAATTCAATTCACCTTGGCATCTATGGCCGTACACAGCTCAGACATCTGGTAACACCATGACATCTTATAGTGTGGTGGTGCCGCCCTCGCTTTATGCAATTTGACAGCTGTCGCGCATTCGCAACACAACTAATTAGAAAAATTGAAAAAAAAACCATCTTCTGGTTGAAATTAATTTCTTTTCATTTTTCTTATTTATTTTACACTTAAAAGCACTCACTTAAGTCAATAAAAAAAAAAAAACAGAGACGAAAAAATCCTGCTACTGACATCCATGAAAGCTGCTGGATGCTGGATCTTTGGATCTTTTGGCCAGTCGGTAAGTCGCCATAGGAGTGTAGTCTTGGGTGTGGTTTACTTTAGCGCGACTTTATGGGATTTATGATGGAGAGAATCAAAAACCGTATTCGTTTCGGTTTTGAAAAAAAAAAGAAAAAAAAGATAACTTTCAATGATTTGCGTTTTCGCTTCTTAAAGTGGAAGTGGCGGACATGATGGGAGCATTTTAAAAGAAAATACTTCTGAAATCTTGAGTCCCCCCCAAATTGTTGTTATCTTGACCTAAAAATGTCGTCCCAAAGCATCCTGGTGAAGAAAATTATCTGGAGAGAGAAGAAGTTGTCTGATGTGTCGTGTGTTGGTGGTTCGAGATTATAAATGACTTTTGGCAGTTTTCAGAATTTACTTCGATTTTAAAGGTTTCTCGTCCGATCGACTTTGAAAAAGTAATTCGAAGTGATAACTTACACACTAAAATCTTTACGGGAGAATGGATGTGGTGTGGGTGTATGAAAATATTATTTTCGGACAGATATTGGTGAATAATAAATATTTAGGTAGTAGGTATCCATTCGATTTGCATAATTATATCGATGTAAAAAGACAAGTGCCGAAAACAAAAATTTTAATTTGCCCAAGGACCCCGTGTTCTAAAACATTTTTCGTTTTTTTTTTTTTGTTGCTATACTTATTAAGAAGTTCAGGTTCAAATTGTAATTAGCGACCATATTTTCCTATTAAGAAGTGTCGTGTTCCAATGGCTCTCTACATGCACATAATTCGCGGGCATTGAAACAGTTGTTTCTGTGGGACCCATTTTTGAATCGCCAGATGTTAACGCCTGGATATTTATTTATCTATGGGAAGGTTGCGTTAGAAAGTAAGGCTCGGTTCATATTAGGTGGTGTAGGTATTGGGGGTGAAGATGTGCAAACCAGAAATTTCGAAAAAAAATGTTGTATAGTGCAGTGCCGAGGGTACAACAGGAAACTCAATTAAGTTGTGTTTTTTTTTATGCATATACTCAATGCGACTATACATAGTAGGTATAAGGTGAGCACTAATCACGAATTTGCAATTAGAAAAACATTGAACAAAGTTGAATTTCCGTAAACACGCAAAAAAGACATTTCATTCGATTCTCTGTGATTCTTATCTACAAAAATCTACATGAGTTCGGCAATATATGCAAAATAACATTTCAATCTGGGCAAGTGCCTTTCGTTCGTTGCATAAGAAACTGTTTGTACTTAAGAGAAATACTTAAGTATATTAGCGACGACTACAAACATAAATTAATAAAAATCTGGACAAGTGTAGCAAAATAAAAAAAAACATTGCAATTTTCTAAATCCTTTCCTATAGATAGGGGACAACAAAAATCCTTAATTAAGCTTGCGATAATTTTGGTATGTTACAACGCCCTCATAAAACTCACAATTACAATGCTATTGACCTTGATGTATTTATTCCAGATAATACAAGACTTAATACGTGGCGTGGGATTCAGTGCATTATTGACGACAATCGATGATCAGGTTGATTTTCTCATCAAGTTATTTGCAACAGACAGACACAGGTCATGAAAACTACATTGAATCCATACTTGAATCTTTTTACGTAAAGATATATACCTGCGGTCGTGACTCAGCCTACTTCAACAAATGAAGGTGGAGGCGATTCAAATTATCTTTGATATGACTAGATAGTACTTACTCGTATATATGAACAGTTTTAATTATCCGCAATGGAAGTAATCGGCATACAGAGCAGGGATTAACTTGAGCTTTAAGATTTATGCGACTCACCAAAGGTCAACACGAAAGTTGTATTCTAGAAAATCGTATTGTGATAATTTATCGGAAAAAGGCCCACCTAAGTCTTGTGTGTCAGCTATCAGGCGGGTTCACAGGTGTACTATCTGCTCATCAGGGTAGCTCTGAATAATTGATAAGAAACCCTTTCCAACCAAACTGGAACAGTATACGACGAGGGCTGCATGGATAAGGGAGTGCTGAGTCAATGATATATGTGAACTCTCTACTCCTTGTGTTCAGCATTACAAACCATATGAAATTTCTTCATTTTTATAAACAGGGTAGAATACCTTTCAATTTGAAAAAAAAACTGAAAGGCGACTACGATTACTCAAACCGAACAGGACCCATATATACCTGCGAAAGCGAAACGAACAGGACGTATGTATTTGAAAGTCTCACTGAATTAAAGCGGGCAGTCTATTCTTTTCCTTATGCGGGCGGATGTCGAGCAATTTAGAGTGGGAAAAGACTCCTCTAAAGCTGGTCGGAGGCGAATCTATCATATCTCATGAGAATAGAGTTGAAGGTCTATCAGGAGTCTAGGGGACCTTCTTATTAAGCTGATTATACTGTTCTAAATACTCGAATAGATTCTCATAATAAATCAAGTTCTGGAATAAGTCCCCTGAGCTCTGATGAGGACCCAAAAGAATCTATTAGGGTTCAGATAATAATAAAAAATGCTCACAGCAGATTAAATTAAATCTGTTCAGAAGCCGATTCTGAGAAAATACTGCAGATAAAGAATGCGCCGAACTTAAACCGTTGTTTTTTTCAGCTCCAATGTAAGACCAACCACGTAGCCGAAAAATTAAGCAAATGATAAAGGTCCTACAAAAGACAATCTATCCAAAGGATGCAGAATAGGAGTGATATAAATTGACTTCAATGGATATGCACCACGCAAAAGCTGTTTGGGATGTGCTTAGGAGGGGATTTTTGGAAGTCATACCAAAGGACTTCCAACTAAACAATGGAAGTTGATTTACGATAATAATAATAGTACCCCACTTGCGGAAATCTTGTTTAAACCAACAATTCATATTCTCTTCATTGAAGAGCTCATCTGTCGGGATTTAATTGCTGCCTTGGTAGAAATGCCAACGAACAATTCCTGATAGACAAATCATGATGAACTCATCAATGAGCTCATCAATGAGTAATCAGATGAACATCTTGATGAATCGAAATCGGGAAAAAAAACATTTATTTACTTATTCACAGATAGTGTTGTAACGAACTATATTGTAGGGGAAATCTTTATAGAGACGATTAATTTTTGTTCATGTAAAACTTTCGTTTATATAATTCACAATTAGAATTTGAAAATAACATATAAGTAGAGGCATAATACTCAGGCAAAGGCACCTCTTTCCAGTACCCGAATCCCCACCTATCCCGACGTTTAAATGCCGAACTGGCTTGCCCGGAAAGCATTTAAACATCCAGAACGCAATCCGACGGTAGTACGTGTGCTAAAACGGAATCCATACCCACACCCTTAATTCCAAGCAAGTACGTGCAGAACGGAAAGTTGATTGGTTGTACGTGTGATACAACGGAAGCCACTCAGCCTGTACGTATGCAACGGAAAGCCATCCGACCGCCTTACTCCTGTCAAAGCCAGTACGTGAAAAACGGAAAGCTGTGTGGTTGCACGTGTGATACACAACGGAAGCCACTCAGCCTGTACGTGTGCAACGGAAAACCGTCCTAGACTCTTTGCTGCCGAGTGAGTACGTGAAGAACGGAACGCTGAGGGGTTGTACGTGTGATAAAACGGAAGCCACTCGTCCTGTACGCGTGTAACGGAACGCTAAGTAGTCTACGAACCCACATCTCACATTTGTAACAGGAACACAGCCACAAGAAGCAATAAAGAATCAAACATATAAAAGAGAAACCAGCGTTGTCATTTAGCCCTGAACTCCATTGCATCTACCCAGCCAAAAATTTGACGTTTTCCACCGACAACAGTATTGGCGCCCGAGCAAATCCCGACCGACCGAGCAAACGACGTCACAGTGTGCATCTCTTTCATTTATTTAAAAATGTATGCTGTGCTTTTCTTTTGTGCATTTTACAATATTGGATGAGGACTTTGATGAGTACATAATGAGTGACACGATGAGCTTATTAATGAGCATAGCAATGAGTGTCATGATGAGTTCATAAATGAGAATCTGATTTTATGATTGATTTCATATATTTTTCCGAATTAAAACTCCGGTTGCAAATTAAACTCTGAGTCACTGAGGCGTAAGGATTTGGGCATAATAACGTCTTGTTCAGAATATGGACGACAGCCGTTCTTTAAATAAATAAATCACAAAAATAAATTCAAATTTTCCTAGTAGAAAAGTCATCTGACAAGGTGCGGAAAATAATAAATATTTATTTATTTCTGGTTTAGTTATATAGGGAGCAGTTTCATGATATCCAATGAGCCCTTCGATGAGATTTAATGAATGTTCATTAGAAGACTCATCAGGACGTAATTTTGTATATGTTTCTTCATGAATTGCAAACACATTGATGCTCTTCAGTCAAAGTAGTATTGGTTTACATAACAACTGCCCCTTGCGGGACAAGAGACAAGGTAAAACTGTAAGCAATTTCTACTAGAGAGGGACAAGCATTTAGTTGTAGATGCCTCAGCTTACTTCCCCGATGACTCGGACCTACCGCCTCGAGAGGAAATTATATAAAAAAACATCGACATAAAGTATGGTGGATTGAATTGTTAATTGGCATGTTTCAGGCGAGGCCACCATATTAGACCGCTATCAGGTTCGATATTAAGGCTTCCCTTAAACAAAGAGAGGAAACAAGAGTTCCTCAATTCACTGAGATGTTTTTCCATGGAGGAAAACATCAAAGTGGGGTTAAGGGAGTTCGATGATAGGTATAGAGCCGAGAGAACCAAGAACCAACTTTGTTCAACTTTAGAAGCCTTAATAAGGTTAAAAAAAACAAAAGCTTGAAATAAATAAAAGCAAAGTCTGAGTGAATACAAGCAAACAAATTCAGAAGATTAAAGGGAAAAATTTGGAAGAGATTCTCTGAGGGTATTAATGATCTACTCATAGGCGCGATATCACAAAGATTACTCAAAGGATCATACTAATGGTATCCTCTCCGATGTTCTATATAGAAAGCCTATAATAGCTACACTAGTAGCTGAGAAAAAAAGAGTACGATTTTTATTACAAACTCATTTTTCTGATCCAGCTATAATAGAAGACAACAACTTTGAGGACCCCGAAGAGTTAATCAGAACTAGAAAAAGAGTTGGAGGAAAAAGGTGATAACTTTATGTGCCAGATCAACACCTCTTTTGAATCTATGAAAAATGTAGCTATCCAAAGAGAAATTCAACCTTCACTGGTCAAATGGATAAAAGCAACCTATGAGGAGGATTGGCAATAGTGGTGGCCATTGGAATGTTCTACGGGAAGTCTCTATTCTTTCTACTATGGTACCTGGTTGTCGATGTTCTCCATGCAAGAACTGACTAAATCTAGCTATAATAATCAAGGATATATAGATTGGCATGCACATCATAATCAGGGGCAAATATAACTAAACAATTTCCTATCTAATGCTGAATGTTCTGAACATAGTTCACAACTGGTGCTTGAAGATGGGACTCTAATCCAATCGTGGTAAAGTAATAATCGTTTAATTCATGAAAAAAAAGGTAAGCAACATCTTTAAAGACAAAAATTGCTACAACTCTACTAAAGGGTTTTCCAATAAGAGGTGTTATTTTAATTAGCCCGCTATTTCGGTAGATGTCACTTTGGAGCTGTCATTTTTTTGACATTTGACAAGTAGAAACTACGCCATTAATAAAAATGGAACGATACACGATTCAATAACGCATTGAAATTATTAAAATTCACTATAAAAATGGTGAAAATGTGCCAGAGACGGTTCGTAAAACTCGAACATTTTCGGGTCGTGCGTCGTGAAGCACCTTGTCGGACCGCAATACAGAAATTGGTAGAAAAATTCGAGCAGTCGGGACAAGTTAGTGATGTGAAGAATAAAATCCGTGCACGTCGCTCAAGAACAGCCGAGAATATTGCTGCTGTAGCCGAAAGTGTCCATTCCTCGTCGTTCTTTGGAATTAGGCATTCCACAAACGTCATTACACCGTATTTAGCATAAAGATTTGGGTCTTAAGGCTTATAAAGTTCAGTTAACACAAGAAATCAAGCCGGCCGATCATCAACAACGTCGAGTCTTTCCTGAATGGGTCCTTGAAATGCATGAAAATGATCCGGAATTCCATCGAAAATTCATCTTGAGTGATGAGGCCCATTTCCACCTCGATGGCTTCGTCAACAAGCAAAATTGTCGCATCTGGGGCTCGGAAAACCCAAGAGTTATTGTGCCATACAAGCAACGAAACCCTTGATCTCTTACGGGAAAAGTTTCCGGACCGTGTTATCTCTCGAAGAGGTGATCACAATTGGCCACCGAGATCTTGTGACTTAACACCTTGCGACTTCTTCCTTTGGGGCCACGTGAAAGAGAAGGTCTACGCCAACAGCCCAGCGCGTCGATTCAAGACCTCAAAGATGGAATTCGTGAGGCTATCGAGGACATAGGGCAGCCACTTTACGATTTGGTTATGGAAAATTTCATGAAAAGGATATGGTCCTGTAGGCGTGGTCGTGGTGGTCATTTGGCTGATGTTATTTTCCATTATTAACGGCATACCTTCCTCTTTATAATGAAATAAAGATCCGATCATTTATCTCAAAAAATGCCATTTTTCTTTGAATATCAAAATAACACCTCTTATTTAGGATTGGCTACCTGATAGAGATTTACCATTTAAAAATAAAATATTCCAAATTATATTGGTAGATCAATTTTTGGGTGAACATCATATCCTGGATAGCTCTTGTGCAGCAGCACAAAATCTAACAGTACACATTCGGTTGCTCATCATCAGCACTTGAACAGCGGGATATAAGTATGTATGTGTGTCCTTTACTGGGTTATCTCAAAACTATGATCCTTTTTGATCGCCACATTTCATACGACAAGACAATTCAGCAATTCTTGTACACAAAAGTCGATTCCTGTTGCGAATTCTCTTGTATGACATTTCTGAATTATCAAATCAATCCTGATTCCGAAAAAATCAAAATCGTGGGAAAAATAATCAGATCTGCCTGCAGAATCGCAATAAAACCTAAGCAGGTAAATTAATTTATGGATATGCGCGTTTGACATAGATAAAAAGTCCTCTATTTCGATCCTTGAGAGTTTTTTCGTTTCCCATAAATATGTAGATAAACACACATCTTTCCCAAATGAGGCAATTTATATTCGAAACTTGTTCCTAAAATCACAAAAATTTTACACAGATAAATGTAAATCACTGCGACATTCTCAAGAATAGTAGAAACGGTTGTAAATTGTGACTAACTTCACACCACCACCGATCTGACCTGATTTATATGAACCCGGGAAGATTTAAATTCATCGCACGTAAAAAATTATTGTGTTTATCTTTTGGGAGATTTTTATTTTTGATAACTTATTGGATGAAACCTAAAACAAAGAGTCACACAGCTTTGTGCGAAACACCATATGGTCGTCGGTTTCGTAAAGAAATCGTAAATCACTTGTGAGTTGACCTCATTTTATCGTCACCTTCCAAAAAAGAAAAGAAAAAAACGCGCTGCGTTCGTTATTCAATAGTAAGAGAAATTAAAAAAAGATGGTAAATGAAAAAGACGCAAGAGTTCATGAATTTATTTGCGCATATTGCAACATTTCACATTTACGCTCACACTCTGATGGCCTGGCTGGCTCTCCAGTGCGAGTTGTGTTGACTTTTGTCATATCTTGAGGGTTTTTTTTTTTTATTTGCCATTTGCCAGAACAAAGTGAACGAAAAACGAATCCATTAAAATGCAGAAAAAAAATGTAAATTTCATCCAAAGCTGGCATGTAGTCCATATCCAATAAGCGCATACATGGAGCTCCCATATACATAACT
This sequence comes from Dioctria linearis, assembly GCA_963930735.1. Classification (NCBI taxonomy): domain Eukaryota; kingdom Metazoa; phylum Arthropoda; class Insecta; order Diptera; family Asilidae; genus Dioctria; species Dioctria linearis. The sequence goes on along the minus strand of OZ005742.1, from coordinate 259,639,088 downwards.
TGGATGATGGAAGTACTTTTGGCTCCGGAGTACCTATTCTGCACTGCACTACCGACAACAAACCCCAAGATGTCAAATCAAGTTACCTTCTTTGGGTGAGTGCATATGACCGGCCAAATTTGGTTATCGGTGACAGACGTTGCTCCGTCGTCGTCGGTCGGTCGGTCAGCCGAGCTAACTAACCACTTTAAGACACGCCATGCGGGCCTTTTGACTTTTTCTTTGATTTCTTTTGTCTTAATGCAATTTTCAGCTAAGTGGGTACTGTGTAAGTTGTGATCTGCTGCTGCGCAGTCTACTCTGCGCGCATATAAAATTAATTGGCTTTTGTTGTTGATTTGTTGTCGTTAAACTGTCGCATCGCATCGTTGAATTTTTGTCTTGTTTAATTGTCCAACAGAAATCACGAAATCATTGCGAAATTTTGGCACGTAGGGGTCTAGCTGAATTCAATGAAAACGTGCGAGAGTGAACGTTTTACCTTAAAAAGAGTTTATAAGAAGAAAATTTTACTCGCAAGTGGTTTTTACTGTGAGGGATATAACCCCCCATTTGATTATTATTATTTTTATTTTTTTTTATTTTTTTTTTCGTTACTAAGAATTGATTTTACATTCTGGCAAATGCGATGATGAAAAACGATGCATTATGATACTCTGAACATATTTTGATTAAAAATGCTTATTTCAATTAACCGGGGGAAGGATTGGGGTCGGTCAAAGTTTTATCTAGTGCATTTTGGAAAATCTAGTACAGAATCGAATTACTTAGGTTCTGAGAAGAAGTTTGAGTACCCACACTCCTATACTCGGAGGCTTAAATTGCTATCCCAATACTCACTTTTTTAGTATTTCCCTCTTTTATTTTCGAACTGAGGTACTAGATTTTCTAACTTTAGAATAGTTCTAACTCGATTGTGTTATGTCCGATCTGAAAATGGATTTCACTATTCGACTCAGCTAATTATCAGCTACAATTCTTGTTGTAAGATTTTTTATTCTCAGGGTAGGTACTTTTAGGGTGGGAGGTACGAACCCCCGTTGGGGGGGGGGGGTGGTTCGAATACGGCAAGTTGCATATCAAATTAAAGGTCTCGGCGAGAACTATCGAGTGGTGTCCGTTTTTCCCGATTCAGAAAACTTTCTGGAGACGTTTTTTTAGCCTGAAAAATCCCTTTTCATACACTTGGATCACATAGACCCCAGTTCGCATATATTTTTGCAGTTCTTTCTTCCATGGCCATTAGTGCTCTGTTGTGAGCATTTTTATGTGTTGCATATTTTAAACTATGTAGGTATCTTGGTTCTTTTGTAAATTTGACGTCTTGTCTTTTAAATTGAGAAGAATATTACCTAAATTTTGCGTAGTCTTGAAGCCTAAATTTTAATATTTTGTTTTCTCAAATTATTAGCCATGTTTAATTTTTCCCAAGTTGGTAAGCTAGCCTAAATATTGTCTATCGACACCTATTTTTTGAAGACTAGTTGCTTTTCTTTTCTTTACTTTTTTTTTCTTTTTATAAAAAGGCGACTGTTGTACGTATTATCTTTGAGCTTATTCAAGAACAGAAGCTGTAATTGGAATCTTAAACTCCATTTACGAAACGTATATGTAATATAGCTTCTTTCACTCGATTCTCCTCGCTTGGAAGTGGAGGAATTCAGACAATTTTCTACTTAAGAGCCAATTAATTTTCTATTTTTTTCCATTAGTCCTAGAAAATGATGATAGAGTAAATGGGGAGCGAGATGCCGATGAAAAAATAAAATAAAAGAGTAAAGCCCCGTCCTCATTAGCTCAGTTCTTAAGATCTTAAACTTAATCTTGCTATAAAACTTTATTTAACTTTACTTAAAACGCATACTGTTTTCACGATTCGTTGAACACAAACAAAATTGCAATACTATTCAATTCAATTCAGTCAGATTCTATCACTGAATAGCGCGACACCAATTAATTATTGTCATCATCAGTAAGGCAGAAAAAAAAATAAATAATAAAAAATAAATAAAAATCACAGAATTAATGTTGCAAGTTGTACCACCTACCTGTTGTACACTGGGTGTAGTATTAGTGCCCGCGGGTGATTCGAGAGGTGAACCGGAACAACTGGAATGACTACTGTCCTGGGATATAATCTGCAAATAAAATGAAAAGAATAAAAAAAAATGTTCAATTAAAAAATCTGCGCGAAAACTAATTACTAGGAATTTGAGAAGACACTAATTGCAGGTATTATGTAAGATTAACGAAAGTACTTGCATATGCTGTGCCAATAAATTTAGCCTTTAAAGACTGCCAATAAAAAAAAAAGTTTTATTTTTTCTTCTACATACATTTGTGCTTCTCTGATATTTAACTTTTAATAACTGTTTTTTAAAATATGTCTCACCTGATGATTTGAAATTGAATTCAATAATTGCGGCTGACATGATTGGATCGTTGTAAATGTGTAATTGTCCAGAGGATTTGTCATTGCTATGAGGGAGTTGACAATTTCTGGGGTTTTTGGCGTTGTACAGATGCCCCCAGTATCAATTCCCAGCAAGGAGGATGTAGTTGGTATATTTAGGTTGAACATTTTTAAGGGCAATTTCTCTTTTATGGTTTTCTGCTTAATTAATATCACGAAATTTTACTTTATTAAATCACAGTTAAGTTAGTTGCTTTAGAAATCGTTTTATTTTTAATTTTTATTTTTTTTTCTTTGTAATTTTATTATTTCTATTTTTGTGCCAGTTTTAGGTTTTTGTATTTTGCTTTTAATAAATAAATGTTTTTGTTTTTTTTTTAAATAAATATTTTAAGAATTTTATTCTTTACTTTCTAACTGTGTTTTTCACAAATATTTATATACATTATATATTCCATTCGACTGAGTTTTGGATTTTTGGTTTCAGGTTTATTTATTTTTTTTATGTTAACTTTATATTTTCACTTTTTAAAGCACTATTCTGGATGACTCAAGTTTTCTGCTTACATCTGAAAATAAAAGAAAAACGATTTGTTATTAAAATAATAAAATAAAATTCATTGGTAACTAATTAAAACTATTTATATTTTATTATATAACAAAAGAAAAAACATACAAAAATAAATGAAGCACGAATATTCCTCCGGCTCGAAGGACCAATCGTATGAAAATGATTAAGTTATAATTTACATTACCATTCCGGATTGTTTGAAAAGCGTTGTTTGTAAGTCAAATTCAAATTCAAATTGTTTATTGGGATAAAATATCTCAGATGTTGAAATCTTTGATGATACAAACTTAGTTGGTATGTTTAAGGAAAATGCTAAATTAATATTAAACTAACAATAAATGAAAAAAGAAAAGATTAAAGAAGAGATTAAAGCTATAAATGACAAACTAAAAAATCATAAGCAATTGAAATGTAAGCAAGGGAACAAAAAACTGATAATAAAACAAGAAAAAACTTGAAACTTGAAAATAAGAAATAGAAACAACTAACAGCAGTGCAGGGAATAAGAAAGCATAGAAAACAGGAAACCTATAGGTAATGGAAAAGAAAACTGAAAATAGAAATAAAAATGACCTGGAAATAATAATAAAAACAAGAATAGAGGCGCATAGTTATTTCGGAGTGTGGGAGGCAATGTAAGCCCGCATGACTCTAATCTGAAGCCAGATGACGAGTTAGCAATGGCGCCAGTACACTGTTCCAAAGGCAAGCAACATGAACAAGGTGAGAACGTTCTAAAATTCTATGTTTATAGCAGGAAACACGCAGCATTAAGTGCCTATCAGAGTTTAAAAAGCTGAGGTCAGAGAATAGATATTTCAAACATTTAAATTGATTTAAAAGTAAGTCGTGCCTCTTGGACCACTCAGAAATTCTGTTCAGATCTGTGTTAATTCTCTCGACACAATCCTCTATCAAGCCAACCGGCCTATCCAGGTATATCAATAAAGGGCCTAAGGTTGAACCCTGAGGTACCCCACACGTGAGAGGCAATCTTCTCGAAAGTAAATCATGGACTTTGACTTGCTGAGATCGTCCAATAAGCAAGCTACCGATAAGTGATACGGCAGATGAAGAAAATCCAAATTTGTTTAATAAGACGGTAAGGAGCTTGGAATGGTTGACGCTGTCGGAGGCTTTTGAAAAATCAAGGAGTGCCAGGACAGTCAGAAGATTCTTATCAAGAGCTCTACGAATATCGGACGTTACCTTTAATAAGGCAGCACCACAGTTGTGCCCAGCTCGAAATCCTGACTGCCACGGGGTGAGCAATTGATTTGATTCCAAGTAAAGTAAGATCTGTTCATGCATAAGCTTCTCCAGCGCCTTAGACAAAAAACACAACATACTAATTGGACGAAAATCGCTTGGGCCATTAGGAGATGCAACTTTAGCAAGGGGCAGCACAATCGCACTTTTCCAAAGTCTAGGAAATTGCGAGGATGTCAAGCTCATATTGAAAATGTGGAGGATAGGATAGACGAGCCAGGGCAAAATAATTTTTATAAAACGAGGTGATATTTGATCGGATCCCACTGCCTCAGACTTGACAGCATTAATGGCGTTAACTACTTGGACAACAGCAACACAGTTAAAGCTGAAATCGCCTTCATATGCCAGATAATCAGGGACCTCAGAAGGAGTGGTAGGAGTAACATCTGAATTAGATGCCAAACACGCCAGCATTTCTGAGATTTTTCAACATTTTTCTTTGCGGTAGATTGGAATTGAATTTTGATTCAAAGTACCGACGCTTAGCCGCTCGAATTTTAGTATTAGTAAAATTTCTAATGTGTTTGTAAGCATCACGATTAACTTCGGTACTCATACGCAAAAATCTTCGGTGTAAAAAATCGCGTTCAACAATCAATCCCTTAATTCGTCGTGTAGAAATTTTAAAGGAACTAAGGCTGAAGATCCAGATCTATTTAGTTATAGAGAGAAATGTGAGAGGAGAGTACCTAGCACCTAAAGGGGCTTTATGATGGTGTAAGTTTGTCCATTTCTGTTTAAATAACCTAATCATTGTAAAAAGGTCAACATTTTCTCTTAGTGTGTTATTTCCTAGTTCATTCAATCGTGCTTTCCCATTAGGGAATTCAATATTTACAATGGTTCATGAATTCAGTGTTCAAGCATTAGCTAGTAGTCTAATTTTTAATTTTAACCCATTTTTTTTTTGCTTTCAGCCAAATTCTCTAAGCAAACACCTCGACGCGTAAAACTGAAATATTTCTTTAAACTTTCCAGTAAAAGCTTAACTAATGTCGGTTTTCCATTATTTTGAAAAAGGTCCGGTTTCTTACCAAAGCTTGTCAGACAAAACCTTTTGGAACAATGTTTACAGTTCCATTGCACATGGAAGAAATTCTTTATAGCGATTGTTAAAATCATCCAGAAAATGATCCCGGCAATGTGTGGAATGTTATTCTATATTATACCAGATGTTGGTTGGTGAGCTTTGAAAGAACTAAACGTCAATCAAGAATTGGTGAATAATGCATATGACAGACATGTAGTATCGATATCTAGGTATTTAAAATACCTCGTTTATACACCAAATACTCCCAATATATTCAGAAAACTAGTAGGTATTGACTAGATATATAGAGATATCAATATCCTCAAAAATTACTGCGTATAGTCTAATCATTGGCACTTCTTACGTTGTGCAGCGCCATCTAGTTGTTAGTAATACTAATAGATAATGTGTCGCAAATTAAACAAAAATATGTCTGTACTTTCTCAAGAAAGCGAAAAATAAGAAGAAGAACCAAATATTTTTGTCAACATGGAGTCGAACAGAGCAAAATGTTCACTTTCCGGGAAAAAAAAATAATGAAAAAAAGGAAAATATTGAATTCCACGGAACCAACGAATTCGTCGTATATTTACAATTTAAATTAAAGCCAATATATTTGTTAGTTCCATTTTTAAATTGTTTACGCTTGAAAATCTGTCAACTAAATTGAAATATCAAAGTACAATTTCATCACATCAATGCTCCGTTTTATGTCTGTCAGGGGCCCTTTAATATCTAGATATCGATATTCCATGGTCATGTCATAAGCATTATGGAGCATTTAGCCTTAGTTGAAACTGCGAACTGCGAATCATATAAAAGACAGATTTTATTAATGTTAATACCGAAAAGCAGGTGGCGGTAAAATAGGCTTAAATTCATTTTAATAAATACGGGTGAACAAAAAAAAAATTACTATGACTAAAAATATGCCCCGCAAAAACAATATAATTCTACTGAAAAGAAATCGTGTAGACTTGCACAATTTTGCGTCCGTTTTCACTTGACACCTGTGTCTATTTGATAGACATGTGGAATGCATATGGGCTCTGTTCAATGAGTTGTAGTTTTCTATAAAAGGTATATAACCGAAGATGAGGTGGTGGAGTGGAAAGCATTCAAAATTGGTTGTGTGAATACCTCAATCTTGTTAAGCGCGATGAAAAACCTCACCAGGAAGTTACTTCTTCCGTAAAATGAGAGAAATAGCAGACAAATAGATAAGACTTTTCTGACCAAGTGTGTCCGAGATCTGCGACATCTATGTCTGAGACTGGTAATCAAGTGTGACCCAATCTTTCATTTTAATACAATTATTCAACAATGCAACTGTTTATCTGGCCACCAAACCTCTATCATTGTTTCAATTCAAAATTGTCAATTCTCAGTAGTGGATATATAGTAGCCATAAAGTAATACACGGTCGGGGTTCTGAAACAGAATATCACATACAAACATAGCAAGGTGCTATTTTTTTTATTCTCGATGTGCATAGTTCTACCCCCGTCTCACCTCCGTCTAAGAAATTATTGCATCTTGTGATGTTATGGTAATAAAAATCGCCATTCCAAACTCTTGAAAAAAGTAACAGAATCTCATCTCATGTAAAAAGTTTTATTTATCCACAACGCGTTCCACAAATAAAATTAACAAATCAAACTGCAAAATAAAACTGGACTAAATAACTTCTAAATAATTTTCGCATGCCACTGAATTTGTGGCAAAATTCAATTGAAATGAGTAAAACCGCATTCAAAATAAACAAAATCGGAATGATTCACCTTAAGCTGTGCGTCTGTGACCTCAATTCAACAACGGCAAGCAGAATAGTGTAAAAAATAAATAAATAAATTCATTACAAATTTCTTCATGTACGTACAACATTGCAACAAAAAGATTTTTGAAAATAAAATTAAAACGGCGGCTGTAAAGTGCTCGAAGCACATGTTTTGCATTCTCAACATCAAAAGATGCGCGCTACTTTTGCATTCATAATGTGCTGCTGCGGCTATGCGCGGACAGCTTAAAATCTTTCAGAGCGTTCCAATTACCGTGGGGAGTCAGTCTAAACTGCAAACTCTTTTGACATAGTTTTGATAATTTCTATGACAATTCTGAGAATAATTTTTTTTTTTTTTTGTTTATGGTTTATACCCGTCCAGCAGACAGACGAGCATAAGGTTTTTATGGAATTATGATAAAGTTGCTTTTAAATAATGAGGACTGAAAGAGGTGCGCAAGGCGATTATCAAATGCTGCCTACACGTGGCGGTGCGGTACTACCTTGGAGATTGTATTTCTTCGATTTAAAGATATCAAAAATCGAAGTGCACCTATGTACCTACCTACCTACCACACCGAGACCGCATGGGATTAGCTGTTTTATAATAACTCAATAACGCTTTCGCGATTTGTTATTAATTCATATATATGTATACGTACAGCTGTGCGACTACACACACATACGAGTATCATATACATATAAATGCGCGTATGACTTTTTTTTAATTTTGCCAATAAAATGCGTCGATGAATATTCGTTTTTTTGTTTTTTTATCATAAAATATGCCGAGAATGTTTTGATTTGAGATGATCCGACTTTGTGATGTGAGTGATCGTGATGTGTACTCAACTTGTTCAATTTATCTCCTTCTTAATTATATTTTTCGTGTACAGTTTTCAGTGCGCTTTGATGAATAATGCGCGGTTCTCAAACGACAGATGTCTTTGGAAAATTTATGTTTTTTCAGATGGCCGATTTGATATGCGGCGGGACGATTAATTGAAACATTTGCAGCGCGCGCGCTTGTTTGAAGTTGCTATATTATAAAATTGCCACGATTTACTTTCAATAATTTTGTTTTTTTTTTTTTTTAGATAGGAATTCTCAACCAAATTTCATATCATCACCAGTCTATTATATAATTGAATATTGACAACGTGACAGTCGAAATGAAGAATTTCAAAAATGAAATGATGACAGTCGCACTCAATTTGGAATGTCAATTTTTTTTTTTTTTCCAAACTAATTTTAACTATAAAAAATCGCAAAAAAAATCGCAATAAAGTTTCTGTTTAATTTCTTCTGCATAAGTGCAGTTTTCTTACAATAGTTTTTAAAAATTCAGTTAAAGAAGAAGAAGAAATTTTGAGAAGAGAAATGACAATTATTGGTTCAGTTTCGAAAATTCTTTAAGAGATGCTGGAAGGAAGAAATAGTTCAGTTTAGATTTTAGGTATATGTCTTGTGGTCGACATTCTGAAACAAGAAACGGAATCACTCTTAATGGCGACATTGGTGAGAATTTTTTCAAAAAATCAGATGAATTTCTATATTGGACATATAGGAGTCCAACGAGCAATGACGGGAATTCAAAGAATAAGGAAAGCGCTTGACTAAAATCATTATTTTTTATGAATCATGTTTCTGGTTGTTGAGGGCTAAAGGTTCTCATATGCAATGATGTGTTAGTGATATAGTCATACACTTTGTGGTTTTCTAAATACAGAAACCTTGTAAGATATTGTAACAATTTTTCTCAATCACCCTGTAACTCAGTAAGGTCGGGTAATTGAATAGAAAAGGTACTATCGCACCCGACCATCTCCAATTTGAATGAAACTTCCACAGTTTGTAGGGTAGGGAATACCAAAATAGTTCACCCATATTTTTTTGTTTCCTCTTACTATGCCCCACCCCCCGCCAGGGGGTTAGATTTTAAGATGAAACGTCATTTTCAAAAAAATCATATTTCGAGAGCGGATCAACCGATTTTTTATATTCAAATGCCAAATGAAAAATGTAAAAAATATAGCAGCATCGAACGAAGAATTGTTTTTGTTAATAATATTATGTTTTTCAATAAAAAAAATCATATTATTCACTAGTGAGGAGTTCCAGGACTTTTTTTCTATTTTTAAGTTTAAGCTAGAAATCTTATCTACCTATCTACAAAAAAAACATTGCGATGGTGTTCGGAGTAAGTGTTGGAGTAAGTTTGTGAGCCGAAATAAAACGTGGTGGTTTTTCAGTAGCACATTTATGTGTGCAGTAACTTAATTAGAAAGTAACCATGCAATCTAATGTTGTTAATTAGTATTAAACGGCTGGGAATAGTGACTTGTGATTTTTCTTAAATGAAAAATGACAGATTATCGATAAATTTAAGAGTTAAAAATGGCTTAATTGTTGCAAAATTTAGTAAAAATATGGCATTGAAAGTAATGTAATGATCGATAAAACGTAGTATCCTACGAAAATCATTTTACATTTGGTAATTAGAAACCGATTGAGGTTTAGTGAAAAGAATTATGTTCAGGACAAATAAGGGTTGTAATTAACTACCCCAATTTAGCACTCTTAGGTAATTTCCTAACTAAAAATTAATTTTTCTAAAAATCCAAAATTTTTTCCGTTTTTTATCTCCACCCTGCTGGTCCACCCATTAAACTTACACCCCTAGTAATGCGGCATATCTTATGTTTACTGCAAAAAACGAATTATTAAAATCCATCGAACATTTACATCGAAATATCGATTTTGCCGTATCAAGATAATTTGAGGTTACCCGAAAAAAGCTTAGTTTGGTCATCTTTCAGCACAGAAGAGACTCTATAATTTTTTTTAAATATAAACGTTAAAGCATATTTGTATTAGATCGGTGAAATTTTTCACCTAAACAAAAGACGTTCACAACCGCCCACTAATGCATACGAAATAAAGAACGGGCAAAATATATACAAAATGAAGGAACGGGGGTGTATATGACCCAAGTGCTAAAAAAGCATATTTTAAACATAACTCGCCTGTATGAAGTTAACAGGATCAAAAAACGAACCCTGTCATTAGATCACACTCATTTCCATCATTAATTTGATACCCCACACACGCCCTATTTTGGACAACCCATAATGCGGCCGATAAGTCAGTGTCTTGTGCGAGCCACCGGGTGGTACGCGCCGGCGTAAACGTGTTAACGAGACAACAAACAATTTGATAAACATATAAATTTTTCAAAAAGATTTTTCCGGCCGATTCGCATTTTTCATAGTTCATATTTTTCTACGTCATAAGCAAACTTTTCAACAAATTCCATTTTTGTTTTTGGAAATAAATATCTAATAAAAAAAAACACTCCTAGGTTTGAGGTTAAATTGAACGCGTTTGCCACGAAAAGTAGATTTTTGCGCAATTTTTGCATCACGACTGGCGCGTACATTGCTAATCTAACTTCCCCTATACAACAAGCATACATTCCATATTATCTGTCAAAAGTAGGTACGCACCACTTGCTACGGGTAATTTTCAATTTGACTCTCACTTAACGTTTAGCTTTACACTTGTTGTTAAGTGATTGGTACCACCAGACTTGATCTGGCTAATATGATCTATCAGCTACGATACTCAGGATTATATGATCACTGAAGGTTCGAGCTTAGGTAAAGTTTAGTAAAGTTTATAACCAAAATTGAGTTTCACAGCTCTGTGAGCTTAAAATCTTTTTCTAAGATGGCAGCACTGTGTAATTGTCATCTTGCTTTCAATATTCTCTTTCGCATCGTAACTATCCAATAACTTCTTTAGGAAAAAATGCGCATGGTATACCATTTTCAGAGCTTAAAAAAAGGCAATACACAGTTGCAATATTAGCGTCACTTAACCATACCACAATTTTCAATTCCTCCAGTACATTCGCCTCTCTGACTAATCCAAGGTATCCTACGCGTATTTTTATCTAGGCCATGGAACGAGTGACAATTTTCTAAATTTCCAGCAGTTCAACCTCATTAAGATTACCACCCTATTTTACAAAATTTATATAAGCACTTAAAAAACCTCCACAATCTTAAAATTCTAAAAAAAAAAATATCTTTCTAACATCAAAGGATAGGAAACACTGCAACCAGAGTATCGAGGAGAGGATATCGAGTGTGAGAGAACACACTGTAAACGTTTGCCACCATATATTAAGCAGATTATTATTGCTATCACATGTTCCTCTCACCAAGTCTGTCGAGTTTGCGCTGTTCATTATTTATATTAATTGTACTTGTACCCCATCTGTGTCGCCGTATATTACTATAGTAAATTTCTAAGGAAAACCATGATCTCAGAGTGCAACGGACGAAACAAGTTTTATTTATTTGTTTGTTTTTTTTTTCTATTTTTTTTCTAGTTAAAAAATAGTTAAAGAGAATAAAGAAATTTGCAGAAGGAAAGTCCTGCGCCTGCCCGCATCATTGTTTATTATAAAATTAGTCAAGTTTTTCAGAACGACGCGACGCTACTGACTCACACTACTCTCTATGACATTAAGATTAGCAGAAACACGACTGGAAGATCTTCAACGGTCAAGCATCTTTGCTGGACCGCACCGACCGGACCGAGTCGTTATAAGACTTTCAATTTTTTTTTAATACCATCAATAATAATAATCATAGGCATAAAAAATATGTGCCAGTTATTTCCAACGTCGCTCGTCGTCGCGTTCAATTTGTTATCTTTTAATGTAATTGTTTATTTGGTCGTATCTGGGGAAAATTATCGTCTACTGGCAAACATTTTCGTAAATCTTTTCAGCGAATTACGAATTTGTTATTTTTTTTATTACCTATCAAAACTGGTTATGGGAATTGCCAGGTTGACACAATTTTCATTATTTGTTGATTCTGCAGTAGCCTTGTTGTAAATTGTCCATTTTAATGGAGTTAGTCTACTTAAAATGTGAGATTTTATTTTATTTAATTGCCTCTTGAAATTGAAAATTAAAGTTTTATTTAAATACAAGTTTTACTTTTGCTTGCTTCACCAGAGTAATTAGGTTGCCTTTTATTGGTCGTAAATTAATAAAAAATTAATTTAATTTGAAACATTATTGTGGATGGCAGTGGCAACATACCTACCTGCAGCTTGATTTACCTCAAAGTCAAGCTAATAATTTATTTTGTTGTTTTTAAAGTATAATAACTATCAGAAAATATCTTTTAGGTAGGTACTAAGTAATATGTATAAAAACAAGGGAAAATTCCAAGAGACTTGATCTTATGCAATACTTAAATAATGTGTCTACCCCAAAGTATGAAGCAGACAATCATAAAAAGACTATATGAGGAAAAATTTGATAACAGCATTTCTGTTTGCTTAGTATACACTTAAAAGATTATGAGAGTCGTTTATCAGAAAGTATTTCATGATAACCAAAACCGATACCCAGAGATCTATATGACGTTATTGATCAAAGTTTCTCTGATATATGGTATGTATGTATGTGTGACGTGTCGGGTCATTTAATTATTGTACTGAGGATTGCACTATTGCAGAAGTAAGCAGGAATGCCTCAGTCATGAAATAGATTTTTTTTTTGCTTATTAGAAATATCCCAAGTGGCAAAACTAATTACTTCTAGCCGAACCTGTAGGTTTTTTGCTCCAATCAAATTTCGACTGTATGTTTAAAAATTATTTTGTTCATAACCTGAACTCTGCGTGCAACGTCTATTGCAGGTATTCTGGGCAATGAGATTTTTCTGATGAAAGAGGATTTTTATGGCTTTAATAATGAGACAATAAGATTAGGTCATATACTCGTAGATGAAAATTATTGAGATAAGCAACGAAATTTATGAAATTTTTGCGTAAAAAAATCATTTGAAATGTACTTTTGTAAGCAATTAAAAAATCCAAGAACTGCCAAAATCCATAAGGTGGCTTAAAAGTTATATGTACTCACACCATTGGGTTTACGAATATAGTCGAATTCTTTAAATAGTTATAATTCCTACGAAGGAACTCCTACGGGGGACAATTAGTTTTTTTTTCTCTATCAGATGACCTATGCCTACTCCTAATCGGCTCCACACGTTTGGTGATGAAGGACAGGGTAAAATATTTCAGAGCCCGCGATGTGCCGCACATCCAGGCCTGTAAAGTACTTAAGTACTAATATCAGTACCAGTACCTGGACTTGTACTTGAAAAATTTTAAAGTACCAGTACCGGGACTTGTACTTAAAATATTTCAAGTCCAGGTACTGGTACTGTACTGGTACTTGTGTACTTGGAATTTTACAGGTACTGAAGTACTAGTAACAGTACCAGTACCTGGACTTGTACTTGAACATTTTTAAAGTACCAGTACCGGGACTTGTACTTGAAATGATTTTAAGTATCAGTACCGGGACTTGTACTTGAAACTTTTTTAAGGACCAGTACCGGGACTTGTACCTACTTGTACTTATAATATTTCAAGTCCTGGTACTGGTACTTGTACTTGGTATTTTACAGGTCTGCGCACATCTATATTGAAATAGTGGGGACTTAAATTGCGGATGATCCTATGGATCTACACTAGTGACATCCGACCCTAGTTAACCTGCGGTTCTGTGGGGTGCTGGAAGGCAATGGAGTTCGCCAACCATCGTAGAATATTGAAGAAGATCCAATGATTGTGACTCCTTAGTTTAAGCGGCGGTCTCAAATCAACCAGCTCTGGGGCTCTTGAGGTTATTCTCAACATACAGCCCATGTATGGGGGCATCAATCGCTGCGCTGAGGCTGAATCTGGATTCCTCCTGGTACAAGAGTCCCACATGAGTCCATAATGAATTCGTGCAGTCCATCGTATCTGACATAGACCAGTGTTCACCTCATCGAGAATTTTATAATAAAAATTCCAAATAGGACAGAATGGGAATCACATTCCGTGCTTCAGCCATTAACAAACCCCATCATATACACAGGTGGCTTCAAATCGGAATAAAAACACCGGAGCATGCGTTTTTTGCATAGAGCCTTTTGTGGACATCGCCACACGCCTTGGCAGCCATGTCACGGTTTTCCAGGCAGAAGTCAAAGCAATCCTTGAAGCGGAAAGGCATCACCTTAATTCAGACATTGGCAATGCCTTGTCAAAACCCTTTACAAACTCCAAGCTTGTATTGAAATGTAAAACCACCCTGAACTCCCTTTCTTAGAACAACAGGGTACTGGTACTTTGGGTTGCCAGATCACAGCGGAAATGAAAAGGCAGACGAACTTGCTCGTCTTGATACAGCCTAGGAGATATCCTCCTCTACAATTGTGATCGCACAAAAACACCTTAATTTCTAATATCTCAGGTTAGGCCTACCGCCAACATAATCGCCTTTGGTTAAATAATCCTTCAGGTAGAACTACAAAGGAACTGTGGGGCAGACCCAACCGAAAAAACACAGAAACAAAAAAGCTACTGGAGGCTAAACAAGCCAACCCTGAGAGCCCTCATGTCAGTTCTCACTGGGCAGTCTCGTCTCAGGGGTCACAGGATGGGGCTTGCTGCTGGCCCTATATGTAGGGGATGCGCAGAGGAACCCGAGACAGTGACTCACTTTCTCTGTCACCTGTTCAGCTCTCTTGGGAAAGCGTTACAGATTTCTTGGCTTACACCTACTGGACGAACTGCATAAAGCCGGCAAGGAGGGCTGGAAGCCAATACATTTGGTAAGAGCGTCCAATTGGGACCTATGAGCAATAGCAAGGGCCTCAACCTCAATTTTTAATCAATCAAAATTAGATAACATCAAGGAATCGCGTCGCATACCGGAAGGCAGCTTAATCTGAAACACATGCATATATGTAATACGCACGTATATGAAATTATGCTCCTTAAAAAGCCACTAAACGAACTGACTTGTATTCTAATCACGATTACCGCACATATAAATACCTGCCTGAATTTTTTTTAAATTATAATTATATTTTAAAATAAGCTTCTTAAAATGCTGACCCCCAAAATGCATTAACTATTCAACTCTTAACATTTCCAAGGGTATTCTTTGCTTCTTTTTCTTTATTTTTTTTTTTTACAAATTAATCAGTGTCTGACACTGTAATTTCCAATTCTGAATAGAAGGAACCGATAAAACTCTTTCGAGCGTGAATGTTTTGGATAAAAAAAAAAAAATTAAGCACATTAGCACATATTCAAGCACCCATGAAACACATGACCTATTTTCCACAATTACGTAAAAAAACAAAAAAAAAACTTATTTCTTGGTCGGGCTAAGTTTTATGATCCAACAAAATTGTTAAATTTTGTTATCATTATCCACTGGGGAGGGCTTCATATAAAACTATAGTAGGTATGCAGGTATGTACGGGAGTAAACTCATTGTGTGACAACTCGCAATAAGTTAATGAAAAACGTGTGGGTGTAAAGTTTATTTTTTTCCCCTAGAAACCCTATATAAAAGGTACGTTACAATAGACAACTCCCCTTTCTCTGGGTTCTTCTTGTGTGCAAACTTGGATGGAAATATACGAGAAAGTCAAGTCACCACATGAAGGAAGAAACATCGGGCGATAATAAAAATGAAATTACACAGAAAATTTCAAAATGAAAGTAGTAATAAAAGTGATATATGGCAATACTGTCGTCATAAAATCACAATGGGTAACTTCACTTACTACTTAGTTTAAATTAAAAAAAAAATTAGATCAAAGGGCAAATTCTATGTAGTATCAACAGTTTCTTCAGAGGTTTGTATGGGAATGAAGAACGAACCACTGTGGATAGTAAATTCCGTGACTTAACTAGGATACAAGAGTCGTCCTTAATATTATGCAATTTAAGTGAATTTGGTATTCAATGGGATTCTCTGAACAACCCTTATTCTGGTGCCTGTCAACTTCAAAGCATATAGTTTCTATGGCATGGAACGCAATGCAACCTAAATTCCATACCGAATCCAACGTTTTGGGAATATTAATGTGTTGCTCCCAGTGGATTCTCTCAAGCTATAGATATTACATATAGTGGGCGGGGCGGATGGAAGAGGAGGAGGAGGAGAAAATAAATGGATAGAAAACTATACCCTTACTAAGTGAAAGTATTTAGATGTTCGTCTCCGATGATGGTGAGAGCTACAAAGTACTTAGACAGCAGACGCCTGTCAGGGACACACAGAAACAAACAACAAAAAAAATGCTAAACAAGCGCCAGGAGAATGCCATTAGTGTCGAATAACATCAAACAAACATATAAAATCATTCCGAAGTTCTATACAGAGTGTGCTGGCCTTGCGAAAAAGGAAAAACGAACCCCCAAGATAGTTCTATAGTATACGGTACATTTATACATGTCAAGGACACACTTAGTAGATATAAAGGTACACGTGCTCCATTCTTTTCCTTGTTGATGGTGCCGACCGATCCACCATTACTTTAGGCACTATAATTTCACGCAATTTTCGGGTGTTTCTTGTCATGTTTATTCCCACGTCTTATGGATTTCTTATGACCAAAAGACACGACTTTACGATTATTGTTCCTCCTACCCCCCCCCCCCCCCCCCCCCCATCCATTAAAATGTGGATATTTTCTTCTTGTCTACTGAATGACATTTCTACTCTAGAAAGGTCAAGTAAATATGCATGGAAGGGATCCGAAATCATGATAATAGCGATATGATGAGGAACACATTTGAAAACCACCTACGCGCGCCCAAAATGTTTTCCTCTTTTCGTGTTGTTGTTTCTATTCAGAATGATTCAAAATCAAAGGAGACTTTTACCAAAAAGAAAAACAAAAAAAAAAACGTTGTAAAAAATAAAAAATAAAAATCAAGAAAACGTTTATGAATTTTAATGAAATGCAAATAAAAAACTAATAAAAAACTGCGAGGACTGGTCGTGAATTTCATTTCGACATGAATCATTCGCGCAAACTCACGGTGCTGTGCTGGCTGGCTTTTTTCGTCGTACGAACTTCGTATAAAAATATTCTTAAATCAATGGCTATTCGGCAGAAGATCTTCTTCTTTTGCTTAGTAATTGCATAACTAAAAAATCACAGTGGGTAAAGACTTCGGCTCTAACGCTAGATCATCGCATTGTTGTTGCTTGGCTAGAAGCAGCCATCGAAGCAATTCAAATATTTCTTGCAGTTTTATGGAGAGTGCCGAGAGTTATGCGAGACTGCGCCATACCTGCCCAATGCGAGCAATGAAAGAGGAGGGCCATGAAAATTAATAAAAGTTCAGCGGATCACGGATATGTTTTGTGTGTAGTTGGGTTTGTCACAGATTAATCACTTTAAGTTTTTTTTTTTTTGTGACGAATATTAAACGAAATTCATATGAATGTGGTGGGGGGGGGGGGGGAGATTATTTTAAATATTTAACTTTTTGCTGTTGCGCATTAGTTTAATTGTGCGATACAAAGTAGATTTAGATTTTGTATGTTGATACTACTCTTATGAAATGCCTCTATATAGGGGCTATATAAATTCAGCCGCGCCGCCGGCCTCCGTGATTTAATTGAGATATAAATTTTGTAAAGCGACCTAACCTAATAAGATTAGCCTTAAGTGTATTACTGGATTAAAGGTTAACTACCTTTTTCGATGAATTTACGAAATGTCACTGACATCTAAATTAATTGACTATAGAAAATAATGACGATAAGTTTTATAAGATTATTTTTACGTTAATTTCGGTCGAATTTCAATTCAATTCTACTGGAGATTTACTAACATTCCTTCCTCAATGTCTCTATAATTTTGATGAATCTGAAATCATCGTATTAGATATATCTCGAAGGACTTCGATAGAGTCTGGTCTGCTCTTTTAGCTAAGCTTCAAGCAAGAGGGTCTAGACCTATACTCTTTTCTTAAAATGGATTTGAAAGTTTTCTCTCCCATCATTAAATTCAAGTTATATTAGACGAAGTTACTTCTGACCATTTCATAATCCATACCAGTGTACCGCAATGGTCTGTACTCTGTCCTACTCTCTTTTCAATTTTTATTAATGTTCTGCTAAATCTCACTTTCAATCCTGCTCATAGTTTTGCAGATAACAGGATCTACATTAACGATCTACCCATGTTTATTGAGAGTGACTGCCTGCTTTATGCCGATGATCCTAAGATATTTTTATGAGAATTACAAATATCAATGACTGTTTTTGACTTCAAAGGATCCATCAAAGATACCATCAATTTCGATTATAAAACTAGTAATATTTTGCCTCCCATATTACAGCCATAACTTCCAAAGCGTTTAGGTTAATCGGCTTTATTTTTCGTACATGCAGGTCCTTTAAATGATCCCTATACTACTCTTTTTAACACTATAATTAGAAGTATCCTCGAATACTCATGTCAAGTGTGGAATCCATTTTACACTTCTTATTCTGATCAAATCGAGTCAATTCAGAGAAAATTGTCCAGACTCGTGTTATTTAAATTCAATAATATTTCGCTTGAATATCCCGAAATTGTTATCCTTGGTCAATCGCAGAACCTACCTGGATAATACCTGTCTTTTTAAGATGGTAAACTGTCAATTTGATTGTCCTATTATACTGTCTAGAATTTTCTTTAACGCTCCCACTCGCACACCAAGAAATATACCTTCCTTCAGACTGCCCTCTCGCAGATCAAACATTAAAGGGGGTTATTACTGAAATCTTAAAAAACACGAAAAGTTAATACTACTTTGCGTCAAATCTGTGCGTATTATCATGATCAAAATTCCACAAAGTTTGAGAAAAAGCCTAAATTTAGGTAATGCCGTGTCAAAAATAAAGATTTCAGGGTTTTATATGTGTGTAATTAGCTTTAGAAAATTCTCAAATTCATGAAATTTGCAAAGTTTGGTACATAATAACGTAAAATGCGGTACATCAAGTAGATAAATTTGTGATTGAATATGGAAGATCTTGAAGTGGAAGAGGAAGTGACGGAGAGAAAACTAATAAAAAAGTTTTGATTACTAAAATATTTTGGTTTGAAAATTGTTATTTTCACAGACGAATAACTATCACAATTATGATATTATTGAAAAGAAAGTTCAATTTGTAACAAAGATCGAACCTTTTTCTGTTTATTTTGAAAAACTCAAATTGTTTAGTACAATGATAAAAGAAATAAAGTCTAATGTTAGCCATGGTAACAAAAAAAATTTATTGTTTTTATATATTTTGCATACAATTTGGCGTTTTTAATTCATTTTATCACCGTCAGATGGAAGGATGTGCTTTCGAAAAGCATTCACTTGTTTTGAAAGCTCTGCAGCGGGCTGTGTAGTGTGCAGGCTCGGAAAGTGTATGCCGCCATTTTCTGTATTCGGTATATGAGTGTAGATTTATCATTGGTAGTTTCTTATTTTTGCTTGGGAGGCGACAAATTATTTTGGCAGTTCTATTTATAATCTATTTGTTTATAATTGTGAGTAACTATGTATTATTCGACCTGTTAGTAAAATTCGGTTCAATAATTATGGAATAAAGAAGAGAAAACTGAATGTTACTAGGTATATAAATTTGTGTATATTAAATACATATATAATCCTACAAGCCGTTACACAGAAAATCAACCAATTTTGTGTAATTTTTTTTTAAATTTGAAAAATGTGGGAAATTTTGATTAGTAGGTAAATGGAACGTTATCATCGTATCTCCATGAAATAAACCTTTGAGGTTTCCGAGAAAATTTAATCAGAATCTTTTTCTGAAAATTTGCTTTCAAGGATAATGGATATTTCGGTTATCCTTGAATATCTCAAAATCTGTAATCCCGATATTTTTTATTTTATTGTATGGATCTTAATTCCTAATGGGTTTTAGTGAAGCAGTAGAAAGGAGAAAATGATTGTTGGTAAAGTCAATATTTAACTCTTTAAAGCAGTTCTTTGGTTAACTAGTTAATAAAATGGTAAAACTGACATCGTGTGAACATTACCAAAATTATATGGAACATTACAACTCAGAGTCCTCGGAAGAGTTTTATTTGATGAGCGGATTCAGTAAAATAAATTTTGACCAAGCAACAAATGAAGCCAGACAAATTACAAGGAAAAGTGTGTCTGACAAACAGCACAAAGTGCACACATTTTGTTAGCCCCGTTCCTGCTCCTCACGCAAAACGTTTTATAAGTTCAAAAAAAAAATCTATGAAGAATCCGACAGCAAATCGAAAATCTTGCCATGGTTATGCAATCCTACTGCTGTGCAGATGTCAGAAATGCTTTGGAGTATAATGCACAGGATTTGTTTCAATTTTCAAATTGCATACTTTTATGCGTTTATGTTACACTGTGCTTTTGAGAAGAGAAATCGAAAATCGATGAAATTTTTACAGAGTGTGTATTTCTATTGCCGCTATAACAACAAATAATAAAAATAAAATAAAATTAAAGGGGGCCCCCATACAAGAAACGTGATTTTTCGGCGTTTTTTTTTTCTCATTTTATTCTCATTCATTATTATTCTCATAAATAGGCATTTTTTTTTTCAAATGACACCTTCTCTTATTTGAAAAATAAAGAAAAAATACATAGTGTTAAATTTTGTACGATGGTACGGAACCTTTCGTGCACGAGTCCGACTCGCACTTGAACGGTTATTTTTTTATATTGTTTTTGTTTTGCATGAATTATATATTTTATTTTTCTTTTATATTATTATTAATATTTTCTTCTTCTTACTTTTTTTTTAATATTATTGTTTAATCTGTACGGTAACGTATTATCGGACTTTGTCTGTTCATTATCGTATTAACTTTTCAAATAAATAAAATAAATAAATAATAAAAAAATAATAAAAATGCAAGAAATATTTTACTCCATCAGACTTGACGCAAATTTACAAGTCTCATATCAGGGCTAAATTAGAATATAATTCCCACATTTTGGCAGGGGCTGGATGCAGTGCCATTGTCAGCGTTAGACAAAGACCAAAAGAAGGCCTTCCGGCTTATTAGCGATGACATATCAATAGCAACTATTGATTCCCTACAACACCGGCGTAATTTCGGATATCTAATCTCCCTTTTATCGCTACTTCTATGACTATTGCTATAACGAAATCTCTCTAGTCTGATCTCCTCTAGAAGTCTTTCTATGCGCACCACATGAGCTGTAAACTGAGCTTACCCTCACAGAAGTCAGATTCGGCTATACTGTGAAACTCCAAGAATCGTTCATAAGCAAAACAGTACAAATGTGGAACAGTTTTTCATCGTCTGTTTTTCCCCTCAGCTATGAGCCGCAAATATTCAAGCTCAACCCAATAATCAATTCTTTACCCATCTTTTCTTTCCTATCAAGGCTATGCTATGGCATAATAGGGTATCCCCTGAGCTTTGGAAACATCATATTAAAAAAAAAAGTACTTACAGCTTTTCCAATAACATGATATACAGAGACACAGAGGTACAAAGGCATATAGTAGACACCTACCTATCAAAAAAAATTTGCCCATATTTACCGCGTATATGAAAGACAGTAAAAAAAGAATTAACATTTTCTCCCGGAATCGCGCATGCATTGTTTTTACCTTCAAAAGCAATTCACAATTGTTAAAGCTCTTTCAAAGCTGAAAAATAGTATTTAATACCACGTGAGTTGATCGATTTATGTAATAGCTTTAATATAATTATACTTGTTGGGAAAGTACGTCTCCTCAGCATTGGTAGTTTATTTTACCGCAATAATCTAAACGATTCCTCGAAAAACTAAGAATACGTTAGATAAAAATTGTAATAATTTTACCAAGCTGAGTTACGACGTAAAATTTAAAACACCGATGCAAAATTGACAATGCTAAAGGCATTTTTTTTTTGTAGTTATGCTGAAATCATGGAAAAACCGCAAAGAAGTCGTCAGCCATATAGATGTGCAACATAACTTAAAATCGCGTAAAATTGATTGAGAGAGAAGCATAGAGATAAATACCAATTGTGCACATATAAACCAAACCACTTCTGGGAAAAATTTACAATTGTAAATCGACAAACTGAAAATCACCCGATAAAATGGTCGTAGGTGGTCAATCGCACCAGCTCTATACTAAATTTTTCTGAAAAGTAGCTCGAAGTAATCCATCTCCATGAAATTTTGAAATTTCTGAAAATAAAGGAAGAAAGGAAATGTTGAATGACGTCATCTACAATTCAAGGCTCATTGAAATTGGATGTGCCTGCTGGCAACAGATACACCGTAATTAGTAATTGCAAAATTGGTGTTAGGAAGATCGGATAATCAGGCAGATTTGATGGCTCTGAATAGCCCTCGGATAACATCTAAGTTACTGGGGGACGTGGATAAGCTATGCATCCACAACAAGGTGTCCCTTCAGTGGGTTCCTGATCACACGGGGATCATGGGGAATGCCAGGGCTGACCGTTTAGCTAGGGCTGGCTAGGAGTTTCCGTTCCTCTGTCCGGAACTCGCCGTAGGTGTTGTCACCTCGAGCATCGGGTCTCTCATCAAGGGAGATGTTCATAGGAAGCATCAGCAGAGATGCCCAATAGGAATATCTCTGATTTTCTCTTAGGAATCGAAAGGAAACAATGTAGAACTGTGGTTGACATCATCACCGGCCACAGCTCGCTTCACGCTCATCTAACAAGGATGGAAGATTTTGACAGCCCTGAATGTCTGTCCTGCCTGGAAGCAGAGTCTGAGACAACCGAAGAGCTTTTTTTTGCTTGTCCGGCTTTCGCCCGGAGCAGGCTGGATACTCTAGGGTTCTGCCCTCCTACTAGAAGGCAGGCAAAGTAAAGAAAATAAATATTAATTTCACCATTTTCGATTTTTTTTTACGAGCTGTTCGATAACTGCACTAAAATGTGAGAGATGCCTTTTTCAATAAAACCACTTCGACTGGTTATAAATTTTTACGCGTTTGTGTTTGAGTAGTAAGCTGTCAAACTCTAAACTCCTTTTTTTTATATTTGGCTTTAATTTATTAGCCACCTACCTGCATGTCTTTGTTCTGGCCAAAATATCAGAGTTAAAAAATGTAAATTTGTTCTTGCTGGTTCAATAGAGAAATCTATCCAAGGAAAATAAAGCGTTTTCCAATAAGAGGTGTTATTTAAATTAACCCGCTATTTCGGTAGATGTCACTTTTGGAGCTGTCATTTTTTGACATTTGACAAGTAGAAACTACGCCATTAATAAAAATGGAACGATACACGATTCAACAACGCATTGAAATTATTAAAATTCACTATAAAAATGGTGAAAATGTGGCAGAGACGGTTCGTAAAACTCGAACATTTTTGGGTCGACGTGAAGCACCTTGTCGGACCGCAATACAGAAATTGGTAGAAAAATTCGAGCTGTCGGGACAAGTTAGTGATGTGAAGAATAAAACCCGTGCACGTCGCTCAAGAACAGCCGAGAATATTGCTGCTGTAGCCGAAAGTGTTGAAGAAAACCCAGGTTTGTCCATTCCTCGTCGTTCTTTGGAAACGTCATTACACCGTATTTTGCATAAAGATTTGGGTCTTAAGGCTTATAAAGTTCAGTTAACACAAGAACTCAAGCCGGCCGATCATCAACAACGTCGACTCTTTGCTGATTGGGTCCTTGAAAGGCATGAAAATGATCCGGAATTCCACCGAAAACTCATCTTGAGTGATGAGGCCCATTTCCACCTCGATGGCTTCGTCAACAAGCAAAATTGTCGCGTGTGGGGCTCGGAAAAACCAAGAGTTATTGTTGAAAAGCCTCTCTATTCTCAACGTGTGACTGTTTGGTGCGGTTTATGGTCCCGCAGGGTCATTGGACCTTACTTTTTCGAAAATGAGGCTGGAGCAACAGTTACGGTGAATGGATTACGCTATCGACAGATGATTAATGATTTTTTATGGCCGGAGAGGTGATCATAATTGGCCACCGAGATCTTGTGACTTAACACCTAGCGACTTCTTCCTTTGGGGCCACGTGAAAGAGAAGGTCTACGCCAACAGCCCAGCGTCGATTCAAGACCTCAAAAATGGAATTCGTGAGGCTATCGAGGACATAGGGCAGCCACTTTGCGATTTGGTTATGGAAAATTTCATGAAAAGGATATGGTCCTGTAGGCGTGGTCGTGGTGGTCATTTGGCTGATGTTATTTTCCATTATTAACGGCATACCTTCCTCTTTATAATGAAATAAAGATCCGATCATTTATCTCAAAAAATGGAATTTTTCTTTGAATATCAAAATAACACCTCTTATTGGAAAACCCTGTATTATCAGGTCAGCTTTGCAAGAAAAGTGAAACTCTTCAGTTTCTCACCTATATGATGAGTTTTTCTCAAATTGTTTTTTTGCGAATTAAAAACTTGTCTCTAAATCTTCATCAAAATTTCTTATGAAAATCTATTCGGATATATGCAGTAGCTGGGAAGGCTCCAAACAAATTTGACAACTTTTGACGTTACTTTTTGAGTAGAAATTTTCCAGCAAATTTCCAGCAATACTTTCTATGCCGCACACTGTATTTTCTGAAAACATTGAACGCCTTTATCTTGTGTTGCGTTCCAATGCAAATGGTACCCTTATTCATAAGCATTCTTACATGCCATGAAAAGTGTGGGCAGTATAAACATAAAATCAATAAAATAAATTGAAGGCAGTCGAACTACAATGGCCAACCGAATATGTACATAAACACTACGCTGCCTGCTATGCTGGGAAAGCAAAAAAAAAAATTAAAGGTTTTTCATTCATAGGCGCTATGAAATTTCTTAACAAATATCTCCAACGACTTCAAGCCAAGGAAGGAAGGCAGACAGAGCTCTTAAAAATACTCGCGTACAATACAATTCGAATAATGCGGCCCCAAACAAAAAAAATGACAGCTGCGCTGAGATGTTTTGTTTTGTTTATGTCTCCTCAACATTGTTGCAAATTGTTTACTACTCCAGTCCAGTCCAAGTCCAGGTCGGCTGGGGAGTTCTATTACATTCCGCGATATTCGTAAACACGAAAGTTATATCCAAAAGTCATGTTTACATTTATGGCGCAACTTTTATAATTATTGTTTCAAAATGGAATGAACATGAAAACTGATGAGAGTTTTATTTTGTTTTTATCATTTATCACTTTTACTGTCCGGCATAGGACAAAGAAAGTCTCTAAGAGTAATTTATGCAGCAGCGAGACCAGCAGTGACCATTCAATTTAATTTAGTCATGGCAGTTATTTTGGCCTGACCGACACAGTCCGTGGAGGTTTCTTCAACGTTAATTTAGAGAGTCGTAAAAGTAAATTTTTTGTGGGGGTGTCCTTTGAAAACACAAGAAGAAGTGTCAAAGTATGAAGAACACAAGAAATACACTTGCGCATACTTATGCTGTTGTGTCACGTAAGACTAGTTCTGAACTGGACATTCAGTATAGGTATTGGCATAATCAGGCAGAGGAATACTTAAAGAACTTATATGTAAATTCGTCATAGACAAACCAAACCAAATTGAGGTTAAGTAAGAATAATGGAATTTGGCGAATTCTTGTTTGCATTTTTGATTAGGTATATGCTTAAAAGTCTTTTACCGCCCACCTTGATTTGGAAGGTGAGATGCTATATGAAGCGATCTAAGGAAATTTGCGGAAAAGAGAAGAAAGTTCAGAGACTAACATACCGTTTTTGTCGTCATTAAGCGGGCAAATGTTATTTTATTGGGTCTGAACAAAAATTTATTCTAACCACTTATATATGAAAGAATATTGCAGGCGTAAAGGGAATATGATTGTAGTAGTAGTATTTTTTCTTACATTTTGTTACATACGGATACTAGGGTTTCTATAAAAAGCTATATTTCCATGGAAATCGAACTTTAATCTGTTGAAATTAGTATACAAACCATTGCCACAGTCTATATTCTCCGCCAGTAGAAATAATACATAAAGGAGCAAGAGTGGTAGAACTTTTAACTCCATGAAAAAAGAAGAAGAAGGAGAAGAGATTATCTGAAAATTGCAACAGAAGCACATATAATTAGACATTCTGAATTCTCCAAAGAGAATAGTTAACACATGCCCAACTACATATTTAAAAACGTTTTAACACTCTCTAAATGATATGGTATAGGGTACCTATACTAAACTTGTCATTGTACTGGTATAGCAGCAACGCAGGTAGTAGTAATTATTGGTGGATTATTATTTCTCGTCTACAAAAGACTGAAATTTATTGAAAATAATTTCGATGAATTTCTAAATTGCATTGAGAATGCAGAAAAATCGAAGTTTTCGACCCAGCGCGATCAGAAAGGTCTCATCAGTATGGTTATCTCTGATCGCCCGTACCATAGAAGTTCGATGATTTGAAAATTGCAACGACAAATTGTTGCTATCTCATATATAATTCACACTTGCTTTGGATAAAAAGTATTTATTAGGGCAATTGGGTGACCCCCATATCATCAAACTTCTATGGTAGGCGATCAGAGATAACCATACTAATGAGACGTCTCTGATCGTTGGGTCGAGTAGTAATTATTGCAAGTAGACATTTTTATTTTCGACAACCCAACACTTTTTGTGTGAGTTACCGGCCTTCGCCTTCTGCCCTTATATCTGTAGATGAGCTGGAAAACCTTCCCAACTTAGACCTTATGCGCTTTATTAAGAGGACAGGAAGGTTTTGTTGAATGGGCTTCTAGCAGGACAGCACAATGGGCCGCTATGGCCTCCGCTAGTTCTCTAGCTAAATCGTTCCGACCCATCAGCCTCTCTTCATTCTTGCTTAAGTCCATGGAAAAAATCCTAGACCTACACATTCGAAGTGAAATTCTGATTAAATCACCACTTCATTCTAAGCAGTTCGCTTATCAAGCTGGCAAGTCTACTGAGACTGCCATTCACACACTAGTCAAAGACCTCGAAAAAGCGCTCGAAGCAAAAGAGGTGGCTTTATGTGCATTTGCGGATATAGAAGGAGCCTTCGATAATATCTCCTTCGATGCAATTAAATCAGCTGCCGAGGATAAAGGCTTTGAGCCCTTCACGGTAAACTGGATAGACTCCATGCTTAGAAGCAGGAGGATAACCACATCTCTAGGGAACTGCTAAGTCACGATCACCGCAGCAAAAGGCTGCCCACAAGGAGGAGCTCTATCTCCACTCTTATGGTCGATCGTGATTGATGATCTGCTAGAGAAGTTGAACAGTTCGGGTTTTAATGTTCAAGGCTACGCGGATGACCTAGTAGTTACAATACGGGGCAAGCATGATCAAGTCATATCCGACCTCATGCAAATAGCCCTCTCCAAAGTCCGCACTTGGTGTTTAAACAAAGGCCTTAGCATAAACCCCAACAAAACGGTAATCGTTCCGTTCACAAGAAGATCGAAGGTTTCACTAACGGATCTTTTTCTTGATAATACGGAATTGATATTTTCAGACGAAGTCAAATATCTGGGGATAACCCTAGATAAGAAACTTACTTGGAATTCGCATCTGTCCAGAGTGACGGATAGAGCGATGCGATCTCTCTACACGTGTCGTCGCTTCATTGGCAGAACATGGGGTCTGAAGCCAAAAATGATGTACTGGACGTACACCACGGTTGTTAGACCCATGGTCACCTATGCGGCCCTCGCATGGTGGCCAAAAACTAATCAAAAGACGGCAAAGGCTCTGCTTCAAAAAACCCAGCGGCTTGCCTGTCTAGGAATAACTGGTGCCATGAGAACCTGTCCTACAGCAGCCATGGAAGCCTTATTAAACCTTGCACCCCTGCATCTGCAGGTGAAAAAGGAAGCGATCTCCAGTGCTATTAGAGTACAAACGGAGAAACAGTTAAAGCCAGGCGATCTGGTCGGTCATTTAAGTATCTTAAAACAGATATGCTTCGAGCAAGTGACGACAATATCTGATATAATCACACCCAGAGTGGATTTTGTAAGACCATTCCAAGTGGTTCTTGGAGACCGACAACAATGGCGCTCGACTTAACCGTCCTTCCAACAAGGATCGATGGTGTGGTATACAGACGGCTCAAAAACAAACAGTGGGGTCGGATTGGGTGTATACGGCCCCAGATGCCATATATCAAAGGCTCTAGGCTCTACCCCTACCGTATTCCAAGCCGAGGTATTGGCCATAATAGAATGTCCCAATACCTGCATTAAAAGAGCCATAAATGGCTCAACCATTAATATCCTCTCGGACAGTCAAGCTGCCCTCAAGGCCTTAAAGTCCTACACTGTCAAGCCAGGGATAGTCTGCGAATGTCTAAAAACCCTCAAAAATCTATCAAGGAGAAACAAAGTTATCCTCATGTGGGTACCTGGACAAGAGGGCCACAAAGGCAATGAAATTGCGGATGGCCTAGCCAAAAGAGGACCGGGAACTAAGTTTGTCGGACCAGAGCCATTTTGTGGCACTTCAAAGTGTTACCTCAAAGCTACCCTAAATAACTGGGAGAATAATCAAAAATCCCTGTATTGGGGGGAAAGGCTACAAGGACTTCGTCAGGCAAAAATGTTTATCGACACCTCTGGCGGAAAAACTAAAGAACTCCTACTCCTTACAAGAACAGAGCTCAAAATGATCACTGAGCTCTTCTCAGGCCATTGCCCCTTGAGGTATCACCTAAACAAGCTGGGTTTGGCTGAGACTTCATCCTGCCGCTTCTTTCAGGATGCTCACGAAACCTCGGAGCACTTGCTCAGCAACTGCGAAGCATTGGCCAGGCGGAAATTACTCCACTTTGAACATGCTTTACCTCCACCAAGTTACGTATGGAACCTCAATCCCAGAAGGGTTATAGACTTTATTAATAGTCTAAACCTATAAATGGAGCAAATTCAACGGGGATTCACAATAGATCTTTCAGGTCGCAGTGATTGCGAGGCTAACGCCTATACACCCCTTCACAAATCTAATCAAATCTAATGGCCTCCGTGCTTGAGGTGGGTTTCTCCTGTTCCCCTGACTCTTAAAAAAAAAAAATGAGAATGAGTAAAGAAGATTTCGATTATATCAAAGCGCGCTGCACCTCGCGAAAAATTGAAAAATTTCATTCTCGAGCGAGATACATCAAGGTGTCTGGTTGAACCACCGTTGTTATGTATAGTACAGCGTGCAATCATTTTATTTCTTAAGCTCTTGATAGAGCCTCGCATCGCCTCGTTGTGCACGTACCCTAAAGTGAACATTAGGAGAGGATACGAAAATGAAAATACCCGATAATGCATTCATAATAGAGTACTTTGCCACAATTCATGCAGCCAAGACCAACATAAGGGAGGATTTCCGTGATACAGTCACCGATTGCAGAATTGATACAATCACTTAATTCCCTGCGGCTCCTTCAGCTCATCATCCCTACATTGATCTTTCTTTCGTGCCCGTCGGCGATTATGGGTATAGATGAGCTTCCTATCAGTTTTTACCCCATCTTCATTGTTCCAAAACTCACCCGTAATTTAATTACCCTAGGAGGGAAAAGATCAAAGCTTCACATCCCGTCTGACTATCTAATATTTACATACGGCGATATTGACACGAACACTATAGCTTCACTTTCCCACACTTAATAGGAAGGTTAGGTCATTTATGTCAAACATGTGACGAGTAAAATGTACAGCATTCGCAAGACATATGTGGCGACCAACATCAACATGTGGGTTGAATGTTTGAAAATATTTTGTCAACGAAATGAAAATAAATTTTGTCGCTGCAGATTTTGTTCGATCTAATTCTTAGCTGATTTTTCGTGCCACTCGAGATGCATATCAGACCTTGGACAGAAACACAAAGACTCTTTCTTGATATCGATCATCGAGTGAGATTGCCTCCTCCATTATGAAATAATTACTCAAAAAAACTGATATTCTGCAATGGATAAGAAGAAGAATCCCATATAACGCGCCCATATTTATTTTAATTAGAAAATTACACGGCGGCGGCATTTTTATATTTCAATTTCCATCTAATCTGTCCCTCCCCCCCCCCCCCCAGAATAGTTAATTGCTTTCGCCAACTCATTTTGACGCTCGATTGATTGAGATTAGCAATTTGCGCTGATTTTCCAGGGTAGTAGTGCCTATGCGAGAGATATGCTCGTTTTCATTTCGTGACAACAAAACACAATTTTCGACCTTAAGCTTGGGGCATGGAATTCGAATGTTGTCAGGTTTTTCGAATATTTTTACTGCAGTGACAGGTAAAAGAGCATATAGAGAACTTTTTTCTATATATTTAATATAACAAGTACCCCATGTGGTGGGCACACCATTATCTTTGCAGAGACATATTAGTTTTGATATGTGGAAAGAATTTAAACGGACACTAATCATGGTTCTCTGCCATGAAGTGGCTAGCAGCAAGTGTGGGTGCCACACCTTAAGGCAGAATAATGCACGCACGCAAGCGAAACAGGTATGTACATAGGCAGTTAATGGAACATTCTTTTATCATCATGGGGTCGTGTGGTCTTATCTTGAAATCTGACTTTTGGGAACAATGCTTCCTTGATACTGCTGGCAGATAGTATTGTTACCAAGTAGGAACTTATGGCTTTGATTTTCGGTGGCATGGCAGTAAAATTTACTTTACTGCTTGCTGCAGAGATAATTTATTTAATTATTCACAATATAATTAAGGAAGTGAGGGGGAGAAGAAAGAAAGAAAGAAAACTAGGAAACAAGCTCTAATTGGTCTAAAACCAATTTAGTTATTATCGACTGTGCCTAAATATTCAAAATGTAATGGTAGTTGTACCTATACACGCTTGAAAATATGTTAGTGGAGGTATGTTTTCGAATCTTTTTCGTAAACGGTGTGGCAGCAGAAAAAATAAATCATAGAAATTTCATAAGTTTTTGAAAACATTGAAGATGGTACGAAAATCAAAAGATTTTCCATTAGTAAATAAATAGCAGCTTTTATCTAGCAACGTGTCACGGTTTAATCGTTTGCGAATTTAAACCAGAAATTACCTTTGCTGGTATCTAAATTTTGAAAATGTTTGTGTCGCAGCTCTACGAATATGCTCCTAACATTCATCCCTTTTCATTATCATTACATCTACAGGGTG
The DNA here is from genome assembly GCA_963930735.1 of Dioctria linearis. Taxonomy (NCBI): domain Eukaryota; kingdom Metazoa; phylum Arthropoda; class Insecta; order Diptera; family Asilidae; genus Dioctria; species Dioctria linearis. The sequence continues at coordinate 259,608,002 of OZ005742.1, read as the reverse complement.
TCCCGTTAATATGTGTATACACACAGTTATCTTACAGCTTATAACTCACTCAGTTTTCCTTCTTTTTCAATTGGAACTGATTTGTGTGATCAAATTACTCACTCGAGAATAGCAATGAGCTTTTCACCATATAAGTCTACAAGGAGCCTTCCATCGGGCGACCAAAAGTCCATAGAAAGAAAAGCAGCTGTTTGGAGTGCAACACGTGGGAAAGGAATTACATTCCAAAGCGATCCCATTTAAAAAATATTTATTTTCCAATATTAGCTCAAACCCTCAATGAAGATGAAACTGCGCAATGCGCATAGAGATTTCAATGTCAAAATGTTCAAAGAACAAAAGAAGTTTCCAAAAAGATTGTTTGGAGCGATGAAGCCACATTTTAGTGTTAAGTGGCTCAAAACACATCACAATTGTTGCTACTGCCCAACACAAAATCTGCTACTCGTAGAGGAATCCCATATGAATTTACCAGACAGGGGTTGCATGCAGGGCGCCTTGGACTTGCGTGGATCTTTCAATTTCAGATTACACAGCCTCCTAATCCGTCATGCCACGAATTCAAGAGTTGTGAGAGGATGAGACGAAGTTTTTTTTTATGACATTACCAAAGCTCAGGAGATACCCTATAATGCCGTAGCACAGCCTGGGCAGGAAAGGAATAAGGGGTCAAGTAGGTGACGGTGCGCATTACGCTTGAAGGTTTGTGGTTCACAATGGGGGGGGGGATGGCAAACTGTTCTACATTCGTACTGTTCTGCTTATGAATGATTCACGGTACGGCTGAATTTGACTTCAATGGTGCGGTGAGAATAAGCTCGGATTATAGCTCGTGTGGTCCGCATGGGAAGAATTCTACAAGGGATCAGGTTAGAAATTTCGTCAAAGCAATGACCATAGAAGTAGCGATAAAAGGGACACAGACATCCGACATTACGCCGGTGCTCTAGGGAATCGATAGTTGCTATTGATAGGTCATGTCGTCTGCAAAACTATGAATAGGATTGAAAGTGAGAGCTAGCAGATCATTAATAAAAATGAGAAAGAGAGTATGAGAGAGTACAGAACCTTGCGGTACACCGGCATGGATTATAAAACGGTCAGAAGTAACTTCGTCCAATATAACTTGAATTGAACGGGGCGAGAAAGAAAGCTTTCAATCTATCATTTTAAGAATAGAGGGTCTAGACCTAATGCCTGAAGTTTGGCTAAAAGAGCAGGATGCCAGACCCTATCAAAGGCCATCGAGTTTGTTTTCTAACAACATGTGACACCTTTCTGTTACCTATCTTGATGTGATGGTCTTATCTTAACGAAAATCTACTACCGAATAGATGAATTGGAGGAAGAAGAAGCATTGAGTACTCCATATTAGAACTATCCGGATCTAGATACGAACTATTCGGATCTACACTAAGCATAAAAGGCTCAAAATTTCATCCAGATTGCATTGCTTCATTGGGAGAATGGAAATATCATGAAATTTATATTAAGCAATACAATCTGGATGGAATTTTGAGCTTTTTTTTTTTTGCTTAGTCTGTATCCAGATCCGATTAGTTCGGATGACATCCAAACAGTTTTCCGAAATTTTCTATTACTACAAAGATAGCTGATACTTCCTCTATATTGTGGTATTATTATGATGACGATCTCGTTGCTAATTTAGTTTGTTTTCTTGTTTTTGTTCTAATCTAGACTAGACCAACTTCTCTTGCGGTTTTCTTCAGCATGTTGATATTTCTCCAAATATTTCTAAATCAGTGGGTCAATGGGCGGAAATGTATTGCAGTAGGCCTATTATTATATGAAAACACGATCTTCACTACCTAGAATATACCAGCGTGCTACTATCTTTTCTTGTTGTTAATTCACCTCTGTATCAGGTCACTTATTTTCGCTATATAGAACAGGATTAGACCGCAGTAGCAATCTCAATTAAGGGCCTGCCATGTCACTCACTTATTAATTTAGGTGAGGTAAGAGGGGTGCCGCTAGACAACCAGCCAGCCTCACTTAGACCTCCAACGGGTCCATTGTGCCCGTAGACCTCATAGGATAACCCTTCAAGCCGCGGATTCCTCCTGCTTTCCTTGGGAAACTCAGGATATATCCAAGACCTTTAATCTAGATCCATCCTGCCCCCACTCAGAAAACTCAGGATGTCTCTGAACTTTATACTTTGAAGCTCCCCCAGACTTGAAAAGAAGTAGCTACCTAGTAGCCTACCTCTTTTGAGCGGGGCAGTCGCAAAGCACATGTTTGACGGATTCAATTTCCTCCGAGTCCCTACAACTCCTGCAGAAATCGTTCGCCGCTATTCCCAGTCTTCTAGCATGGTCCCCTATGGCCCAGTGACCCGTCATGACCCCTACTAGATTCCTGGTATTTGCTCTGCTGCTATTAAGCAGTTCCCTTGTCCTTTTCCTGTCATATGCAGGCCACAATTGCCTCGCAATACGACAGGTATCCCTGCTGGTCAATCGGAGGCCTGACTTTAGATAGACGTTCCTGATGATTTCGTCTTTTAAAGCTCCGATTGGGATCCTCACGTAAGCTACAGCTGCGGAGCTATCCAATTCGGAGCCCTTTTTGGCCAACTCATCAGTCATCTCATTGCCTGAGATATCCTTATGGCCAGATACCCAGCTTAGGAGTGCACTCACTTATTAAGAAAGTTCACATTAAATTGCGGATTCTGTTGGTTATATTTCCAGATGTTTTTGAATTAACGCCTTTCGTATGATAGTATAAACCTCACAAATGTTCTATATCTCCCAGATTAACGCTTTCGTATGATAATATAAACCTCACAAATGTTCTATATCTCCCAGATTAATGCTTTCGTATAATATTAAAAACCTCACAAATGTTCTATATCTCCCATAGTGCTCATTTATTCCGCAAAACTTTCCTTAATCAATTGCTAAGCACTTACATCTGTGTAAATATTTAATCTTTTTATTTGACTTCAAAGGACGAATTAACAAAACAACCCAGCCTTTCGTCAAAACTGTACATTTTTTCTGAACTTGTGTCATTTAGACGCAAATTCAAAAATCTAGAAATTGTGCATGCAGAACATGTTCACATGTATACCACCACCCACTAAATTGCTTTCCTCCCTATTCAAAAAAATAAAAATAAATTTGAACATAGCATGAATTCTAAATTGAGTTCTACATGAATAATTTGCAGCAGATACACATATAACATTTATATAGTAAATAAATTATGACCAGAATATAAAAAAACTAGGGAACAAGGCAACCAGCACACGCATCTAAAAGCTTACAATAAAATTATAAACTGACGGCAATCCATCAGTTTCGTGCAGTTTAATCTCTCATAAATCATTCCAGCAGTAAAACGCTTTCATGAACAAGATTAAAATATTTGCTTAAGACCGACCAGAAGACAGTATGTCGCCGTACAGAGGAGTGGAACATATAGACCTTATCACGGCTATGCAGATATACCAACAGAAGAATATGAAACTTGATTGACACTGACATCTCCAAGTTATAGATCACATATTATCATCTCGTACGCAATACGCGTTAAAATACGAGTGCGAGAATATTAAAGATTACGACGAGAAAGAGAAGAAAACATTAAGACATTTTCACCACCCCGCACAATTGGTATGAAGACGTCTCTATTTAAATATTCTACTCAGGACAATGGTCGAGACTGATTACACAAAAAAAAAAAAGCAGCCCATCTACTCCTATAGAGAAATCATCAATCTAAAACAGGAAACTCCTTGGGCATTATTAACGCTTCGTTTTGTTTGTTTATCCCGCTGCTGGTGAACTAGATATTGTCAAGGATGTGCTGTGCCGTAACGTAATAGTAGGTGGCGACATTAAGTCTGCCTTCCGCCCTTTCTCTTCTATTCCTTCCGGCTAGTATGGTATTTCTCTGGGTGGAAGTTTTAATACTTATCTCTTTTGGACGAAGGACGAAGGATCCTGTTATAAGTTGATAGTCTTTATTTTCGAATACAAGTTGGTCCCATATGATTGATGTCCCCATTAGTAATTTCACTATCTCTGTTTGTGTTGTGCTTGTGTGTATGTGCGCGCGTATCGAGTATTTTATTTGAAGAGTTCGAGTGGAATCTATTTTTATAAGAAAAAAACATTTTTTTTTCACTCTTGGAAATGTTTCATTATATTTCTATATAGTCGCTCTCTATGGGGAGAGCTTTGAACGGCTACTCCACTTTGATGGTGAAATTTGACCTTTAATAGAACAGAAATGATGATAAAGACGACGAGTCAAAAATCTAATTGGCGTGAAGATAAATTAGCGAAGCTTTTTGAGAATTTCGTTGTCGTGCGAGAGGGAAGGCTATATATATGTAGATCTCTTGGTTTTAAAATTCAATGAAAAATATGAAAAATTTAAGACATTTTTTTTTTTGTTTTTTAATTTCAAGATGAAAATAATTTTTTATTTATTTTTATGCTCATATTACACTAGAAAGCGATAAATCGTATGAAAACACGTGCTGGCATGAGTTTTCCTTCTGCAACACCCGTGACCTGAGCTGCTCAGCCAATTTTTTGGTATGTAACTAATTAAACAGTCAGGAGAAGAACAACGAGTTTTTTTTTTTTTTTTTTGAAACTGTAGAGTAATATTATACATTCGACCTCTAAACCCGGAGCGCCAAGGACATCTATCTCTCAGCGTTAATATGAGCAATAAAAACTCAATTTATGTATATCACTCAAATGCTTGTAATCTTGCGTGATTCTACTCAATCCGGCTTACAATAATTATAATTATTACGAAAAGATACGAGCACAACTCTGTTTTTTTTTTTTATTATAATTTGGGGATGTGCGGAGGTCACCAAAGCCATTACACATTGTGTCCACAATCAACGTGTATATTTGAATAATTCTGAAGTTTTCTGTTACGTTTTTCTTTTCGACTGAAGCCAGTGTTGGTTGTAGTAGTGAGAAAGGTCGACTATGATAATGTATGAGCTGGTATGTGCTGCCCCCTGCCTTTGAATCTTTGAGTACTTCCACTGTAAGATTTTCTCGATGTTTAAGGTGTGTTCCTAATTAGCAGTCATTTAGAAGAGGCAATTCATACGAACATGGGCAGGTAGGTATGTAATCAATTTATGTTCAACACAGTTCAAGCTCTATTGATGTGAAGTGTTAGATTAGGGCCAACAAATCATTCAGAAGGTTGTTTATTTATATAACTTTAAAAGGTGACCTTAATGGAGTAAAAATAAAACAAATAAAAACCTTAATAAAGTACTTTTAACATAAGTAGTAGTTTGGTTATTTTTTTTTTATACAGAATTGTGGCTGCTTAACATAGCCAACTGCATTGCGTAAACGACCTTGGACAGCCTTGACCTTTGTAGGATTTTCGTAAATCTAATTCAAAGGCCTTACTTTGAGAATTGGAAAAGGTTATGTGAGTAGGCGATGATTTTAATGTTCGGAACAAGGTTCAACCCTAAAACGAAAGAACGGAGGTCTCAATTTGAATTGAAGGACAAGAAGACTCGTAGATGATCTGCCTTAAAAGTTGAAATGACTTTATGCTCCCAAAATATGTAACCTTATTTCCAGGTATCCTGTTAGGTATACCGAAGAGCTCCTGTACTTAGGCACACCGAAGAGTTCCTGAACTTAGGTACACCGAAGACTTTCTGTACTTAGGTAAACCGAAGAGTTCCTGTACTTTGGCACACCCAAGAATTCGGGTATACTACCTAAGTACATCCACGTGTTCCCGAAGTTAGATACGCCCAGCACCTAACAGTGGCATTCAGCAGCGACGAAGCATGCTTTTCATGGTTCAGCACCAGCAGACGCAAAGCTTGCTTTTCATGATCCAACACTATAGCAGAAGCGAAGCTCGCATTTCATGGTCCAGCACTAGAGTGCTACAGCTATTATTACCCGCCTGGTCGACATAGTGTCGAATTGGCTATTTTACCATCTTCTAATCCGCGTCCCACAAGGCGTTCAGACTCACCGGCCCTAGAACTCGACAGGACCCTATGTTTGACTCGCTCATCCTTTCTGTCATAGGGAAGAATCTGGTTTTGGAAGCCTAACCTATTTGACCACCACAACAGGATATACAGGTTCGACTAGATGGGAACGATCAGCCAGGTCTGTTAAGGAATAGATCGTGTTTAAAATGTAGCTTATCCGACGTTTTTTATCCCATTTCAAAGATACATAAGTACTGACCGTTTAACCTAAATATGGTAGTCACCGAGGGGTTGATCGTCTGATACCAAAGGAACATCGAGTTTATGTTTCAGCTGCACGAGTTGTCTATTGCCTTGACCCTCGACTCTGCTCACAGCTTAGCTATCAAGAATTGGCTTTTGCTGCCAATCCACCTCAGACAAAAGTTATACATTCCTTCTGTTGAGGATACTCGGCATTCCTCGTAACTTCGTCAACGCAATGTTGTTCACACCGAGAGCGGCAGATTTTATCCTAATGTACTCTAGTTCTGATGAACTCTGTTGCTTGTTTATGTGTTCTAGACCCCACAAAATGTTTAGGAACTGTAATCTGTCGTAGCTATATGTACGCATCTGCAGAAAGATCTAAAACGTACAAACCAAAAAAATGTCGCTAAAACTATAGCGGAGACTTTCGTTGTTAGTGTATTTAAGAGTGTCCTTCAAATTCTACGAGTGTCGCAAGAACAGCAACAGGAAGTCTTTTCAGTATTTGTTTTATGCCGCTATAATTCAACATTGCAAAGCTCTCTGCTGACGAAGTCAATTCAAGAAAGCATCTTCTTCTATAAAATCAAATGGATTCCACTCAAATAAAAATGTGGAATGACAGATTTGTTTTCCACGAATAACTAGGGAAATTATAGATTTTGTACATCAATCACATGGGTACTTTTCATGAACGTTCTCTGAATGATTAATGCCCAACTAATCTTATATTGTACGAGTAAAAGAGCTTTGTGGTCTCCTTGTAGAGGTATACCAATTCCTTCGAACGCCTGTTGAGTTGTTTCAACCTTTTGAGTATTTTCTTGTAAATGGATCACTTGACGAAGAAGTAATGTCAAAATTTGTACTACATATATGAGGGCACATACCTATACTACCATATCTATGTTATATTGCTGTACACATGACCCAAAAATATAATTTTGTGTAGTAAACAAAAATTTAATATCTAAAGCGTGCTTAGGAATGATAAAAATTATGACTTACCACGATGGTAACATTTCAATTATCTGTAAAAGAAGAGAAAAGTTCTTGTTAGAATATGTAGAACAAAAATAAAAATATTCCATAAAACTAATTTTTAAATAATTTCTGTATCGAATTGAGGCACAAAAACGGAACAAATTGGAACCAAAAGGACGAAATTAGGTACAAGTTTTAAGAAAATCTGTAAAAGACTGTAAAAAATATGAGGGGTATCAAAAGGATATTTTTCATTTACATTTGACAAATGTGACCAAACAATGTGGCGTTTACTGGGTCGAATTTTTCACCTAAAGCCTCGTGCAGACTAAAAGCGTAGCAGAACGTAGCGCAGCATAGCGTATATTATGCAATGAAAGCTTGAGCGTAAAATTTGCAGACTGAAAGCGTATCACAGCTGAGCGTAATGATAATACGACTATCGCTTTCTACGAGCGTAAAAATTCAAACCAATAGTGTGGTACAAATTACGCTCATCTACGCTATGCTTGCAGTATACGCAATATCAAAGAAACAATGAATTTGAAAGAAAAAAACGCCCATTTACGATACGCCGTGCTACGTTTTAGTATGCTCGAGGCCTAATGGTTTACCAAACGCACCACACTATTTGGAGTGAGAAACTAAAATAGATGGGAAATTGAAAATTGACTTCGAAGAAACCAATATTCGAACTTGAATTTAATTTGATTTAAACAAAGTTGGATTTGAAGGATCCATGAATTAGAAAAGAAACAGTTTTTTGTATTTTTTATAAAAAATTGTTTTAAGGAAGGGGCAAAAAATTTTGCCCTGAAAACTTCACATTCAAGACATGTTTACTTTAAAATAGACTGTTTTCGAAAGTTAACCAGCTTTTCGTAGATCAGATGACGCACCGACGTAAAGAACGCACAACGTTTCAATGTTAAGGATTTTTTTGAGGAGCCCCATAGGATAAAAAAAAATTACTGGAAGTCTGATCGGATGCAAATATCGCTGAGATTAACATTATCAAACTGAAGCCATTAGAATTCTGGAGAAAAGTTTGCAAAAAACCATTAAACACTCCTTCGTAGAATAGAATCCATTTAATAGCAGCTAGACCACGACTTTCTCTCTTCAGAAAACTTCCAAAACTCCCTAAATAACTGGGAGGATAAACGAAAATCCCTTTATTGGGAAAAGCTTACAAGGACGTCGTCAGACAAAAAAGTTTATCAACACCTCTGGCGGAAAAAACAAAGAACTCTTCGAAGAACAGAGCTCAAACTGATTACTGACCTCTTCGCAGGCCATTGCCCATTGAGGTATCACCTAAACAAACTGGGATTGGCTGAGACTTCATCCTGCCACTTCTGTCGGATTGCTCACATAACCTCGGAGCAGGTACAACTGCGAAGCATTGGCAAAGCGGAAACTACTTATCCATGCTTTTCAACCATCAAACTATGTGTGGAACCTCAATCCCAGATTGGTTCTAGACTTTATTAACAGTCTGAACCTAAAATGGTAGTAAATTTAGCGGGGACTTACAATACATCTTTCAGGTCGCAGTGATTGCGAACCTAACGCCTACACACCCCTTCACAAATCTAATCTAACTTGCAAAAACTTAACTCAACCCTATTACTGCAACCTTGAAAGATGTCCCAATGAGTATGAGGAGACATATAAGAGAAAAAGAGTACACATAAGTTACAAGCAACATATTTACAGGTGAATTAGCGTTAGTCTTCTCAAATAACCTCTACTACAGTAGCTAGAGAGCATCAAACAAGTGAATATTAGTTTCTGATGTGCCCAATAGAGGACACCATTCAATCAAATGAAAACGTCAAAAAGCCCGCGAACACATGAATACCACAATATGTCTAACGTGTTTAAAACGGTGAGGAAGTATGAAAGAACAAATAGTATCAGAAAAAAGACTAGAGTTTTAAGGGGATCATACCCGGTCATACATGTTGGATATGTCGAGTAGGACAACGATGTTGTCACGTAGATTTGACCAGGTTTGAGCCTGTTTGACACGCAGTATGTCAAGCGATTGGAGGAAAATCAAGTTAGTTAGAGGGGCTGCACTACATGTTTGTCAACATATTGTACCAACTACCGTTTGAGGCACGCATTCGTCATTCTTGAGTGAGCTATAGTAAAGAAAAGATAACAGTAACAATTCTAGCAGCTCCTAATATATATTCCTGTCCTGATATGATGTTGGACAATATATTTGACAAGTGTGTGGTGAAAAAACTGTCAGGTGTGGCACACCAAGTTGGACAACATGTTCGCCGTATATGGGCCGCATTATACGCGCTTGAAATTCTCACAATCAATGGACGAAACAATCTTCGATCTCCGATGCCTAGTCCAGCCGAGACGGATGGAGGTCGTTTTGCAGCATGGACTGATTGGACTGGTCTATCACCTCCTGATTATTGAACATATTTTTAGAGAACGCAGTGTTCAAAGCACGTTGGAGGAATGAAACTGAAATAATTATGTAAACTGACGAGGACTTGTAACTACTTTCCTCTTTGTTCGACAATGGAATACGAAGTTTACATTATGATCAAATACAAGTAAAAATCCATCAACAATCTCTCGTTAAAGGTGAAGAGAAAACAAAAACGAAATTTTGAAAGATTATTAGACAAACTCTGAACTCGTTATTAGTTAAAATTGCTACGCACAAAACCATCATCACCCACCAAGGGCACAAACATATCTCGATTAATTCGAAATACTGCTCAAGTTTTCCAACAAAAAAATAGTTCGTTCAGTCGATAATAAATATAAAAACTTTATTCACACAAATCTTCCACATTTCTAAAACCTAAACAAATTGTGATAAATCACAAAACTTCCCCCTTTATCTATTTAAAATATAATCGACCCATATACAACACTAAGGCTAGAAATCTAGTCACACTGAAATCATCTTTCTACCACATGTCGGTGGTAGACATTCCATTTAAAATCTGTGAAAATTTTCTTTCGGCTCATAAAATATCAATAAAAGGCTCCCTGCCATTGGGTAAAGAGCTATATCTTATATAGGGGGGAGGTCATGTCCAAAAACCATGCTTATCCACTAAAATCCATTTACCAATTGTTATTTATCGTCGTCCTTTCCCCTTACTATACAAAAAATGGGCAGCTCAATAAATCAATTTGAATTTAAGTTCCATTTCCCAGCTAGAAAACGCACCCTTCCCGTAATCCCCTCGAATACCCACCCGTACCAGTTAGTTGTTAACCAAACATAATTCCTTCATCACGAGCAGAACTAGCACGACCCGGACCGTCAGTTATAGACCAAAAAAATACTGAAACTCCTCCAACAAGTAACAAGAAATTACCAATGAGGAACACACCAGTAAAAATGAGTTGGCATTCAAAGCGAAAGAACAATTTCTTATATGGGGAGCCCCCCTCTAATGAAAGCAATTCATTTCTTAATTAAAACGGAAAAGGCTGCTACGCAGAGATAACTTTTGTATGTAAGAAAGGCGACTGTAGAAAAACAGCTTGGAATAAAACCGAGGTGAAGTTATCGCATATAAGAAAAGTCAAAATAGAGAGGGAGAAGAATTATGCCCGCATTCCTGTGATGCTTCGCAATTTATTGAATTCCTTTGCTCATCTCCCCAACAAGCAGCTGTTGTTGTTGTTGTTGTTGGCGCTTACATATGAGATGGCCGTGTAAGAGTGGACTCTTGGAGATTATCGAAGTATCGCGGCCTATCGTCGTCAGCCCAAATGGACCACATGTTGCCCGATCCTCGGTAATAAATAACCCGCATTAGCACTCATTCGCGCGCCCCTTTTTAATTTATTTCACTTTTTTTTTCCAAGCACTCGCCCAAAGCCAGGGTCTTTTGAAGTTCACACAGATGAAAAAAAGATGGGCACAAGATGATGCAGAGGAAATAGACACACAAACAAAATTATTTGAGAAGATCGTGCCATAAAATGTCTTCAATAAATTGAACAAGAATGTGAGAGTTATGTATGAACGGGGAAATGTAAATTCGGAATATTCTCTGGAGTCTAGAGAAGAGTGTCCGTAGTTAGCGTACCCACAAACCCCCAAGGGAGCATGGAGGATCTCATCGATATTGCACCTCTATGCAAGAGGTGGACTTAGTAAATCACTGAAATTCTTAGGATACGTCGTAAATTTTATATTTGCGCAAAAGTTTTTTAAAGGCTCGTTATGAATTATGATGCTTCTCTGTTCAACTTTGAGCAACATAATTTTTTTTTTTTTAGATTTGGGACCGGTGCTGACTCTAGAAGGGAGAAGGATGAATTTTTTTTTTTAGAGACCACGGAAACCTTCTGTAGACAATATTGCAAGACAAAATAGCGCGATCGTGAAGATGTAGAAAATTTGTTTTCTGTCCTAAGAGGGAAAGGAAGGGCGGATTCCCAACAGTAGTATTGGAGTTGAGTTAAATAGTTCATAATGTGTTCTTTTGCCGTAGTCAAGTTTTAAATAGGCTGAAAAAAAAAACACTGCATTTTGGTTTCTGGACACTAACGGTCTAATATTTTGAAGAAAAAGGATACACGGGTGGCCTGGATAGCTAACTAATCTCTAATCTTGTCATGGGCAAAGGGTTACCTCTCATTTCATGGACATGATCTAGGTATCTGGTATAGTTTTAAAATTGTAGAGTATGCATTATAAATTAAGCGAAAAATCATATTTACGAAACGATTAATCAAAGAAAGTGCCGCCACTTCAAAATCCACCCCTATGCCCTTTTATAATTTATTATTTATCTCACTAATATCAATATATTACACTTCTGTTATAAAAGATATCTTATAAAACTAGCTAGGAGCCATTTGAGGTGGTGAAAGGTAGATGTGTGGATCGAGGATTTTCTAGGATAGTTTTCATACAGAAAAGTGAACTTGAATCTGAATAACTATGATTTATTTCCGGGTAAATTTTATATTTGTTCAAGATGGCACTCTTTTTTGGATTCTCGGGTACCTACAATAGAAAAGTGAAAAATTTTTAAAATACAAAATTACAAAATTGATTTTCCTCCTTAGATATAATTCGGAGAATTTACCTCATATAATTCATACTCACAATTTATTCTGATTTTATATGAATTGAGATCAGTTTGACTTTTTTTTCAATGAGTGTCTACGGCAGGCAGGCACCAAGCCGTACTGATGAGTATAAGGTTTCTGCTATACGAAACGTTTGTTTTTCTTCATTTGTTTTTTCAGCCCACTGCGAGTTTTAATTCATTCGAATTAATATGATTTTTTCAACTCTTTTCAAATTGTTTTTTTTTATTTTTCTTAATTTTTTCCATTTTTCTATTTTCATTTGTTTTTTCGAGTCAATCAATTTCGCTATTTGGGACCAAGGGCGCACCGAGAGGGGGGACGATCGAGACAGAATGTCAGTTTTCTTAACATAATTTACAAATTACGTATAAAATGTCGTCTGTGTATTATTACAAAGTCCAATAAAATAAAATAAAACCTTTTAATCTACAATAGCAGTCCTTAAGTGCTCAGATGGGTGGGTGCAGGACGCGACTTTATAGCCCTATTTTTCCGACTCGTTAGGACTTGGACACCTATGCCTCCCCCCCCCCCCCCCTCCAAGCTAAATCCTGGGTGCGTTACTGTTTGGGACCTGTTGTGGAATCAAACCAAGATTTGAAACTTACTGTCATAAATGAAATAACGAATAATTGTTTTTTTTTCACTTTTTCTGTTGTTCCGGAGAGCCATCTTGAACAAATATTGAAGCTGAATGTGAAAAATTAAAGCTCTAAGTGTTCACTGAATTTACTTAAATCAAATAAACTATCTCTAAGTCGAACTTTCTCTTACTCGAATTCTCTTTAAATCGATTTTTTTATACTTTATTCGGCACTAACTTCGATTTCTCATAGAAAACCCTTCTCTTAACTCGAAATTGCTTATCTCGAAAACCTCCCTAATTCAAACTAATTTTCAGAAATTTTTGGCCTTTTTTCTTAGTATTTACCCTCCTCTAACTCCAATAAATTCATTTATAAACCTTTGCTACGTGTTTGTACACCATTTGCAATGTCTTGATTTTTTTATACTTTGTATTCTACCCTAGTAGAAAATACTCATCGGTTTCGAAAAACCTCTTCCCCACTTGGAGGGAATGGTATGTAAACTAGCACTGTTGCATCTGGAAATTGGGCATATATATGTGTAAATTTGTCTGCTTTTGAATGCTTTTTCATATTTAAAATTCATGTGCATTTCCACGAAATTATGATGAATGACGTTTTGTATTGATTAACAAAAAAAAAAAACAAGAGGTTTACTTTCGACGGGTAGTTAAAAAAAATAGCGGCCATTTCAGAAACGTGTGTAAAGTGCTGTGAAGTGAATTGTGTAACGTCAAAACATTTTGGATTTTGAATAGGTACGAGCATATATATGTGAAAACAATTTCTTTTCTAGTTCATAGTCTCCTTGTACGAGGCAAGTACCTTTACGTTGAGGATTATTTAAAACTTTGAACAAATCCCCCTTCTACATATACACTGAGCTATCACTGATCATCAAAATCGAAAATGTACGCAAAATCAGGACATGCAGTTGTAAAATAAAATGATCGTGCGATTTTTATGCCATCATTATGAATTGACTGATGAATGTATCAGTGAGTATCTTCATTATCTCAATAAGAAAATAATATAACAAATCATGGAACTGCTCATCGAGTTGTCATAGAAAAGCTGATTATGTTGAAGAAAAGTATATATAATGAGCTCAGTTCCGAGTCCAGAACAGATTTCATAATTACCCCGTCATCTAAGGGCTCACACGATGAACTCATCGATGAAATCATCAAATCGTGTCTACTAGGATATTGGCTATTTCAATTTCAATTTTATTTCAAGGATAATGCACAACAAGATTCATAAATCTTTTCAACATGTACATTCTAAAATTTCTACCAGGAAATGCTACTAAGATGAAGAAAGAGAAGAGAAAAACAAAACAGCACAATAAAATAAACGAAAGATAGGAAAAAGAGAAATTAGATTAAATGATAATGAAATACAAAAAAAAAATCAAAACTGGGAAAATAAAATAAAAAGTAAATACTAACCTATATTTGTTACTGCTACATATACTGACAAACAAACCTAAATACACTACAGATTTTTCAAGATCATCGGCCGTATGCCTAATTCTCATTTAATAAATACTGAAAAAGAAGCCTCTTAAACATGCCGGCTGACCCCGTGCGTTGCAAATTGACAGGAAGAGAATTCCACTTGCGAGTTATATGAACAAAGTAGGAACGTTATTAAATGCGATCTCTAATTTTCGAGAGCAGCTAGAATCTAGAGCAGTGAAGACTAAACTTCCATAAGTGAAAAAAGGTACTAATAATGCTCTGATGATTTTAATTTTAACACTTACAGAAAGTAAATGTGCTGAGAGCCAAAGGCGACGAAGTCCGACATACACTTTTCCCAACACGCTATCTACATAATCACAGCAGCTCATCCGAGAGTTTAGTATTATACCAAGATTCCTTATACGCTAAGTGGGGTAGCGGGGTATTTCCAAGAACAATAGGAGAAAAATTCGAAGGATCCAAACCTCTTCGGGGTATTAACATATAATTAGACTTTTTAGCGTTCAATATAAGGTCGTTCAATGCTGACCATTCATCAATCCGCACAAGATCTCTATTGATCTTGATCAATGCAATCCTCAGACAAGCCAATAGGACAGCTCATAAAGATCTGCACGTCATCCGCATATAAATGACGTATAACATCCGGTAAGTCATTAATATAAAGGCTGAATAGCAGCGGTCCTAAGATAGAGCCTTGGGGAATTCCACATGTCAAATTTATTGCATTAGAAAGGCAGTTATTTATTTTCACTTGCTGTGTTCGTCCAGACAAGAAGCTGGTTAATAACTGAAAGTGCAGATGAGGCGAAGCTAAAATTTGAAGCTAATTTTTGCAATAATTTACTATGATTGACACTGTCAAAAGCTTTAGAAAAGTCCAATAGCACCAGACTCCTCATATCATCCCTATCAAGCGCTTCACGAATATCGGTGGTAACTTTCAGTAAAACTGTTTCGCAGCTGTGCTTGCGATGAAAGCCCGCTATATTCAATTCTACATAGAAATATGTAGTTTTGTTGCAAATCTACTTTTCTGGATCTATACATTTTGAAGTCTGCAATCGAAACAACAACGAACCACGATCCAGATAAGTTTCAAATCTCTTTGAATAATAAAATAAATAAACGGCCAAGTGCGAGTCGGATTCGCGCACGAAATAATGCTGTCATTTGAAAAAAAACATGCCTACTTATGATAATAATAATGAATGAGAATAAAACGAGGAAAAAAATAACGTTTCTTGTATGGGGGCCCCATTTAATTTTTAATTTTATTTTATTTTTATTATTTGTTGTTATAGCGGAAATAGAAGTACACACTCTGTGAAAATTTCAACTGTCTACCTATTTCGATTCATGAGATACAACCTGGTGACGCACGGACAGCGAAGTCTTAGTAATAGGGTTCCCGTTTGTTATCCTTTGGGTACGGAACCCTAAAAATGATACTCAGAAGAAACAATCAAAAATTACCGATTTTTTTTAGTTCATAAAGTGCAAAGCATTAACATAAAATCAGAACATTTTTAATGAAAACTCAAACTCCTTAACTCAAAATCCCCCCCCCCCCCCCCGCCCCGCACTCTAAACTATAATTAATTTCACTGACAAGTGCGATTTCGATTTATACAAGTTTAACTGTACATCAATCATACAAATAAAGTGTGACTGGAGAGCCCATGTATGAAAACCATAAAAATTTATTATAAACAAACATGAAAATGGAGGAGACAAAATCCACACTTTTTCGAGACTTAAAACAGTTTCTAAATTATTGCCGCAAGTTTCATGTCAATAGTTATGATGAGAAATAAAAGCAGAGAACGGAAACGCAATCATTCACATTGCTGCTGAGATGCTGGTCACCCAGTGAGAAGGGAAAGGAAGTGTCTTTATGTACGTACATACTTTGTGTCTTAATATATCTGTACATAGTAACATGTATACACAATGTGTCCGAAACATAAATATACTTCCACAATTTCAAATCACACACAAAGTGTAACGAAAGTGTTATATGGCATAAATCGTAAAACTGTAGCCATTAAATAACTTTGTGTCTACTGTGTTACGATATTTCACTATATGTTTCCAGAATGTTACAACTTTGTGACTATTTGTTACCGGAATTTCCGTCTTGGGACCCCCTTATATGTATATCAAATTAAAAGTAATTTTCCAAGGATTCCGAACTAAGTAAGTATTTGAAGAGTGTACCGTTGTAAAATGTGGTTTTCATTACACCATAATAAAGCAATAATAAGCTTAATCCACATAAAATGCAGTTACAAAGGGGTGTCGTACAAGAACTCCAACTTGGTAATCTAAGCCGGGTTCTATCCATGTATTTATTTAACTTTTGACAGGTCGTACAAATGGACATTGGCGTTAATTAGAAAGGGTTTCAGATATAAGACTACTTACAGCTATTTTACAGGGATGCGTACTCAGAGAATAATTGGTTTTTGTGGTTGAATGATCAATAAATTTACAAGGCTCAAGGTCATACATAAAATGTGTATTGGGATTCCACGTTCATATGATTTCGATTGTTTTTTTTTATTACTTCATGCCTGCAGAAACTTTAATTGGTAAATCTTAAGATTTCACAATTTTTTTTTTCATTTATTTTTTTTTTACAATGGCATCAAATAACAATGTGAAAATTTTTTTGAAAAAGAAGTTCACCAAATTCTGCTCGTCTGAATACTTTTTTCTACCAATTCTATTCTAGTCACGGCACTTGATCATTAAGAAATTAAATAGAATTTTTTTCTCAGTATACAAAATTGCTGCAAGTCAGCCAAGTCAGCAGCTAGAGAATTAATATTCTAAGCGAGAATTTATTTATTAGCTTAATTAACAGAGCTAAACGGATCCAGACTTAATTCATTTTCCTCGCGCTGAGAAAGAAAGAAAGGTCATACTTACCTACATACTTACTTACTTACATAGTAAGTAAGTAAATGAAATAAAAATGGCGCTACACGTTTGGCGGACGGATATTTGTTGAAAAACACTACCTTGTCGACGACTCTGAGTGACAGACGGCGCCCGCAATGTGCATTTAGAACATTAAGAGCATACCCCCATAAATCACGTAGTCGTTGATTGATTAATGGTCAACTGTTTTTCGGGTCAACATCTTATTGCATGTGCTTTAATTTGCTTTAATTTGTTTCGAAATCGATAGAAGAGATTTGCAGTGTGTATGTAGGTAGGTATATATCTCGTTTTTCGGTTCGACAACGACGTGCGGTAGTCTCTGTGTAACAAATTGTGGTTAAGATGAGATTGACCGTGAAAATTGTTCGATTCTTTTCTTTTGTTATAAGTATGACAATTTTTATTTTCACTTAAAATGTTGGTTTTTTTCGTGTAAGTATACCACTGAAAGCAAATGTAGCATTTATATAACAGTGAAGCTCAATAAGTTACATTAGAAACTATCAGTGAAAAATCGTGGTTTGTATAAAGTATAGGACGGCACAAAATAAAGGGTTTTCCAATAAGAGGTGTTATTTTGATATTCAAAGAAAAATGTAATTTTTTGAGATAAATGATCGGATCTTTATTTCATTATAAAGAGGAAGGTATGCCGTTAATAATGGAAAATAACATCAGCCAAATGACCACCACGACCACGCCTACAGGACCATATCCTTTTCATGAAATTTTCCATAACCAAATCGTAAAGTGGCTGCCCTATGTCCTCGATAGCCTCACGAATTCCATCTTTGAGGTCTTGAATCGACGCGCTGGGCTGTTGGCGTAGACCTTCTCTTTCACGTGGCCCCAAAGGAAGAAGTCGCAAGGTGTTAAGTCACAAGATCTCGGTGGCCAATTGTGATCACCTCTTCGAGAGATAACACGGTCCGGAAACTTTTCCCGTAAGAGATCAAGGGTTTCGTTGCTTGTATGGCACAATAACTCTTGGGTTTTCCGAGCCCCAGATGCGACAATTTTGCTTGTTGACGAAGCCATCGAGGTGGAAATGGGCCTCATCACTCAAGATGAATTTTCGATGGAATTCCGGATCATTTTCATGCATTTAAAGGACCCATTCAGCAAAGACTCGACGTTGTTGATGATCGCCCGGCTTGAGTTCTTGTGTTAACTGAACTTTATAAGCCTTAAGACCCAAATCTTTATGCAAAATACGGTCTAATGACGTTTGTGGAATGCCTAATTCCAAAGAACGACGAGGAATGGACAAACCTGGGTTTTCTTCAACACTTTCGGCTCACAGCAGCAATATTTTCGGCTGTTCTTGAGCGACGTGCACCGGTTTTATTCTTCACATAACTAACTTGTCCCGACAGCTCGAATTTTTCTACCAATTTCTGTATTGCGGTCCGACAAGGTGCTTCACGACGACCCAAAAATGTTCGAGTTTTACGAATCGTCTCTGCCACATTTTCACCATTTTTATAGTGAATTTTAATAATTTCAATGCGTTGTTGAATCGTGTATCGTTCTATTTTTATTAATGGCGTAGTTTCTACTTGTCAAATGTCAAAAAATGACAGCTCCAAAAGTGACATCTACCGAAATAGCGGGCTAATTAAAATAACACCTCTTATTGGAAAACCCTTTACATGGCGTGCTTGTAAAATAGTACCTACACTAGTTTCTTTTGGATTAAATTGAAGCAATTACTTATAGAGGGTGTCAAATCGGTTGAAACTGCATTACATGACGTAGTAGGAACCATTGAGTAATCAATCGAGAAAAAAGAATACACTATAGGTGCATTTTTTGATATCGACCGAGCCTTTAGTAATGTTAGTTTAGATCCATCCAGGATGCCTTGACTGGTCTAGGAGTTGAATCCTATGTATGTAGATGGATTAACTCAATGATCAGTAACCGCCTAATAAACGCAGAACTTGGTAACAATAAGGTTAGCAGGAGGGTGTCTAGAGGTACTCCACAAAGGGGAGTACCTTCACCTCGTCTGTGGTTATTGTACTCCACAAAGGGGAGTACCTTCACCACGACTGTGGTTATTGGTGGTTAATGGTATTCTCATCTCTTTACAAAGGGAGGGTATAAAAGCGGTAGCATATTATGCTGATGACTTAGTCATCCTGGTCTCAGGAAAATTTCTACCGACGATCAGTAAACTAATTCAAGGAGCATTGCAAAAGCTCCTTAACTGGACTATAAGCTGCGGTCTAGGACTTAACCCCGCAAACACCGAACTAGTCCTTTTTACACGGATGAGAGTTATTCCGACTTTCACTCCCTCAAAAACTGGATAGCATTACTCCTGATTTTAAAACTGAAGCCAAATACCTAGGAGTGATATTAGACTCCAAATTAAATTGGAGGATAAATGTGAATGAGAGCGTCAAGAAAGCGGCCATTGCGCTGTATGCCTGCAGGAAAACTTTTGGCAAGAGATGGGGAATACACCGTCGTATCGTGCACTGGATGTACACCGCTATCGTAAGACTTATTCTCACATATGGGATTCTGGTGTGGTGGAATGCTCTTGAGAAAGTTTAGGCATTACAGGCAGCAATGGAGATTATGCTCCGGCTCATGCCCCTCGACATCCATGGGAAATGTATAGCTGCAAAGAGTGCACTAAGGCTTAAAGCGTCGGGCTGCTGGGTAACAGCAGAATACTTAGGATCTGTCCTGAAGACTGTATACGGGAAACGACGGATTACATTGTTCCAAGACTAGACTTTGAGAAAGCGTTCTCAACTAGCAGTAGAGAGGAATGGGAAGTAATCGGGTGACAATTGTCCCTGATATATGTGTCTTTACGGACGTTCCAAAATACAGGAATGGCATCGCCTACCGGACCACTGTAGTGTGTTCCAGGCGGAGGTCCTGGTCATCTGCAAAGCAGCAAGGCTGCTGCGTACAACTTGTGACGTACCTAGTTAACGAGTTATCCGGATTTGCATTGACAACCAAGCGGAAATAAATCAAAGCTTTGAACTCGACCACCAATAGATCGCGCCTAGTGCAACGGTGTCGCTGTGAGCTCGGGAAACTGGGTGCTAACCACAGAGTTATTCTCTGCTGGGTGCCTGGTCACAGTGACATACCTGGAAACGAGGCAGCGGATGCTCTGGCCAGGAAGGGTTCTGCTATGAATATATGTCTAGCAGAGGAACTCGTAGATCGACCCCCTAGAATCAGTGAAGAGGATTCTAGATGCACTGGCCTGCAAGCTGACAAATCGCAGATGGGGAGAACTGACCTCATGCGTGATTTCAAGATAACTCTGGCCCGAGATTTGTCCTGTAAAGACTCAATCTCTGCTGAAGAAAAAAGTGTAATAATGAGCGTAATATTACCGCAGTTATTACGGGACACTGCCTCTTTGGAAAACATGCAGAGCACATCCAAGCTCCATACAATGATTTCTGTAGAAGCTGTATGGACGAGGAAGAGGTTGAGAGCGTTAAGCATCTGCTGTGTGAATGCCCCAACCTTGCTAAGCCTAGGAAGAATACGCTTGGTATAGTTACTTTTTCTGTGAACTGGGGGAATTAGCAGACAAGGAGTTGGAGGTTCATTAACTCTTGTGGCTGGTTTCATCGCACACCCTAGCTCTTAGTATATCTTTTCCAGGTAGGGTTCCAATATAGTGGCATCAGTGAACCATAGCTGGTCTAAGTGTGGCTGATCGTACACCTTCTTACGATGGCCTAACCTATAGAGGGTGTACCAGAACTCGCGTCTTTCCTCAATACAGAGCATTCTTCATTTAATGTGGAACATACGGAGGAGGGATGGGAAATCTGGGGTGCGTGTTGGTAGGAGGAATTTTCTAATTTTGGGAACGTTTTCTCCCAACATCCTGTAACTTCTTTGGTATACAACCTATATGAAGATGATTTTCAACTGAGATGATAGTAAACCGTCTAAGCTTTCCAACGAATGCAGAGAGAGACATAATTTCACCCCCTCAAAAAAAATTTTACGATTTTCCCGCCAAAATCCCTGATAAGGGTCAATACCCGCAGTTACCCAATTCTCATTAAAATTGACACTTTGGCTTTTCTGTGGGTTTTACTAAACTCTCCTCCTATCTTAGACAGGCTTAATTTTTCAATATTTTGGAGCTTGCCAATTTCGCCCGGTACAACGACCCCCCACTTATGGTGATAGGAGACGACCAGCTTGGTTAGTTGTTTGTGGTCTCATGTGGTAGAGATTGAAAAAAGCTTTCGACCCTGCATTACATTTGCTTAAATTGTTTTGAACGATGATTTGGACGGACTTTAGGTTCAACACATATAGAAGTCGGTAAAACTGTTTCGATGTGGAGGCAGACTGAATTGTTTTAGTTTGAAAATTAGCCCTGCTGTCCCTATAATGATTCAAATGCTCTTTCAACATGAAGACAGTAGCCATCCGTAAATATGTTTCTGGTTAGGGATTTGATAGCATATATGCCGAAATGAGACTCCTGGATGGATTTTTTTCATTTCAACAACTAGGAATATATTACCTACACTTGCTGTTGGATGACCTTTACAAAAGAAATGATTTATGATTTGATTTATTAAAATTGCTCTCTACCTCTTCATTCAGAAGGCAGCGGCTAGTATGCTTCGAAAGAAAAAACCAAATGATCGCACTTTTTCAGTGTGGCTCCAACAGATACTATGGGCAAAAGACTATCCTTTGAAAGAGGTTACCAAATGCAAGAAGCCAGATACTAGACAGAAAGCTCCAGTTCCTGCGACGGGCCCAAGTCTGGTATACTAACGGATTCCGGAAGGAGGCAAAACAGACGCAGGTGTGGTTGGCCCAGAAGTGGAACTATCCATTCCGCTTGGTACCTCACCTTCCATTTTTCAGGCGAAAGTCCATGATGCTATAGAGATTGGAGCTCAGAAAAGCCTAAAAAGGGCTGCAAGAACTCCAACAATCCACATTTGCTCAAACAGCAAACCTGCGCTCTTGGTCTTTCCTCTCAAGTCTTTGAGTCGAAGCTAGTCTGGAGCTGCTACAGGAAACACCAGCTACTGTCTAGGGACAACCAAGTAACCTTGCTTTGGGTTCCTGGACACGAAGGAGTGGACCTCCGTATACTGGTCCCTATCCTACGTTTGGCCTACTAAAAGGCCACTTTAAGTGGAACTGCTTAAGTGGAAAAACAGGCAACAGCATCTCCTTTGGTATAGTGCACCCGATATGAGGAAGGCGAAGAAATTCTTCAACCCCTTCTCTGGACTTAGCAGAGACCCGTTCAGACTGTTTGCTAACGCAGTCACTGGTCTTAGCCACTTCCGTCACTTATTGATGAAGATGGGCGAATTCGACAGTGAACTGTGTCGACTGTGCAAAGAGGAAGATGCAAAAACACATACACGCTATAATAGACAGCGTCCAAAAACAAACGAGAGCCATTAAAGAATTGGTTCCAGGAAGGCGTAAGAGTAGGTCATTATTCGGCGGATTAAGCAGTGCGATGCACTACTTATTTGGCACCATGGACAGTAATAACGAGACGGAGATATACAGCAGACTAGATGAAACTTGAATCAAATACACAAGCCCTAGCTGAGCTAGAGAAACAACAAATCAGTGTAGTTAAAACTACCTTGGAATAGATTCAAAAACCTTTGGCTATGCTAATGGATAGACAAAAAATAGCACACCAGATTAACGATCTGCATATTGTGACCGAGGATTTAATCAAAATGCAACTGAGACAAAAGATTCTATCCAACTTATTGGTCCAAATCATCATGGTCGAATACCAACATAACAATTGCTAGTAGAACAAATCATATTCACCCGCTCCTCGTGTCTCCAGAAAACCTGCTAAAAATATATCGAAAGACAACCTCGAATTGTCCAAATGACCAAAATTCTCTGTCTGTCCTGTATCAAACAGCTGGAGCTCAATCACGCCTCATGCAGAATAAATTGGTGATGAGAATAACTCTCCCAATTTTAGATGTACTAAAAAATTCGACCCTGTAACCAAGTGAGCAAATTATTCTATAATTCCAGACCCTGGATATTCTTATATGGCAAATAGCGCACAAACAAAAGAATTCCTCCTCCCAAAGAGTGAAGGCATGAACAGGTTCAAACAGATCACCAATAATTTGGAGGAAAGCACGTATACAGGTCGACTGAATACGCCTATAATCAAGGGAAGCCACATCAAATGAATGTATCATTAAATTACTGTTTAATCCATTAAATGAAGTGCCCATATGCAGGTCTAGGGTGCAAGCTCCGCCAAAAGGACATGCTGATAAAATTAAACAAGCCCAACACATGGCTATTTTCGTTTATTACCTCCACGGTACTACATATCATATGTCGAGATCACTTCTCCATCTCAAGATTAGAAGGACAGGGAATAATGGAGATAGCTCAACTATGTCAAGTCCAAATAAGAGAAAAAGTCTCAAGTACGAAGGCAAGAGCAAGCGCCTACTTAAAATTAAACCATTTATAAGAGCACCCATTCCTTAGAAGAGATCCAAAACAGGATAACGAAATACGAATTGAGTGCCTAGCGGTTGCAGGTTTAAGTCTGCAAAACACTGGAGGAAAACTTATCTCTCCAAATAAAGTCTGCAATCTAACTCCAAGCGCAATATTGAGCTCGTTAAAAGATTTAAGGTGTCCGAATTGTCCTGGAGGCCTAGTTGCCGCTACTCTTAACATTCACATTACTAAGATTAGCTGTGTTCGTTTGTGTACCTTGTTCTGGAACTCCCCCATATACTGGAGAGAACAAATTGTTCTGTCGATTGAAGCGAACAATTCTACTGTTCGCTTCATTTATAAATCTTCTATGAAAACGTATGAGGCGTTCTTTTGTGTATCTTTTGTTCTGCCCTGTTCTGGGGACACAAAAGAATACAGCTATTATTGAAAGAGCTGAAAACCTGTTTATCTGCATATACGAGGTGTGTTCAAAAAGTAAGGTGACTTTATATTTTTATCAAAAACTTTTTATTTATTCATCAATATTAATGTTGTCCCCTTCAAAGTATTCCCCCTCAGATATAATGCACTTGTGCCGACGCTTTTTCCAATCCTCGAAGCAGTTCTGATAAGCATTTTTTTTTGTATAGCCCTGAGCTCTTCCAGCGATGCAGTTTTTATTTCCTCAATCGTTGCAAATCTCCGTCCTTTCATGGGTCTCTTAAGTTTTGGGAAGAGGAAAAAGTCGCAGGGAGCTTTTTCACCAGTTATGACTCTTTTGAGCAAATCAGGATCATAATTGACGTCATTCAACAACTCCTTAGCGATGCTCATGCGACGGTTCTTCTGGTCAAAATTAAGCAATTTCGGAACAAACTTCGCTGACACACGTCTCATGCCCAAAACATCCGACAAAATTTGATGGTACGAGCCAACCGAGATGCCGACGTCATCAGCAACTTCTCGAATGGTAATTCGACGATTTTCCAACAGCATTTTCTTCACTTCTTCAACGTTTTCATCAGTTGTTGACGTGCTGGGGCGTCCAGAGCGATGTTCGTCATTGGCAACTTCTTGGCCTTCTTGGAAGAGCTTGTACCACTTATAAACATTTTTTTTACTCAGAGCAGACTCACCGTATGACACTGTCAACATTTCGAGTGTTTTGGAGCACTTAATTTCATTTTTTACACAAAATTTGATACAAATTCTTTGGTCCATTTTTTTTTTTGACAGCAGAAAAACGCCGAGCACACTAAACACTTCTAACCTTTATGCCTCTCACAAACAAACAAAGAATGCTATTTAGTTAAAACTGTGAACATATGTTCGGGACGAGTGTACCAACTTAAAAAAAAAAAATCGAAAATCGAATCTACGTAGTCCGCGAAATTTGAAAAATCACCTTACTTTTTGAACACACCTCGTACGTTGGTTCAACTTATTCGACTTGGATTGTTTTTTTTTACTTAGATAATTTTTTCTGAATAATAAAAGAAAGAATTATAGTAAATTTCGCATAAATACATCATCTATAGACTTAGTACAAAACAAAAAACGGAACCAGCAAGTAATCTTAGTAGGGACAGTACCAATAAGAATGAAATTTCAGTTTCTTGGCTGCTAAATTTAACGAAAAATTTATTTAGATTTGAAATTTATTTTTATTTTATTTTTTAATAGAAATGGTATCAATACAAATTACAATTATTATTTGATGTATTCAGGAATCGCAATGGTGTCCAACTACAATAGCAATGTCACAAGGTAAGAAAAGTAAGTCGAAAGTTCAAATCTGCAACATTTAGGATTGATAAAGATTGTATGGAACTGCTTCACCACGAAAGTCTAAAAAAAAAAAACTTTATACTCTAGAGAAAATATCATAAATATTCACCAAAAATTTTATTATAATGTTTCCAATAATTTTTTATCGCATTATGCATGTATACCACAAAGTTCTATTCTTGGTCCTTTGCTTTTTTATAACTGCATAGGTACTACTGGCAATTATAAAAATTTAAGCGAATTTTTGATAAGTACCTAGTTTTCCTAAATAGACCAGAAAGAATTTCTCTTTCATCAAGTAAATGAGACATTTATGAATCTTCTACACATCACTTGTTTACTTGACACATCACACAAGCATCAACCAACTTCTGATATACATATAACATATTTGCATCACTCAACGTGAAACACCTGTTTAAATAAGATCAACACAAATCATTTACGAAACGTGTAGATATATAGGTAGATAGTATTATTCCATCAACATCATTTTCTTTCGAATCTTGAACCAGAAAACTTTGTGAACATAAAGCTTTTCACACAGCACAACCTGAGTCATTTCCAAGTGTCAGAAACTCAGCCAACAGCTTGATAAATGAGATTGCACCAGCACACACCACCTCACCTTTTTTTAACAAAGGCAGCCTTCATCATCATCATCAGCAACAGCAATAGTAGCAGTAGCTATGTAGCTATGTAGCTAGTAATTAGCGTCAGATCAGAAATGTTCTTAAATTCAAAATTTCTCAAGCATAGCCAGCAACACGAAACGAATGTTCTTCTAAGCGACTGCAAAAATAAATAAACCTGTCCGCAGCCGTATCCGAGTCGTAAAGGAATATCAAAATTGGAATTGTGGCGCCGCAATGCCTGTGCCTGCCCGCGTAACTTAGAGCGTTTCTCCAAATACATAATTCAAGTTGCGAGTTGTGGTTGGTGATTACTGCATCACGCACTCCTCAACAATTCGAATTCGTTTAACCTCAAAAATGTTAGAGCGATAATATAAGGCAACAACAACAAAAACCTACTGTTCTCCCCCTCCCCCCTCCCTCATGGGTATGCTACTAACATAACAGTTGAATTCTATTCTTTTATTGAATTACTGACGTTCCGTAGGTTCTCATTAATTTCCACATAAAGAAGACATTAAATCGGCTAAAAATAGAATTATCGCACTGGAAAATAAAAAAAAAAAAAAAACAGAAATAATGCGTTCAGTGTTCACCGAACTACCAGGTTCTACGGATGAGAGAGGGAAGATTTTGTATGTAGATAAAAAGCAACGAAACAGACAAGGCTTTTAATAAATGAAGCCTAATTAATTATCTAATGACCGCCATATTTGCTCAAATTTGGGCAACAATTGGGCGGGGAGTGTTTTTCTCTAAGTTCTGGTGTTTCACCCAAAAAAGATTGGAGCCCAAACTTTTGAGTGTTGTTTTGTATTTTAATCGTCCAAAGTCCAAGCTGTGTTGATGATGTTGGAGACTTATAGAAACGCGACTAATATTCATATTCAGTAGTTTTATCGTTTGTAGTAAAAAAAAAAAAAAAAACTGCGGAAGAAACACGGCTGGGTACCTATCTATATAAGAAAAATTAGACAATGGCGGCATTCTGTTCTACACCACCTCAGAAATTTTCTTTGATTACTTCCCATCCCATAGATAGCAATCTTCCTTTTTATATAATCAGCCGCCTGTTGGTAGTTTCGTTCACCTCCTGTCCCGCCCGCCCGCCCGTACAACCCAACCAAGAACAATTTTTGTGTTCAATTTAAAAGCGGCTGCACCATCCTCCAAACTTTGTCTAACTAGCGCGGTGTGGAGGGTGCGGCAAATACAAAAACAACAATTTATTGTTAGTTAGTTACTGCTTAAATTACCTCCTAGGCCTGGGGAACTTGGAAATATTTGAGAATGGACTCTGCTGACTACAAACTAAAATTCTCGCGTCGTCGTCGTCGTTCGCTGCTTTACTTAAATATTTATTGCCTGCCATTGGGCTTGGTATACCTTGGTCGGCTCCTATAATGACAGCATTGACCTTGAACGAATTATCGTTCCCATGTTTTCGTTTTCGTTCCACTTTTTTGTGACTAATGAACTTAGCTTTTTCGGATTCGCCAGGTATTATGTAAGGCCTTTCTAGGAGACTCCTCCAAACAACTTCAAGCAAAATCTTAATTAAAGAAAAATGAATGGCGATTTTTTTATGTTCTTTTTGTTTTTTTTTCTTTTTTTTTGTTCGATAGTGTTGTACTGGTGGCACCATGAAACTGGTTTTTTAGAATTCAACAGAGAGCTTAGTGCGATTTTATTGCAAAAACTAAAAAATAAATAAAAAAATGTTAGATGGCAGCAGGGTTGATTTAAGCCTGAATTCACATTTTACCTCCAAAAAAAAAGTCGGCTCAAGAGAGAACTTAGATTAACTTTTTGATTTTTTACTATTGTTATACCTAGGTAGCTAGCGGCTGAAAGATTTCTTAGCTCTAGAGTCCGCAAAAGGTCAGACATTTCGGTTTTTATTTCGATGTTCTTTTCTGTGTTCTGAATTTTTTTATATGAGGGTGATTTTATAATTAGGTGTGTAAGATTATACCAAATTTTTGTTTTTTTGCATATTAGATTTCCTTTTTTGTTGTCTTCAATTAAATTTAAATATTTTCAAATGTCAAATCTATTCACATACACACATAATTTAAGATTATTAATTTTAAGCATACAAAATGTGATAATTTATGCAAGTACAAATGAATTTTGAGATGTTTTCTAATAAATTTTAGAAATTTTTGTTAGGAAAAGTTCCTTCCATAAATTTTAGTAGATATACAAAAGTGATTCGGTCATGTAAGTTGTGTAATCAAATTCAAAATTTCAATTTTAATGATAATAAAAACTAGTGGCAACAAAAATTGTTATATATGTAGTTACCGCTAGTTTGTATTCTTTGCTCAAAAACTGTTTATGAATCCAACAAAAAATAGTTTTACAAATTTGCCCTAATCCCAATCAAGTAGGGGGCGGCTTAACAATCAACAGCAGACTTTATTTATTTATTTATTTTATTTATTTCATTCTATTTCGGAAAGTACACAAAAGATTATTAATATTTTAAAGTAGGTACATTATAAATTGGAAAATAAAAAGAGAAAAGCGTGAGTTCAAATCAAAATAAAAAAAAAAATATAAAAAACAAACAAAAATAAAAATAAAAAAAACAAAAAACAGAGTTCAATCGGTATAACAACGATAGTACTAATATAAATTCCAAAACAAAAGAAAAAGAAAAAAAAAACTTATAAAATAAAATAACTAATATTACCTACTAATCATAAGAAGCAATTCCACCACCACTAAGGTATATGGGAGTAAAGCAGCGTTCTAAACTCTCCAACTGTACCCGCACTCCTCACTCTATTTGGCAAATTATTCCAACTACGAGCAATATAAGTAAGAGCCTTCCAATACTCGCCTATTAAATCGCATGATCAAAACGGTAGTCAGCCAGATAATCCGGGACACCCGTGCGCACTAACTTATAAAAAAAGACAAGTGCCTTGCGTCTGAGATACGACTCCAAAGACCAGCCGAAAAAATCTTTACTAAACGGAGAGATGTGATCAAACCTGCGAACACCGAAAACAAATCTAATGCAGTCGTTAAAGGCAACATTAATTCTGCGACGGCAACATGAATCGAGTAGTGGATAAATAAGACTTCCATTAGAAAAATGGGGTATGATCAGGGCTTTGACGAGTTTCAGTTTGATGCTGCAGCTTAAAATCTGGGTAGAAAGCCATAACCGCTGCAATCCACCATAAATTTTGACAATTAGGAAAGATATGTGATCACAACAAGCTCAATCTTGAATTGATCTTTATCCCCAAATTTGTAGCCTGCTCAACATAGGGTAACACACGGCCGTCGAGAAAGACGGGAGGAATATATGCTTCTAAGGAGTCATGGCGTATCACAAGGCATTGAGACTTGCCTGGATTAATCATAAGGTCGTTATTTACTGCCCAGCCATAAACTCTTTCCAAGTCCTCATTTAGACGTGCAATACAGTCTTCTATGAGACCAATTGGCCTGCTATAGTGTACAATTGAACATCGTCGGGATATAGGTGAACGTTAGTATCACGTACGGCATCTGTCAGATCATTAATAAATAAGCAAAATAATAGTGGACCCATAACAGAACCCTGAGGTACACCGGAAGACATTCAGAGAACATTTCATTAATGCGAACCTGCTGAGATCGTCCAGAGTTGAAGCTACAGACTAAATTAATAGCCGAGGGGGAAAAACCGAAATTCGATGATAATTTATTAATTAGCTTAAAATGATTAACACAATCGAAAGCTTTGGTAAAATCTAGCACTACAAGAACACCCACTTCACCTCTATCCAGACTGCATCTCAGGTCTGTGGTTATCTTTAGCAGAGCAGTTTCACAGCTATGGTTCGAGCGGAAACCAGACTGCCAGCGATAAAGCATATTATTATTTCCGATATGTGCCAGCATCTGGTTGCACATAAGTTTTTCGAGGACTTTAGAAAGGAAACACACAAGACTTATGGGTCCAAAATCAGAGGGCGAAGATATCACAGTCTTTTTCGGGATTGGAATCACTGTCGCTTTTTTCCACCTTGACTTGTAAGCTAGCTGCAAGTTACTGGCTCAAGCAGAACTAAGAAACTTGGTATATCAGAGAATAAGGCTTAACAATCTTTTTATTCGAGGCTAGTTTGGTATGGATCAAACATATCGATAAAACGGTCCAGAATGATACACTAAAAGTAGGTATACTGTAGAACAACAGAAAACTATAGTTGGAATGCTATTGGAACTCAAGCTTTACACATCAGTTGTATAAGACTCATGAGAACCTGTGCTGAAGAATCATCGAGTGATAAGGGTACACAATAGGCAACAATCAGAAGACTAACAAAGCAATGGCATGTCTAAAGATAAGCGGCACAATTTTCACAATATCGCCCTAGTGACACTATTGAATTTACCAATACTTAGTAAGACCATAGAAAAAGAGGCTTTTTGCTAATAAATATATTTTTTTTGTGCTAATAAATATATTTTTTTTTTTGCTAATAAATATAGGTACTCAAAAAGTTCATAAACTACAACAATTCCAATGCTTGCCAAGGTATCAGACTATGTATATTTACCATGAATGCCGGAAATATACCTAGTAGGAAAAAAGTAGATACAAATCTTAGGAATGGAGCCTTAATTTGGTCTAAGGCCGACTCTAAAGCTGAGGAAGGAGTAGAGCAAGAAAGCAAACATTTATCAAAGCCGAAGAAAATACGTCCCAATATTGATGAACACTTTAAAACAGATACCTACCCTGGTACCAAAAAGGCAGTATCTGACTGTACTAGGTATACATCTTTTCGGACTGAAACCACTTTGTGGCATTTTCTATAATACCGCGAAACTAGCCCTATAAAATTTGATACATAACCAAATTGACCAACTATGCACGTCAGAGGTAGGCTCTAGACATAGCTAGACAAAGAGGAATGCTCATTTTAGGCAACAGAGACATGAGAGATGTCTTAAACGATGCATTATGATACTCTGAACATATTTTATTAACAATGTTTAAGCGGGGGAAGGCCTGGGAGAGGGGAGGGGTGGGTCATAATTCGATTTGAAAAATCTAGTACATTTTGGAAAATCTAGCACAGAATCGAGTTCCTTAGGTTCTCAGAAGAAGTTTGAGTACCCAAAATCTTATACTCGAAGGCTTAAATAGCGATCCCCATACTCATTTTCTTAGTGTTTCCCTCTTTTTTATTTGAAATGAGGTATGTAGGTACTAGATTTTTCGCACCTTATATCGACTCTAACTCAGTAAGGTGATGTCGGATCGGAAAATGGATTTCACTATTCGCCGCAGCTCATTACCAGGTATAAGAAATTTTTTTTCTGCATACTTTTAGGCTAGGGGTAGGAACCCCTGTCGGGGGACGACTGGTTCCAAAACGGCATGTTGCATATCAAATTAAAGGTCTCGCTGAGTTCTATCGGGTGGTATACTTTTTTCTCGATTCAGAAAACTTTCTCCGGAAGTGTTTGCTGCCGTAAAACAAATCTTAATGCACTTGGGTCACATACACCCCAGTTATTTCATTGAGCATATATTTTTGCAAGTCTTTCTTGCATGGCCATTAGTGCTCTGTTGTGAACATTTTTTTCATAGAAAGTCATTTTCCACGAAGCACCAATTCCGCGAAATCACAAGTACTAGAAAAATCCACTTTTCACCCAAGCTACATCTGTTCGCCAAAGCTTTGTTAATAAAATATGTGCAGAATATCAAAATGCATCAATTCAGACATCCCTGCAAACATTTTAGCGAAGAGTTCGCCTTTCCGAAGAAATCACGAAATTGAGCAAGAAATGAAATTTCGAGCTTCTTCCGAGATTCCTTCGTTTCTCTAATACTGTCACGAATGAGAGGAAAATAGAGAGCTCAGCACGACAATTTCGCTTTTTGGCCGAGATTTCTCCATTTCTCTGAATTTCGGAATTACAATGATGATACAACGTGCGTCTATGCTTCGAATTTACTGCGAGATTCCTTCGTTTCTCTGAGTAAGATGATTCAAATGACTCATCACTTACTGATTATGTTCAAAACAAAAATAATTTATCTGTTTAGTGGCATGTGATAAAATGTCTAGTATTCATCTGATAAGTGATATAATATTAAAGGTGCGATGAAGTGAATGTTCACGGACCTTATTTTCCACTTAAAATTAATAAATGTCCATTTCCACGGCTCTAATTAAATGTCCATAAAAACTCGCTCTGTGCGAATCGCTTACGATACGAGAATAGTTCGCTTCTCTTAATATATAAGAAATATATAATACCATCACTAACACAAATACATTGTGCGCAGACTTTGTTTTAACATCAATTTCAGTCCGTATTAGGATCTAAAGCAATTCGCTATCGAGAGAGAATCTCGGTTGATAAGTCGAAAATCATGTTCCTTTTACCACGTTGCTAGTCCGTTTTCCGTTCGATATCGTGTTCGATCTCGGAGTTTAAGTCAGAGATTACGATTTGACAGCAAATCGTTTACGAATCATGATGTTTGCAGGGATCGCTCATGTCTGTTGATTTCGAGACCTAAAATTGTATGAAAAGTGGGTATTCCCCTTTCATCAAACCCTGGATTCTTTTGAAATTATTTAGGAATCAACTTAGATTTATTACAGAAGTCTTAACTGATCTATGTAAACTCAAAAAACATCTACATCGCGGATAGACATATCTCACCCAACTATTTTTATTTTTATGTAGATCACTCTTAATACGAGCTATTTTAGCATAATTTAAATTTCATATGTTTGGCCCATAACGATTTCGAGAAAAATTCATTCAAAGGGATACTACTCTTCCCCCCTCGGAAGAATAAGACTATACTGGAAGCCAATAAATAAATAGCTACAGAGTGGTGAAAAGATCAAATCACTAAGCAACTAAATCTAAATCTAACATAAACAAACAAGTAGTTCTGTCATGTGGTACCATGTTGACATAAAAGAAATGAAATGAATGA
Organism: Dioctria linearis; assembly: GCA_963930735.1. NCBI lineage: Eukaryota > Metazoa > Arthropoda > Insecta > Diptera > Asilidae > Dioctria > Dioctria linearis. The sequence continues at coordinate 259,574,793 of OZ005742.1, read as the reverse complement.
AAATGAAAAAAAAAATTAATGATTTTTTTTTTCGAGGTTATGAATTTCATTAAATATTCAAAGCATATCCAATTATTGCTGCATCAAACGTGTGTTACTTCACCGGGGCACGATACCTATAGATAGACGGTTTTAAAACGCCTTGATTATAAAAAAGCATACAACCATTCATCAAAACTATTAACCACATAGCAGCATCAACAACAAAACAGAGCTTCCCCCGTTTTTTTTTTTGTTTTTTTTTTTTTACACTTTTCATCCATTAAAATCTTCTAATTAAAAGGAAATTATCATTACAATAAAATCGTTGTGGATTTTTCATGACTTCCCATCATACATAATTCCACACGATCACATCATGTTGCCCGTTCAAGTCGTGCTTTTGCCGTTCATTTTTTACACTCTCAACCGTGGAGGCAAAAAAAAAAAATAAATTAATTTTACCGCAATTTAATTATCATATAACCTTAAAATACCCCTCTGAGTGGGAACCCAAAATGTGTCGTGTCGTTGTTGTCGTCTTCTACTATACGAGAGACATTTCAATTTATGAAGGTAGAGAGAGCTACATACCTACATAAGTACAAAATATTCATCATTCATGGAGAGAGAGATCTTTTTGAATTGTCTCAGACCTCCACAAAAGGGAGTTAGTTGTCGCTTTTGTGTCGTTAATGGCCATAGTTGTGGAAATATTTGAACAAAATTGTCGTCAAAAAGGTAGAAAAAAGATGAGTATTAAAATTTTGTGTGAGGTAAAAAAAAATAAAAAATCACCACAACACTAATACTTTAGGGAATCCATTCAAGTCCCCCCTCCGCACCCCGATGATTGATTATCTTTTTATTCATGAATATTATTCCTAAAGCAACCCGGCTTGATGTGATGATGGCTACAATAGAGGCGATAATGGCTAGATCAAGGTCTCTATGAGATTACATGACCCATAAATGGACGGGCGACATCTTCGTATATTGTTAGTCAGCGAAAACCATTTTGGAGGAGAAGAAGAAAAAAAAACAAAAACTTCCTCTTTAACTTAATCATTGATTTTCATTGAATATTAATGAGGACGAGATCCCTAATCTATACCTAATCCAACTACATACAACAAACTCCCGTGACTATCTCAAACCCAACCAACTAGCCACAGTAGGCGAACTCTATCTTGTGGAACTGTAGATTTTTTGAGATAGGCGCGATAGCGTACAGATTTTGTGTAGGTAGGTCTAGGTATAATTTATGAATTTTTATTGAATTAACGTCGTGGAATTCACACTGTCTCATCGAAAATTATTCTATTAGGCTAGATTTGATGGCTTTTGATTTTTTTTAACTTTGTTTTTCATATACATACTAACTATAGCCACACATATGTACAGATGTGTGTGGTACCCAATTATAGTGAAAAATATGAATCAGTTTAAATGAAGTTGAAGGACGTTAAGTGATTGTGTGTGTGTCGTGGAATTCTACTTAAATTCAGATTTTCAAAAATGGTCTACTAGTATCTATCTAGAGTTAAGCCTTATCAGTGATCGATATAGATCGCAATTATGTTATGTCACTAGGCACTGCTGATTTACGCATAATAAGTGTAGTAAGTAGATCTCAAGAAATAATCGACAATGATAGAAGATATATAATTTTTTGATAAGTTCAAAAAGTGCTCAAAACAAGTTTTACATACAATTTTTGGCCTGGAGAAGACATTTTCTATGCTCCTGATTTTGTTTAGTAACAAAATTCAAGGGCAATCTACATACATACATACATAGGTACATATAGGTATGTATGTATGTGAAGAGTTAGTCTTTGGCTTTTAGAAATATTATTTTCTATTCTATGAGGTTTTTTTTTTGTTTTTGAGCATTACAGATGACAAAAAAAAATAGTCTTCGTTATTATTTTTTTCTTCCACAAAATTGAGAGCAACTTTAAGTTTTTGCCAAGATAGCGAATCGAGGTTCCCATAAACTATGTCTCCGTATGCCAGGATCGGTATGATTAGAGTCTTTACTAAGCGTACCTTGGTTTCCAATGTTAAGTAAAATGTGCAGAGTACCTTAGCCGCATAATGCAAGCAAACATCTTCGACACAGAAGAGTTAATGTGGTCGTTCCATGTTAATGTTTTGTTTATGACAATACCAAGATTAGTGATTTTATCGACGTAATCTATAGGACTCCTATTAAGAGCTGCAGGAGGTAGCATTCCCGTTTCGAAACTACGTTTAAAAATAGCAATGCATTTACATTTGCCGAGATTCAATAGCAGCAGGTCATTTGATGCCCAATCCGCCATTTTTGATAAATCATGATTGATATTGCTAATACACACCCAAGGGCATCACTAATAGGTTTAGCATAGTAGATTTTTACATCATCTGCGTATATCTGGATTTGAGAATACCTCACCACGGAGGTTATATCGTTGATAAAGAGGGCGAAGTGGAGGGGAGAAAGAATAGAGCCTTGTGGTACTCCAGACAGCATAGGTAAAACTGAAGATGTTTTAATAAACTGCTTGCGATCAGACAAAAAGTTCGCTATAAAGCGAGTAGCCCTATGGCTGAAATTGTATAATGTGGAAAGTTTCATACATAAAAAACTATGGTTGATAGAGTCAAATGCCTTTGAGAAATCTAGTAGGGTAAGAATAGTAAGAAGATCATCGGTAATTTTAAGAAGAGCTGTAATACAACGGAAACCAGATTGCACATTCGACAAAATATTCTTGGAGTTGACATAAGATGCACAATTTGATTTTGCACAATCTTTTCCAGTACTTTTGATAAAAACGGGAGAATAGTGATGGGGCGAAAATCATCAGGCGCGCAGAATTTTTTTTTTTTTTTTTTTTTTTTTTTGGATAGGGATGACAGCGGCTAATTTCCATCTTGCAGGAAAATGTGAATATGAGAGACACGCATTTATAAATATGGGTAATGGAGGGGAGATTAGCTTGACAAAACGTGAAGGAATGTTGTCTGATCCCGTGGAACTTGATTTTATAGAATTAATAACTTGAAGAACTTCCGAGGCATCAACTCCACGAAAATCAAATGCCTCATTGTGATCGTTTTGCGGTGTCCTACATACTATTGAGGAAGCAGACACAGGGTAGCTGGTCTAATAAATTGAGATCACAATCTACAATCAAATGGTATCAAATTCAATTTCTTGGATCCTTTCTTCGCTTATGAATTGATTAACATTACAAATACAAATAAGCTGGCTGCCATTCTTCTAACAACTACACATCAGACTATCTTTTCTATATAAAAGTCGTGATGAATCAACCATTAGAGCTAAGGCACAATTTTTTTTATTTCATGCTAAGAAAATGGTCTATCTGATTTTTTTGTAGGGATATTTCAGAAATTTAAATTATATCAATTAAAAATGAAGAGAATAAAAGTTTTTTATCGTCGAGGCGATTTAGAGTTAAACTAGAGCGAAATATGTCTGTATGTATATTACCCAAATATCTACTTATTTATATAAATCACAGGAGACTTATTCAGAAATTTTTTAAATATTGAAATAAAGGTTAACCATGGTCTAACTTCAAGGATCCTCAACTTTGATTACTTCAAAATACACCCCCTTCCTCCATTTTTCGTACACCGCACTCAATGTTTAACCATCCTTGGAAGCAGTTCTGATATGATTTTTTTGGGGAATTTGTTTAGAATTCAGAATAAATATCCTGGCACAAGTTTAACTGAATATAAGCAGTATTAGAGCTCCCTTAAGTGGCCCGTACACGGCCAACATGCTACTCAACTTGGTGTGCCATGAAAGCTTTTTCTCCACACACTGTCAAATATGCTGTCAAACATTAGGATAGGAACACATATCAGGAGCTGCTAGAACTAATTTAATTGTTATCATTTCTTCAATAGAGTTCACTCAAGAATGACGAATGCATGACAAACATCGCCCTACACGAGTTAATATGCTGTCAAACATACTGCATGTCACACCGCAAACAGGCCCACACACGGTCTAATTTGCGTGACAACATCAACTACTCCAGTTGGCGTGACAGTGTATGGGCTCCTTTATAAATGTGTATAGGCGTATTTAGAAAAATTTACCTAAGTGCACGAAGTTGAACTAAAAGAGAACTAAAAACGCCCTACTCCCCTTTCAGTCTCCCCTATATTATTCCACCGTCCATCGCCAATTTTTTCTAGAAAAACTGCAAATTTAATCTTATCTTGGCCGGTTTTGAAAATTCGAAATTTTGAGATTCGTAGACAAAACTTAATCTACGAACTTAAGCAAACACTTTCTAGATACTGTATGTTTTGAATATTTACTGGAAGAATGTTGCTTGGGCAACGACAGTGGCAAGAAGTCTTTCTCGTCGCCCGTTCCTTACCGACCTATAACTACTTTTTCCAGACGAGTGCGAACACAGGGACTGAAATGTACTTTAGAGATTGACAGTGGCACGAGTCTTATAGAGACTGTCGGACAAATGTATTGTCTTTCAATTGAAATTGGTGAACTTATGCAAAACCAGTTTTGAGGAATTGACTACACCGCACAAGGTGTGCTTTTAAAGAGGAGATCATCAAGGGCGCCTATCAAAAGGCAAGCCTATGATGGTTCAACAGGGAAACCTGCCGTATTTTGAGGGATTTGTGACCTGCATCTGACAGGAAGAGGACAAGAGAAGTCCTTAGTGGCAGTGCAACAAATACCAGGAATCTAGAACGGGTCACTGGGTGGGTCATAGGAGACTATTCTAGATGACTGGGAATAGCGGTGAACGATATCTGCAGGAGCTGTAAGGATTCGGAAGAAATCGAGTCCGTCCAACACGTACATACCTACTTAGCGTGTTCCCCGCTCTGATTAATAAGAGAGGTAGGCTATTAGGGTAGCTACTTCTTTTTAAGTCTGAGTGTGCTCGAAAGTAAACAGTTCAGATGTATGCTGAAATTCCTAAGGTTTGCAGGATGGATACAGAACTGTTTCAGAAGGTTATGACCACGAGGTCAAGGGGCACAATGGATCCAGTAGTGGTCTAAGTGATGAATGCGGGTCTTTTACGTAATCTACTCTATGTTTATTTTGAAATTTATTGAATTCATCACTCTACAGTAGCGCCAAGGTTGATGCATTATTGTCATAAATTGTTTTTCATAAAAAATTATGGACACACAATTTTTCCGCGTTAACTCCAATTTTTAACGAAATATTTTTTTTCGTTCGTTATGCTTTTAATCTACGCAGATTCGAAATCGTGTCTCATTGAGTCCCCCAAGTCTTAGGAATGAGCCTGTCCTCGTACCTTTAGTTTCGTACATGTCTCTTTTTTTCGAATTGTTAATTTCTCGCCTGCCAGCCTATCTGCATAATAAGCTGAGATTTCCTCGCTCCTCTAGAACTAATAAACTTCTGCCCTATTTTCAAATATTTGCAAAGCAGCCATATATTTTTCATTCACGCCGTCCGACTATGGAATACACTGCCTGATAATATTCGTCGGGCCGGGACGGTGGATTCTTTCAGAGGGAGGTTGTTGTCGAATTTTCAGATCAACATATACGGGGCACTCATGACAATGTAAAGTTTTAGTAAGTTTTTTCTTTTCTTTTTGAATCTCGTATTTTTAATTTTCATCACTTTGCATTTATGGTAGATTTTCTTTGAATTTTTTTGAATTTTGAACTTATAGAACCGAATTTTAATTTTATTTTTAGAGTAAGTAAGTTGTAACTTTCCTTTTTCTCTCTCCAGCAATTATTGATAAGGAATTATATATTTATTAGAGCTGAAAATTGGATCCAGATTTGCTAATATCCGGATATCCGGATACCCACCCGGATCTGCGAACTATCTGATTCCTGAGATCCGGATCCGAACAATCCGGATCCAGATCTGAACTATCCGAATCCAGATCTGAACTATCCGAATCCAGATCTGAACTATCCGGATCCAGTTCCGAACTATCCGGATCCAGATCTGAACTATCCGGATCCAGATCCGAACAATCCGGATCCAGATCTGAACTATCCGGATTCAGATCCGAACTATCCGAATCCAGATCCGAACTATCCGAATCCAGATGCGAACTAATCCGGATACGGACTAAGCAAAAAAGCTTCAAAATTGTGTTGTTTCATTGAGAAAATGAGAATATCATGAAATTTATATTTTCCCAATGAAACAATGCAATCTGAGGGAAATTTTGACCTTTTTTTGCTTAGTCTGGATCCGCATAGTTCGGATCCGAATCCGGATAGTTGGAATCCGAATAATAGGATCCGGATTATCCGGATACCCGGATTTGAGGAATTAGATCCTAATTATCTCGGATAATCCGGATAGTAAATTATCCGGATACTTTCAGCTCTAATATTTAGAGCTTGTGTTAGATGTTCATAAATCTAAGCTAAATAGGTACATACAAAAAGAATTGTATAATCTTGTTTGTACAACAATAAATGAATTGAATTGAATTGAAAAAAAAATTTTTGTTCAACAATAAAATACAAGTGGGACATCCATATAGGTCGATGCGACAAGCAAAACGCGGTGTACTCTATACTGGGCGACAGATCTGACAACAAGAACAACCGACGAATTGAAGAGATGTCAAGAAATCATCTTTAAAAATGTGCCAATTGGTCCGATAGAAAATAACTAATTCGTTTTTCTTTACAAATGTCACTTATTCCCGTATTTCGAAACGAAAGCGTACTAAAATTGATTACATCCCACACTTTCTAATTTCTATATAATTGCATCACAAAAATTTCCTTAATTTCAATTCAAGGTCACAAAATCTTCAAGTATCGATACTGAATCCATTAAATCCATTGTTGACCTATCTAGCATACCCTTATACCGTTAAAGTCTTATATTATTTGTTACATCAAATTAAGAGTCTCATAAAATCATATGTTGTCTGCCTATATTCCTCCCGCGCCCCTAAATATCGTTTTATGTGACACAAATCACTTTATCCGGAAATAACGTGATTCTTTACGCTAAACATAATCTCAGATCAGCCTTCCGGAAACGGAAAGAATATTTTATGCTGAGCTCTATTCTAGCAAAACTGCCTAAACTGATAAATGATTACTCTAGACTTGAGAGTAATGTTCAAGTTATTTCCGATTTTGTAATTGAATTGAATGAAAAAAATCTTTTTATTTTGCTTTGACAAATTATTTTCAGATTTAGTTTCAAGAAAAATAAAAGAATTAGTGAGAAATAGTTTAACGCGTATATGGACAATGGTCGATGAGTATTGCATTGAATTTCTGACTAAACTAAATTATCTAAATTGGTCATAACTAATTAAACTGTGGTGGCACAAAAATACCAAAATAATTATCAACTGTGCGCAGAGTAAAATGCAATGCAGTCAGTATTTCTCCTCCATTTATACTCCATTCTCCTTTAAATATTATTTTTGCCCATTAATAATCATAAAATTTGCAAGATCAAACCTTGACCATAATTTTTAATGAAATATTAATGGATGCAATAAGAAACAAAAAAAAAATATTTTTTTTTAATATCTCGTAAAAAAAAACTCAAGCAGGATGCAATATGAAGCTAACAAGCTCATTCAGATGAAACAAGTTATTTTTCTTCTCCTCGTTAAGTATAGTAAGAGCAGGTAGCAGTACAACCCACTCATTAAAGCTAAATTAAAGATCGTTTAACGTTGAACAATTAAAAGTCGAATGAAACGTGGAGACATTAATTTCCTCTTGAAAAATAAAAATAAAAATAAAAAAATAATCAAGAAAATGTATGTCGTCTTCCTACTCGGTAATTGATTCCTATACGTATTTAGGTATTTCATCTTCTCTTGATAATATGCAAATATTGCATATGTACCGAACACCCGCACCAAAATCAACTTGTTTCATTGCAAGTTTTCTCCATTATCGCAAGACACGGTGTCGGTTGGGTAATTTGAGCATATAACCTCAACTACAAATAGCACAAATTGCAGCGATAAGAGTTATTAAAAGTAAAACCAATAAACCGCAAAAAGAAATTCCAAGCGATTAATTATGAAACCTTATACGATACTTTTGCACCAGTTTTCCGTGGTGGGCGATAGGTTTTTAACGCCAGATACTAAAATTGCATTGCACAGTAGTATCGCCATGATGCTGCCCGCTTAGTTGATAGTATTTTTAGAATTTTTCTTTAATTTTGTACAACTGCAGTTAATCACAGTCTGTGGGAAAAAGACATATAACTACACGTCAATTTAAGCCTGCTACCACATGTCATTGATGATAGGAGAATAGTCCAATAAAGATAGCTTTTTTTATCGTAAAAATAAACAATTTTAGTTGCACATTATTTAAAAAAAATTTCCAGAGCTTCAACAAAAGAGGCTACTATTAGAGCAAGTAGCGACTTCTAGCAGATCATTAGTATAAATGGAAAAGATAAATGGCCAAAGTATAGAGCTCTGTGGTACCCCAAAAAAAAAAAAAGGTAAATGCTTAAGTATTTTTCGGCTTTTAATCAAATATATAGGATCTGACAAGATAACGAATTGGTGTACAGAAATTGTAGGAAAAATATATTATAGGAAACTAATAAGCTCTACTATCTTTTGGTGAAAAATTGGGCTTTTAGGGATAACCTTAGAAAAGAAAAACTAAACTTCTTAGATTGATTGATTTAAGAGGTTTGGGACCCCTTTCAGATCCCCCTAACTAAGGCCAAGTCAAGGCCCATTGTTCACCCTCCAGACCCATGAGCGATCGCTCATTGGTCCCAACCGGACGCTCTTATAAATTTCAGTATTGGCTCCCAGCCCTCCTTGCCGGCATCATGCGACTCTTCCAGGAGGTGTGAACCAAGAATTCTGTAGCGTATTCCTGAGAGTGCCGGGCAGTGACATAGAAAGTGGGTCACTGTTTCGGACTCCTCTCCGCAACCCCTGCATATAGGATCATCAACAAGTCTCATCCTGTGAAGGTGGCCCCTGAGAGAGGAATGCCCAGTGAGAATGGACACCAGAGTTCTCAGGGTTGTCTTGTTGAGTTTTAGGAGCTTATTCGTATGATTTAAGTTTGGTGTACCCCACAGTTCCTTTGTTGTTCTACCCGTGGGATCTTCTAACCAAAAGCGACTGTGTTGGCGGTCAGCCTAGCTTGAAATTATTGAGATAAGATGTTTTGGTGCAATCCCGACTGTAGAGGCAGGATCCTCTGAGGCTGCTCCAAGACGAGCAAGTTCGTCTGTCCTTTCATTCGCGCTGATGTTGCTGTGCCCCGGCAACCACTGCACTATCACCCTGTTATTCCGAGAAAGGGAATTCAGGGTGGTTTTGCACTCCATTAATAATTTGGAGTTTATAAAGGGTTTAGACAAAGCTTTGACAGCTGCTTGGTTGTCCAAGCAGATGGCTATGTACATATTCTCAGTGTCTGAGTTAAGGTGGTGTCTTTCCGCTTCAAGGATAGGTTTGACTTCTGCCTGGAAAACCGTGGAGTGGTTTTCAAGGTGCATGGAAAACTCAATTTCAGGCTCCTCACAGAAAACACCCGCTCCGGTGCCTTCATCGGACTTAGAACCATCAGTATATATTATAATTGGGTTTGTCAATGGTTAAAACACGGAATGTGATTCCCATTCTGCCCTGTATGGAATTCTATATTCAAACTTCTTAGTAGTATACGAAAATAGCCAAACCAATTATCATGTATGCATCGTCTGTGTGGTGGCAAAAAACTACTCAAGAAATAACACAGTGAACTACAGAGACTGATCCGTGTATAAGTAGGTACTAGTACTAGTAGGGTACCGCACCATAACCTTGGAGATGGTACTAAACCTACCACCCTATCGTCTGCAAATATCAAAAAGAAGCGGACTATTCTTAGCTGAAGATTGGAAATTACAAAAAAATTCTCAACCCCATCTGGTATGGTTAGAGCGATCCAAAATGTCAAGCATTTTAATAGTGGAAAGTATGTCTAACCCTGAACGACCATTCACAGTAACTCCTCATCTCAAAACGAATGAATCAAATAAACCGAACGAGCCGGGAAGCTCTAGTACGGTGTATTGATGGCTGGCTGAAAAAATAACGATATTGTCAAGAATAGAGTACGAGGGCGATTCAATAAGTACCCGTGTTTGAAGAGAGAGGACGTTCCTTCGAGAAGTTGGTGTTATCATCGTGTGCTGGCATATATCAAACGACGCCAAAACAAATTTCGGACTGATTGATAGGTTAGTTTGGATTTGGCAGCCATTCGAGTGAGTCGTGATTCGTGATTTTCGATAAGATGGAAAAAGAATAGTATCGTTCGGTAATTCGCTTTCTGTTTTTGGATGGGAAAAAATTGTGAGGAGATAAAAGCAAAGTTGGATGCTGTTTATGACGACACTTCGCCTTCTATGACCACGGTTAGGTATTGGTTGAACGAATTTAAACATGGGCGAACATCCGTTTTTGATGAGCAGCGACCAGGACGACCGCCAGACATGGTTACCGAGGAAATCATTGAAAAGTCCACGACATGATTCTCGTTCATCGACGAACAAAAGCGCGCGAAGTAGCAAGGGCCGTAGGTATGTCGGCCGGAACGGCAATTTATATTTCACATAATAAGTTGCCGATGAAAAAAGGAGGAAGGACTTTTGTGTCGAGTTTTCACCGTTGATGAAACCTGGATTCATCATTACACACCAGAAACTAAGAAACATTCAAAACAATGGGTTTCTCCCGGTGGATCTGCTCCAAGGAAGGCGAAGATGGTCCCATCGGCCGAAAAGGTTATGGCGACGTTTTTTTTTTTTTTTTTATTCTAAGGACGTCATCCTTATGGATTTTTTACAAAAAGGAGGAACGATCACTGGACAATACTACAATGAGTTATTGGACCAATTCGACAAAAAATTAAAGTAGGCACTGCCGCATTTGGCGAAAAAGAAGGTGTTGTTTCACTACGATAACGCACCAGCACATTCATCCGGAGTTGACGCCGCCGTTATGAATCGCTGCCGCACCCTCCGTATTCACCCGATCTGGCTCCCTTCGACTTCTTCTTGTTCCCTAACATAAAGAAATGTCTAGCGGGAAAAAAATTTAGCTCAAACGAGGAAGTCATCGCCGAGATAGAGGCGTATTTTGGAGAGTTCGACAAATCCTATTTTTTTGGAGCGGTTAAAAAAATGGCAGGAACGTTGGGAGAAGTGTAGGTATCTTTCTAAAAGGGGACTATGTTGAAAAATAAAAAAATAAATTTTTGAAAAAATTGTGTCCTCATTTCTTACACGGGTACTTATTGAACTGCCCTCGTATATGACTCGAGACCGGAAATCGAGTACCTATTGTAGGTATGCAAGCTTCGAAGAGGTGACTGTAGTCCAGCTATTGGGTTATGCATTCAAGGAAATATCAGAAAGGAACCCATCCATATCCATTCTCCTCTCTATAGCCCACACAATTTGCTACTCTGAGTCCACTGTGCCGCCATTGTAATTTTGATAGCATATCTGTTGACAGAAGTAGCACTGAGAGAGAAAAATTTGTGTTGGAGGAAGCTTCGATGCCTGGGTGTGTTTCTGCCATTATTGTCCGCAGTAGTTCGATTCATTTTCTATTTATCACACAAAACAATAATTTGTCAAATATTTAAAATCTTTTCATTGAGTTCGAATAGACGTCTCACATTTGGCGCCAAATGTAACATTCCAAACTTCTAAAATTGAACAGGAATTAACATAGAAAGTCCCTGGTGCTTAACGGGCATTCTAACAAGAGTTCTATCAGCAAACAAGCATCTACTAAACATAACACAAATTTACAAATTCGGGTCAACTTTTGGAGCCGAGCAGATGAGAACGATTTTTAACGTTATTTGATGCCCTGAACTTATATCTTCAATCCGTGTGTCAAGATTGGTTCTAGAGTTCGAGTTCGCGCTAGGTGGCAGTACTGCGCTCTTACAACGACTATCAGCTGACCACGTTGCATCGAACATCTTTTGGAACTTGTTTTTGTACTGTGATTGTGCTTCGGAACGTGTGAAAATGCAGAGAAAACGTTGCAGAGTCGATTCAAAGTGTTTTTGTTACGTTTGTGGATGTTATATGCTCGGAAAACGTGAAAAAAAATCATGACAAATGCACTCAAAGATGCGTATTTGTAGTACTTTTGTTTTGCTGTATTAAAAACTGACAAGCCATGGCTACCGAAATTGTTTTGTAACGCGTGCAGAACAAAGCTGTACAAGTGATCACTTGGTGAAAATATGTACTTTTCATTTTCTGTGCCAACGTTATGGAGAGAACAGAAAACTCATGTAGATGATTGCTACTTTTACTCAATGAATGTCGTCGGTATAAATGCAAAAAAACTAACACGGTATGAATATCTTGACGTATCATCACTGTCGAAGCCAGTTCCATTATGAACCAGGACAACAAAACGTGCCCTCTATACCACTCGTTAACCCATAGGACGTTTTATTGCCACCTCTTCATATTAAACTTGGCCTTATTAATAATTTTGTCAAAGCGCTCTATCGCGAAGGATCGGCTTTCCAGTACTTAAAATCAAGTTATTTCCAAAACTGTCATACGCAAAAATCAAAATATTTGTCGGACCTGATATTCGAAAACTAATGGCTGATGCAAACTTTACAAAATGTTTAGAGCCTGATGAAGCAGCAACATGGGCATCGTTTAAAAGTGTTGTTAACAACTTTCTCGGTAACCACAAATCACCGGATTACAAAGAAATAATCGACAATTTTTTGCAAAATTACCACAAGATTGGAGCTCGACTCGAATGTCTCTCAAGATACATTTTCTGCATTCACATATTGATTTTTTCCCACAAAACTTGGGCGACACGAGCGACGAGCAAGGAGAACGGCTACATCAAGATATAGCGAAAATCGAAAGGCGATACCAAGGATTTTGGGACGAGGCATGATGAGCGACTACTGTTGGACGACCCTAATGCGTGAAACAGATCCCAAGCAGTATAAAAGACTCAGTTCAACCTCTGTTCATTTCTGATTTATACTTTTCAATTCAATAAATGGCCGTTAATGGTCAAAAATAGTAAAATAATGAATTTATTGAATATTTCGATAACTAGAACCAATTGCAAAAAAACGGGCTGCTGATTTGGATTCAGCTCCCAAATTTACTTTATAAACAGCTTTTGGTTGCCCAGGTCCAAAACCGTGTATACTTGTGAATTGGACATGCTTGGAAGGATATGTGCAGACTATTTAAGAAGAAGAAGAAGAACCAATAGTACATATTTTATGACAGGCTTTCTTCCTGAGTAATACATCCTTACTCTTTCGGAAGTGTTGTCTAGCTCAATTTTAAAAAAAAATATGAAAGTTTACAAACATCGCTCCATAAAGTGTGCTAAAAGTAAAGTAAGTAAGTAAGTCAACACTGGCCACTTCAATGAGAACATTGTCAACCCTGCTAAATAAAAATGCGAAATTGTAACAAGCATCCCTATATATATTAAAAAAATGCTTTAGTATATTCCACAGTTCGCTTGTTTGTCGTGAATTTATCTTCCACAGTTCGCTTTTTTGTCGTAAATTTATCGCGATATTTTATATATCTATTTTTTTTTTGTTTTTTTTTTTAAGTCAGAAGTAAAGCACAGTGGTCAGTGCGCATGCCAAAACCAAATTTTATTGCACAGAATTTCGATTTTTCTTCGTCCAAAAGAAACTGTAATTTATAAACATACCAAAAAAAATACATATAAATTTGTGTGATTATCTGACGTTAAGTTTTTCATTTAGCATTTAATTGGTATAATAATTATGGCTAGTGGCATGGATATTTGTGATAAATTTACGTCAAATTAGCGAAGATACTTTTGTGTTATAAATAAAATAAAATAAAATAAAAAAAGGCAAGAAGTCGTGGAATTGGAGTTTTTCTTTACCATAAATAATTGTTTAACTTTATCACACTTTTTTTTGTATTTCAATAAAATAAAAATAAAAAAATCTTCCATTAACGATTTACGATAAAAAAGCGAGAAGATTTTTTTCCACTCAATCAAAATTTTACCTGTAGACTGTAGTACGGCCATGGATAACTTGACTTGTTTTTTCTGATTTAAACAAAGCACAACTATTATTTTTTCTTTTCTTTTTACAACTGCGCACACCAAAAAAAGCGACAAATAACTAAATAGTTTCAAGTGGCACCGTCAAGTTGCCAAGTTGACGACGTTATGGGAAAAATTAATTGGATGTTAATTAATTCTCGCATTTTATTTTATTTTATTTCTGAAATTTAGATTTAGATTTTAATGGGGTCTCTCTGTCCAGTTAGATTTTCAAAAGTTACCTCTTAAATTGTCGCGCGCTCTCATTCGGGAAAGGAGTAAATTGGCGCACATCAGAGGTTCTGTCCACGAAGGAGGAGGGACTTTAAGCTTTCCCTTCGAATTCGTTGCTTGTAGAGTTAGCTGTAAAATTGTCATTATTCTGTTTATGGCTACATTATCGTAAAAACGGATTACATGCGTAATAAAAATGTGCAAAAATGGAGTTTTATTTCACTGTCGATAGTCATTAAATTGCACGGAGAGTTTCTTCTATGGCAATGGAATTTGGATGTGTAGTTATGTAAGTAAGTATGTGTAGGTACTATGGGGAGCTACGATAATTCGCAATACTTAACGGTTGTGTTGCGTGTATTCTGATATTTATTCAATTGGCGGCAGGGAGTCTCCTTACCAACCTTGACACAGTTGAAGCTGGATTTTTTTTTTTTTTTTGAGCCAGTCAGTGAATGAACAATGAACTATCAGTCTATCATATCGTAGAGATGCAACATAGTTTTTGTTGTTTTGTTTTCTATTTTACAGATACGTGTATGTATTTATGTAGCTGCTAGACACTAGCTAAATCTAGTTTCAAAGAATTTTATCAATTAGTCATTATCAGTCGTTCTGCATAAAAATTAAGGCAGAATTAATTAGGGCACAACGTGGGATCACAGCGGCTTATGAGGGAATAAGAAGAAAATTAATTAAAATCTAAGAAAAGTAAAAAAAAAACAAACAAGGCAAGGTTACCTTAACAATCATCGATCCCTTAAGTGGAAGCAAAAAAATTGCTGTTGTTTTTTTAACTAAGATAAAGGTAAAAATGGACGCTTAATCTTGCGAAACATTCCAAACTTTGGCATCCATGTCGTGATACTTTTATAGTTTTATGCCTGGACATAGGTTTATCCCAATTTCGTTACGAAATTATGGACTCTAAATTTTTTCTTCTTTTTTTTTTAAAAGGCGGACTTGGCTGGAATGTCTAATCCGAAACAAATTTTGTTTTTTTTGTTCTTTTTTGGAGAAAAAAATTAATCTACAAAACTAAGCGAAAAATTTTTAATTAGGCAGTGAAAGAAGTTTGAAATCTTTTACTTGTTTAACTTTTAATAATAATAGTGACATTAATGGATCGCAGTTCCTGGATAAGTTAAAAGATTAACGTGACCTGAACTTAAAGTGCGCATGTTTTATGGTCCCTAACAAAATTATTAGACGCAAATTTTATATTTAGAAAGTAAAATTAAAATTTTTCATATAGGACATGCTCTAGTAAAATTTTATAATTTTTATAATTATCTTACAAGTCTCTTTTTTCGGTGGTACAATAAAACTCATAACTCAAACTTAAAATTATTAAAATATTTAAAAAAAACAAAAAGACTAGAAAATATCACAAAACAAAATGCAAACCGAAATTGGTTTCACGGTTTCAAAATGTGCGCGACGACTACATAAGTCACATTTAGACTGTTTGCAGCTGTTTTTCAGCCACCAGCAGCAATGTTTTGTGTTGATCTAGCTGAGATCGAACACGAATTGAAGTTTTTACAATAATAATATGGCTGAGTCGCAGGCTGAATTTAACGAGCCGTCGGCGTCGTCTCCGCCAAAATTTGACAATTTTTTAAGTATTCGATTTACAAAAAAAAAAATGGAACGGTACACACGCGTTTAGTTAACTTCTCAGCTGTCAAAGAATGACAGACACTGTGACATTTTAAACAGACCTTTGTTCGATTCGGCTATATTGCACCAGAGTATTGTGTTTCCCTGAGACTTTTTTTTTTCCTATATTGATGTTTTTCATGGATCTCGGATATATTTAACTTTTTTTCTTGCAAGAGTACTAAATTATAAATATTAAAAGCTGCGCTTCACCTGCATCTTTTTATCTACAAGAGAGAGTCAGATCACATAAATGGACGGTAATACAGTTAATTCTAAGACTGGTCAGGTGGATTTTATTCATTTTATATGCTGACGAATAGTTGTATACTTTTTGTAATTTGGAGAGAAGAAAAAGAAAAGAAGTTTTTAAATTGACCTTAGTTTTTGCCTTTTTAAATAGATGGATGGAAAATATGGATAAATGCCGATATGTAATAGACATTTAGCTAGGTGGAGAGCACGAAAAAAATACATTACACCTTGCTGCAATATATTACCATGAGGAATGTGCTAGAGACAGACCTGTAAAATTCCAAGTATAAGTACCATTACCAGACCTTGGACTTATAATCTTTTAAGTACAAATACAAGTCCTCGTACTGGTATACTAAAAAATTAAGTACAAGTCCCGATACTGATATTTTAAAAATTTCAAGTACATTACTTGTACTGGTACTTATAAGTCCCACATATCAGCTTTTAAGGATCTAAGTGAAGAAATTAAAAATAAAAATCATTGCACTACGACTGTAATTAGTTAATTTTCTTGGGTAAAAAATTACGAGCGTTACTGTCCCTGCTCAACTCTATTATTAGAAGACGTATTTAAATAATTTACACCAGCTGAATTCGCGTTATGAGGGCATTTGTAGTAAGTGCGTACTTTGGTACTTATGGGACTAATTAAGGTTATACAGGGTCAATAGAGCAGGAGGTGATAGTACTCACCTGGACGAATCAAAAATTGTACGGCAGGGGGGGGGGCATATCAACCGTTTAAGAGTTACAGGGGATTAAGAAAAAAAGCTAGTTTTTCACAAAGCACCCTTTATCTTAAAAACGACAGGGCGTTAAAGAGGAGAGTCTACAGTTTACAGTTTTTATACAAAAAAAGTTATGTTAACGACCTTTTTGCAAAAATAATAGATGTTAAATTTAAAAAACAGGTAAGAAAATCCGAAATTTTTACTTTAGACAACCATAATTTTTGAGGGGAGAAAGGTATGGGGCTAGTTGAGCAGTCGTTGGAAAGGCTATGAAGTTCTGCATACAATGAGCTCTTAACTGTGACCGTACGCGCTGTGGTTCTTAAAATAAAGGGTGCTTTGTGAAAAACTAGCTTTTTTTCTTAATTACCCTGGAACTACTAACCGGTTGATATGCCCCCCCCCCTCGCCCCTGCCATACAATTTTTGGTTCGTCTAGGTGAGTACTATCACCTCCCGCTCTATTGACCTCCTAGTGGGAAACACCCTGTATATGGGACTTATGAGTACCAGTACCAATACCTGGTCTTGTATTTGAAAATTTTTAGTACCAATATCGAGATTTGTACTTGAAAATTTTTTGAGTACCAACACCGGGACTTGTATTTGTACTTCAAAAAAAAATTTTTAAGTCCATGGCTTTAGGGGAGCGGGGGGCTAGAAGTAACAGGGGTAAGTAGTAACAGCTTAATTACTCAGCAGGTTTCGAATATTTTGTTTTCAATTTACACTTAATCTGCTCCTTATAACAGGGCCTATGACGTAAGCACAGGGGCAGGTGTGCGCTGTAAGTGGTTGTGAGCAGGCACACTATTTTTTCCAGGTAACATAACAAAATTAAGTTCGTAAAGTTTGATTCTAAGTTACTGCAATGTCTTTTTGAAATGAGTATCTATTAATTTGTGTAGACAATATACTAAGCTATCATATGTAACTACTTTCATTTGACAATAACATAAACGTCTTTTTCAATAAACAAAAATTTTCAAAATTTTGTAACAAAACTCCGGGAAACATTGTAACATGTTACAAATTGCCCCTTCAAGTTTTTATATGAGTGCCTATGTTTGTCATTAAGTCTATTTAATGAGCAGAAAAGAGCAGAAAACCGTGTGTTTAATGAATTCAGAGCACTGCTCTAAAGTACTCCAAAGTGAACTGAACTGTGCTCAGTGAGTCTGTTCTAAAGTGAATTGGAGTAACCTAGAGCAAGATTTTCTGCTCTACCTTTTTCGAAGGAGTAACTTAGAGCAGGCATTTAATAACTGCAAATTGTGTTAATTGTTCTGATAACAAATCAAATAATTGCGTTTTTGTAAGTGAGAATAAGGTTTCATTGCATTAATCATGCATTAATTCAAATATAATTGTTCTTTTTGGTGACAGATATCAGAAAATTTGTGAGCTGCCTGCACATTTCTGCTCTTTTTCGTTCTATTTTTAATTTGACAGTTAACCTAAGTTGAGCTGCCCTGCTCTGCTCTGCTCTGCTCAGCTCTGAACTTTCTTCCAGTTCATTAAACAGACCTAGGTACACAATAGATTTTTTTAATAGCATTATAATATTCCACTGCTGGCCAAATGCCTTACCAAATGCCTGCTACAGAAATCGTCGCACAAAAAGCTACTTCGATGTAAATTGAAGGAAGGAGGTTTGACATTTGATCTCGAAGACCCCGAATTGCTACAATCTGCTCCGCAGTTGAACATAAGCGTCACTGACGTTATTAACCAGCTGACAGGTGAAAAATCTAGTGAACCAGTTCCAGGACCGACAGGGATCCAAAATAGATCAATAGATTTTTCACCCTCAAAAAACAAGACCACTACCTATATCTCCACCTAGGAAAGAATCTAACAGAGGTGGACGCAAGCGAAAACCCGCTATATTGACTGATACTCCAGAAAAAGAAGCCTTAGAAAAAGAATTTGAATTCGGTAAGGGAAATGGCAAAGGAATGGCAACAGGAAAATCGACCGAAAAACAAAAAATTTATAAAGTGAAGAAAAGAGTTTTGAATGACGAATCAGATTCAAGAAACAGGAAGAGTGGTTCTGTTTGATTTGCGGAGAAAAATACAGCAGATCTGAGGGAGAAGAGTGGCTCGAATGTTTGATTTGCAAATTGCGGTCACACGTTAAATGTGTAAAAGGCGATTCTGTTTCATACGTTTGTGTGAACTGTGATTCTGATGAAGACTGAATTTAGAGAAGCCATTTGATTTAGGTGTATATTTTCAAACTATTCAAGTTCAATGACCAAAATTTATGTTAATCTTTGAAAATTATTTTGTTTAAAAGACTAAGTGACAGGAAAGATCTCTAAAAGTTAATCTTATAAATAACATTTTTCACATTGATTTACAATAAATGCCTAAAAATCATACAAATATTTTTTTTTTGTTATTATGTTGTTACTACTTGCCCCATGCCAGTTAGTACTTGCCCCGAGAACGGGGTAAGTTGTAACATGCTACTACTTTCACAAAAAGTCATTTATACAAGCATTTGTAATTACATAATTTAAGCCCAATTATCATTTTAATTGATACCAGAATAGACGTCCTCTCATTTAAAAGTGCTTCATCATGTATATACTCAATATTTTGACTTCCCAATTGAAAAAAATTAAAAATTGTTACAACTAGCCCCCAGCTCCCCTACCCGTACCAATACCTGGCCTTGTATTTGAAAATTTTTAGTACCAATATCGAGATTTGTACTTGAAAATTTTTTGAGTACCACCACCGGGACTTGTATTTGTACTTCAAAAAAAAAATTTAAGTCCAAGACTTGGAACTGGTACTAGTACTTAAGTACCAAAGTATTTAAGTATACTTTATAGGTCTGCTTTTTATTTAGTTTTTGTTTCCTAACTTGACTAGTTGTTATAAGTTATACATAAAATCGTTAGTTTTCATTCAGATACTTTGTACTTGTACTTTGGAATTCAAAATATTTTGTACTTAGTCAGTCAGCAATAAGGCATTATTATTATTTTCTGCTATTACTATTAGTTTATTATTTGATTTGTCAAATATCTAAGAAATCGCGGTATTATGCAATGAAATGTAGTAACCATTGCGGTCATTTTTAATTTCCTATAACTAAGTATATGTGCGTCCCTGTGCTATTTGAACCCATAAAATCGTAATAGCCCTGTAAATATTATCGTAACAGTATCTCAACGGTGAGCGTAGTTATATCTTTCAATACAATATGAAAATGATGCAAATTCCACCAACTTTTCTATATTAGTAGCCCAAACCCTATTTTGAAAGTTAATCAACTCTTATCAATTTTACTATGGTCACACTATTGTTGAAACAATAAACCGATTTAAAAACATCTACCGTTTCAACCATTATTAACAATACATTTTACGTGCACCTTTGTACAAATCTTTTGTTTAAAAAGCAACGTACAACTCGCAGGGTATTCATAAAGACAGGAAATAAACAAAAATCCTGTATATTACAAAACTCATCCGACAGAGGCCATTGAATTGTGGTGTAGATATCTCAAAATTGCGCAAAAAAAAATTAATTACACTTTTATCAAATTAATTAATTTTCACAATTAATTATTGCTTAAATTCCATTGGAAATCAAGAAAAAAAAATCTCTGATAATGGCGAAAAGATATTGCCTTCGAATGCAACCGGACTTTTCATAATTTTTTTTATTTTTTTATTTTTTAAATGGGAAGGACACAGCCTTTTGCTCCTAGAATATGGTAGAAGATTTCAGCTTAGATAAAATTCATCTGTCAACTAAACTCAGTAGGTTTTCACATGGATAACTGCAATCGATGAAGTTTTAAGTGGTTAATAGAAAAGTGCAAGAAAGATTGTGTTGGTGGTGGCGGCGGGCGGGCGGCGGCTGTGGCGTTAATAGAGACAATACCTACATTTACTTATTACTATGGTGCCTACCTGCCTATTTACCTTGCTTTGAATCGCCAGTTGCGTCTTACTATCTTTCCCCTCATTTTAATTCTTCAATGCTAAAAACATTAACAGTCATACGACAATAGGCGGAAGTGGTAATGTTCTGTGCACACGGAGCAATTTGAAACACCAAAAATAAAATAAACGTTTTTTTTACGTTTCATATTAATGGAGAAGCAATTTCAAAATTTTATTTTCAAAAAAAAACATAAAAGATGCGACTTAATTTTGGGGTTCCTCTTCTATTAGAAAAAAAATGATAAAAATAAATTGTTGTGACGCATTATTCCCTGGAAACATTTTTTGTGTCTGAAGAAAACTCATAAAAATTTTATTTTCATTTTTTTTTTACTTAATTTTTAGCTTAGCTCTTAAATTATTTGCATAAATAAATTGCAAATATTTTTAGAGACTGCAAATAAAGAGCGACAGAAACGGAAATGCGTTAGCGACGGAATCACTAAAATAACTAGAATCGTTGCCTGTGTTTCGTACATGATACATACATACATATATTTCCGGAGGATTGTGTGTATGTAGGTAGAGGTATATCTCATAGTTTGGAGCAAATAAAGGTGGTCAGTAATCGATTTTGAAAATCAGTTGTTATCGTTGGATGTTGTTATCGGGGTTGAGTACTTACTTAGGCATTATACACGTAAATCAAGTTCAGCTCTATGCAATTGTATGTCGCACAACAGCGATAAAACGAAACCCATAAAAACTGCTATTTTTTAGATAAGAAACTTTACATGTGGTGGTGACTGATTTTATTGTTGCAGAAATACATACACACATACATACGTGTATGTAGTATGTGCTAACCTATAATATTTTACCTAGCATTCTTTTGGTGCGATTAAATGAAACCTAAGGAGGAAATCATTATTGTTTTACACAGTGAATGAATGTGAATGAGTTCAAAGAAATAATTAATTTTTTTTATGAGAAAATGCAAGTTTTAAATCACAGTCTAAATAAGTTATAAAAAAAAATTCAGTTTTTAGTAGCGCATTTTCAAAAAGGAGATTAATTCTAAATAAATAGAAATAAAATAAGTAAAAAACGAGTTTTCAAACAAAACTGAGGCCAAGCCGCATGAAAAAGTTGAAAATAAACTTTTCTTCATATACAGCAGAGGTGGACTCAGATTTTTTGATGGGGCATTTCTCTTGAATATTCTTTCTCTTCATGAATCAAATCACTTATTACCTCTGATTGATCATACTGAAATATATCGGTGATAGTCAGCGAATAAAATTTGAGTCCACCTCTGTGTGTGAAGAAAAGTTTATTTTCTACTTTTTCATGCAGCTTGGCGTCAGTTTTATTTGAAAACTTGTTTTTTACTTATTTTATTTTCTACCTTTTTCACGTTAACTAAATTGTTATTACGTGCTGCATGGAGGTATTTTAAAACAATTTTTAAGTCATGTTTGGTGCCGATCCGAAAACAAAAATTTTTCGAGTATCAAATCGTTGAAGTACTGCAACGGTTTTCTGAAATTCAAATTATGTTTTAATTTTTCCCGATTTTCCATGTTTTCCACAGACTTTTCCTATAACTACGATTTTTTTTTAAAAATTTACATGAATTTTCCTCGATTTTTCATGCAAGTTTTCAGGATTGTTTAAGAGAAAGTATTGATGCCAGTAGGACGGAAAAAAATTGATTCCGCATAGCTTATAAAAATTTTTTGTCGGAAAATTCCTGAAATTTTCGGAAAAATTGGAAAATTCTGCATTTTTACTGAAACAGACTTATCACTAATCATATCTATGAAAATTTGTCCGATAATTTTCCCGCTTTTCCGGGTTTTCCACGGAGTTTTCCACAAAAGCAACTTTATTCAACTCATTTCGCTCTAGAACTTTGTCTTAGGTTGCAAAACGCTCAAACGCTTCCTTGATCTGAAAAACTCCGGAAAAGCGTTTTACATGAATTTTCCTCGATTTGTTCTGCAAGTTTTCACCATTGTCGGAGAGAAAGTAATGATGCCAGTTGATAGGGAACTTGATCCTACATAATTTAGAAAACTTTTTTACCGGAAAATTTTCCGGAAAAGTCGGAAAAAATTCCGGAAATTTTTTTCGGAAAAATCGAAAAACTCGGTATTTTTCCTGAAACGGATTTATCACTAATCAAATTTGTACCAAATTTTCAAATGATTTTTCCCGATTTTCCGGGTGTTTTCCATAGAAATTTCCGGTTCCGGTCCAGTTTGATAGATTCAATTGTCACGCGACATGAAACTGTGTGCCAAATTTCAGCTCGCTGTTATGACGAGAAGTGGGTCTACGAGTGTCGAAAATAATAAAAAAGAAATATCTAAATAACTAGACAGACAAATTCATGTAAAAGGGACGGGCTGGCCTCAAAAAGACCAATTTCGTTAATGCGCTAAATAAAGTGCTGTTCATAGTTAGTATAGCAGCCCCTATAATTTTTTCGCATTTTATTAACAATTTGTAAGAAATTTACTCCCCAGATTTCATATGTTTTTACACGCCTAAGAACTTTTCAGTAATATTAAATGCGTCTGAAATGTTTTCTTAGCAAAGAATAATTCGGTCAAGAGCGAGTCGAGGTGCCTCATCAAAATTTCGTTGACGAACAATCCAAATTTGCCTGTGATAACTGAATAATATTCAAATAAGACCGACACAAGAATAATTTTATAAGAGTTCGTCTTAAAAAACATCTCTTTCCAACAACTATATGAGATTGACTAAAAAAAAAGTTGTAGTTTTCCTATTATCTATGACTCAATGCCTATACTAACCTTGATAATATCAAAAATTTTGCTTTAGAAATATAGAAGATCAGGAGGGGGGGGGGGGGTATTTTTTCGCACATTTTCGGCTATATCTTTATAACACGTACGTAAAGTTAGCACCGTAACTTCGTCTGATATATATAGTTCGGAGCTATCTCATAATTTGTCGTTAATTTGTCGTGAAAACCATAAATATGTCGTGTCGTTTTTTCTAAAGGAAACTGGATGTGGTGCTAAGTTGACGTCAAGTTAGCACCACATCCAGTTTTCATTAAAAAAAAGGACACGACAAATTTATGGTTTTCACGACAAATTAACGACAAATTCCAAGATATGAAATTTTCCAATCCAATAAGTTTTGGCCGAGTTCCAGTGAGTTGAGGTGCTAACTTGACGTCAATTTAGCACCACATCCAGTTTCCTTTAGAAAAAACGACACGACAAATTTATGGTTTTCACGACAAATTAACGACAAATTATGAGATAGCTCCGAACTATATCAGACGAAGTTGCGGTGCTAACTTTACGTACGTCTTTATAACCAATTCTCTAAAAATGTTGAATTTTTTTTTCTAAAATCCTCGAAAGTAGCTCAAAAAAACCTAACATTCTGCCAAATTTCAAATTCCTATGGCACATAGTTTTTGAGAAAAACGCATCTGTGACAGACGGAAGTACGGGCGATCTCTTATGAGGGTTCCGTCTTTTTTCTCTCTTGTTGTACGGAACCCTAAAAAATCGAAATTTTTTATTGACAATCTAAAGAGGGATTGTCCGAAATTTGAAATTACACCTGAAAATGAATACCTAATAAAACTTATTTCAAACAGGGGATAACAAAACAAACAAAAATTTAGTACGATAGCGGGATTTTAAGAATGAATTAAAAATATCAAGCATGAGCTGAAGGTTTTTTTATAGCTCTAATTCCCTTTCTGGACTGACTTTTCTACTTTTCTACTTTCGTATCATGAAATATGTCTACAAAATGTCTAGTGTAAACCACCTGTATACATTTTATTCTTCATGAAAAGCAGCTCTTGCAAAGCAATTTCGCACCCATTTGTGCATTTCTTGAGGGAAAATTTTACGTTTAGTAAACGAAAATGGCGAGAATTAAACTTTCCAATATAAAAGTGAAAAATATCTGAGAGGTGTGGTGTTTTTTGCAATAAATATGAATTTGTTATTTTCGACGAATTGCAATTGACATATGGCGTAACTACCAATTGTGACGAAAAACCAGCGTTTCTGAAAGAAATACAATTTAAGCGCTTCCCTAGACATCATTTGACAGCTCTTTAGAAGAATATTCACTGATATATCCAGAAAAATAAGCAAAGATGCGAGTAAGTAACTCGAAAGCGTCTATAGCCATCACTTGACAGCAAGATAGACGATTATTTAATGAGCTCCAGCAGAAGTGCAATAACGGCTGATCTCGTCTAATTTTCCACGAATCTAGACTGTGATTTTTTCCACTATTGTACGAAGTAACGCATTTCTCATTTTCAATGTGAACTTCAGAGTGATTAGGAGTAATCTCCGGACAGGGGCGCACCGCGAGGGGAGACGAACGGGACCGGCCCCCCCTCCAGAATGTCAGTTTTCTGAACATAATTTACAAATTACGTATAAAGTGTGGTCTGTATGTCATTACAAAGTTCGATAAAATAAAATAAAACCTTTTAATCTACAATAGCAGTCCTTAAGTGCTTAGACTCGTTAGGACTTCGGACACCTATGCCCCCCCCCCCCCCCCCCAAGAGCCAAATCCTGGGTGCGTTACTGTCTGTGGAAGATTATTTAAAAACCTCATTAATGAAAAGACACCTTCAAAAAACTTCTTCGCCCATCATTTAGCATGCCTCCTAGAGCGCATTGAGGGGCTTGCCTCAGCAGACAACATGCCTATGTTAAAAAGAAATGGACTGAGATAAGGAAAAGAAGCGCTGCGAGCTTCAAGAGAAAAGCTTAAGAACAGTTCTTGGAACGCTCTTTTCCCAGTGGGTGTGTCTTATCTACTATTCAAAGATATCCCGACTTACTCAAGAAAGAGTGTCATTTAGAAAGATGTATACCAGTGCGGAAGCGTTTGGATGTATGAATAGAAGAGCTGTTGAGCCCCAATAATCCAGCGGGAAATTGAAGCGCTCTCAAAGACGAATGCAGGAGTGCTTCCCCACCGTATCCTTGGTAATATCGTGAGCATATCCGCAGACGGAAGCGCTCAGTTGCAGATTCTTGGAGCACTTATAGGGGGTAGCACTCTTGGAGCGGTTGTAGAGTGACACTCTTGGAGCGCTTGCATGGTAGCATTCTTGGAGCGCTTGTAGGGAATACAGACGGAATCAAGATAAGAACTTTATTAAAAATTTCAGTTTTATTCTGAATGCGCTCCATTTAATTTTAAATTAAATCAAATTTCAATTAACCTCACACTTCAACTGACTACTAAAAAATGAAAATTCTGCTGCACTTTCAGATGAATATGAGTCATCTTTTCACAATAAAAAAACGAATGAGCTTCAACTCAGAAAAGAGATCTGCTTCCACAAAGATCCCTCTGACTATGGTAAGAAGAGATCTCTTCCGAAATGATATTTTCTAGCTATTTATGTGAAAACGCTTCCCTTTACAAGCGCTTCACATATTTCCCGCTGGGAAACCTTCAGAGCTAACAGGAGAAGGTCCCTACTCGTCATCACCTATTTCGTCCAAATTCACAGTATAAGTAGAGCTTAACTAGAAATGAAAGTGGCGCAAGTGGGAACTCCAGATGACCAAACGAAACAGAAATAATACCAATGTAAGGGAGCCCGAGGTTTTGTAGGCTTACCCCTCTGAAAATACTCAAATTTGCAAATTTTCGCTGGAGTTGTCGCGGTTAAATTGCAACAGAATTTGAATGAAAGTGCCAAATTAATTCAGGGTAAAATGCCAACCACAGAGGATGTATGTAAATTTTTGATTCTGTAAGTGGCATTTTCCTGCGTTTTAAAGATCGCCGGTAGATGGCGGAAAGTGAGTATTCAAAATGTTTATAGATTTAATTTTCTTTTTAAATAGGTAAATGACATCCGATCTTCCTGAAATTTTGTACAGATAATCTCTTAGTAAAAGCACATCCAGAAAAAAACTGAAAAAATTGAATTAATCGATAAGTTGTAGAAAAACATTTCGAAATAAATTTTACAGGGGTCATCGAAAATTGAATTTCGCAATTTAATCAGAAGGGTAGGGAAAACATGCTCAAAAATTAAAAAAAAAAAATCAGAAAGAAACTAGCAAAAGGTATTTTGGAAGTTAGATAATATTTACCCCACCTCCTCCCTCAGAACTCCCGATTTCGGGAAATGAGAAACTTTTGACATTGAATTTATGATCCGATTTTGATGATATTGTGTACGACTATTCTACACAGATATGGTAGAATATAAAATAAATACCCCACTCCTAGAAAAAAATATTTTTTTATATATTAATTTATGAGTAACCCATCACGGGTTACCACTATGTAACCCACTGACGTATGAATCTCGTAATAGTTTCAAAACATCACAATGAACTTAGCAAAAAGAATTTTGAAAATCGGTTGGAATTTAGACGAGAGATAAAGTGGTAGCTTTACAGTATATGTATGCTGCTAATTATATTTGGAAAATGCTTCTAAACTAATTGGGATAATAACTTCTGGTTTTTTTTTTTTTGTATATGAAAGATAACAGATTATAGATAATTGTAATGAAAAGAAAGTGGCTTTAATGTTGCGAATATACCCGCTAGATGGTAATTATCAAATTTTTCCGAAAAGTGTTAATTTTAGCACCGGATTCACCTACATTATGGATTATTTCGATTTCGCTTGGCAATCTGGAGCTCCCACTTGCGTCACTTTCATTTCTAGTCAAGCCCAACATATACTGTGAATTTGGACGAAATCGGTAATGACGAGTAGAGAGGGACCCTCTCCTTGTTAGACCACTATACTAATCCAATTGTTCGCATACTTAAAATTTAGCTTGTAAATTCCACCCGGACTCATATAATTGCAATTATGATTAGAGGATCACAGCCGCCTTCCATCTGCATTAGTTCATTGAAAATGAGCGACACAAACCAAATTGTTCCTCTGAACAGAAAAAAAAACAGTAGAATAAAGAAAATCTGTCAGTGTCAGATGTTTTGGTCTGCGCTCTCTGTATCTTTGGTATTCAAATTTGTCCCATCATGTGTAGGTGTCCCTTAACAATAAGGGAAAAGTGTCCGGTGTTGCTAGGATTCTGAAGAAGGAGTTTTTAACTTCAACAATTTTCTTGTAGAGGGTCAGCTTAGTTTCCTCTACAGTTCTTTGATTATCCTGTCCCTCGAGTCAACGAGCCAATCTATCGACTCTGCTAGTAGGGAGGCCAAGCTATACAATACCGGAAGTTATGCATAGTATCTTGGAGTAATCTTGATTGTGAAGGGGTTAGCTTTGGAGCTTTCTTCTAACTTGTTCGAATTCATCCGAATTTTAGTTTTCCCCAAATATTATTGTCACCGGACTCACTCAAGGAACAAGTACAGAACCTTACGATACACTGTGCAAAAATGTAACAGCCGCTTGACTGGATAACAATTGTACGTTTGGAATAGAGTAGCCTAGTCAGTTTGTTAACGATGCTCCAATATACTTAGAAAATATTAAAAATATCTTAATTTAGCAGCTGGAACCCATACAAATGACCGTAGAATTCATTAATCTTAAAAAAAAAAAACAAGAAAAAACACTTTTTCGCCTCTCCTCAGTCTTTTCTAATTTAAATGACGAATTATAGCTTCTTTCCAATCAAAAGACATACACGACGTTGACTATTTGGCCCCAAATGTCATTGCATAATTTATAATTGATCTATTAAATTCAGATTAATGAGGCCTTCAAACGATGCGGTGTCGCCCATTTTGAATTAACCACCAAATAACAAAATTGGACGGCGCGGCGGCAGTATTCACAGTGCATTCAATTGTCATAGATCCGACAGTTGATAGTGCTGTACAAGGTTTTTTTTTTATACCTACTTTGACTTCAGTTCATATAGAGACCACAGAAAACGAACGCGTCAATCCATTGTACTACGTAGAATAAAGTGGCGCCTCTCTAGTGCTCCGCTAACAATGTTTGTTACCCCCTGTGTGAATACTTCTATCAATTTTACGGAGATTGTTGATCACTTCACTATAGCCACTGAGTTAGCACTTTTTTTTTTAGAGGTGAAGGAGGTGAATTATTTTCATGCTTCATCGTGCTACGACGAATATACAGTCACACAGTCATCAGCAGAAGCGATTTGGAACGCCTACGAACTCCTTATTTGTAATTTTTATTGATAAACATGAAAGCACAAGTCAATGTCGTGTTGAAGTGCCTTATTCCAGTGGTGGACATTACCAATAAAATTATACTGAGGGGGGTATTGACAGCGGAGGGGTAATTGACAGCGCGCAAGTAAATTACGCGATTACACACAAGGGCGCGGGGGGGGGGGGGGACGCCTCGGCAAGATCACCTTATTTCCGTTGAAGACTAAAAGGAATTTTTTTTTTTTTTTAATTTTAATTTTCTCTCAATAAAAATTACTTTGATTTGGAGTTAGGTTTAAGAATGAAAACGAAAAAAAAAAATTGCGAAATAGAAACGAGACAGAAACAGGAAAAATTTTATTACTCTATTCGCTCCATAACAGAGACACCGACGCACTCGCACAGCATTTTAAACTGCCGCCATGCATGCCATGCCATGCCACCATTCCGACCGGATACCGAAAGCCAACTTTGGAAAATTTCAAAACGGAAATCGTTGAATGAAAATATCTGTCAAGAGTGAAACGTTTGTGATAAAATTTTCGTGTTTATTGGTAAAATTGCTGTGATCGTTGTACGAACTCGAATAAAAAGGTTTTGCTTGCGCAGCATCCACTAACTAGTAAACTGGTCCATTTTCTATATATAAATATGCGACTTAATTGTGGTCTTCTATACCCAAGCGCCCGTGGACTGCACCCAGCAATTAACCGAATCTCAAGTGAAATCTGAGATGATGCGATGCCCAACTTTAGTCTGCTCTGAATTTTGTAGTTGTAGCGTTGTAGCTTGTAGGATCATGGATGTTGGATCTGGATGTGCTTGCGCGGAGTGCGCGCGAAGTATGGTTTCCCATTTAACTCTAGCTCGTAGCCGTCCGTGGGTGTATCTTTTACTCAGGCTTGACTTGATGTTCGATAGTCGTTTTACTTACTCTTCTCCTTATGATTTTCTCAGCTTGTTAAGGCGCACACATGTAATTTGTTTTTATTTCGATTTTTTTTTGTATTTTTTTTTTATTATTTAGCACAGTGCTAAATGAAGAGGTATGGAAATTCATAATTCGCGGGGATCGCGCGCTGTTTGCTTCTTCTGTTCCTGGCCTTTCTGACTTCACTGTTTTTTTTTTGTTTTTATTTTCTTCAATTAGTTTGATGTGTTTTTTTTTTTTTTTTATAAAGTTGGCTACTTTACTATGGACTTAATGTTTACCTACAAATTTAGTTGTACCAGGTTGGCTAGATTTTTTATTTTTATCTTATTTTTATTTATTTTTATTATTTTTTGTATTTACTCTTTTGTTGTAGGCGAAACGATTGCAAATGTAAGGAACGTGACAGCCTTTAGCACTGTTGAAATTTATTTATGTTTTGAATACACCTATACAAAACGTAGTAACGATATACATACATACATAACCCCGTAACATTTTTAGTTTATCTTTATCGATATTTTTTTAACAACAATTACGATAATCAAGACATTTTATGTACCTGCTTATGTGCAAGAAAATAATTTTTAATTGTGTACCTGCCTGCATTACCCCGCTTCACCTAAATAGTTGTGTTAAATGGAACTATATAGGAATTAGTCTACCCTAGTACAAGAATGACCGTAGATATTGATCCATATGCAGCCGGTCTCTAAGCATCTTGAAAATGTAACTATAATTTAGAAATCGTTTAAATTGCTTTTCGCATTACCTTCTAGAACTGCTCGCCGAGACGATGAAAACAGTCATAACTGAGGAAATTATTGAAAAATTAATTTTGAAATTTGTAGGAAGAGAAAAGTAACCAATTAAAAGTGTATAAAAGTTATCAAAACTATTAACTAAAAGCTATTTACTGTTTATGCTGCATTTATTTTAGTTAGAGACTTCCACCTTTATTTTCAGTGTTGAAGAAAAAAATAAAAATAATAAATAAAGTACAAAGAATTAAAATTGAATAGAAATCAGTGGGCGTTAAATGGAGACGTGGTTGGAGTTTTAAATGAAGATGTAAATGTAAAAATTTATTGTCTCACAAGTCACAGGTTCCCAAACTTTTGAATAAATAGCAGAGATATGTGGTGTTTTTAGTAGAAAAAAAACAAAAGAAATAGGTTATGTTTTTGTTTTTTTAAATGTAGGTGAAGGAGGTGAGTATAGCTCACCACTCCGCAAAGGTGATATTACTGTACAAAGATTTCATATAGAGGCAACAAAGTAACCAGACGTTAGCTAGGAGAACTTTATTGGTGTATACGTACTAAATGAGAATTTTTTTTTTATGTCTGATTGAAAATTGTAATTTATGAAAATCCTTATTTTTTTGCGTATTATTTTAATAAACGGGGACATTTTATGTGGCACTTAAACTTGCTAATTGAGGCTATGTCCACCCAGCAAACATTGTGGCGATAAATTACTGTGGCGATAAAAATGGCAATAGAAACTGTGTTGCCCTTTTATTACGATGGTAATGTTTTCGCAATAGCTCGAGAGCTAAAGTCAATTATATTCCCGGAAACATTACGATTGGCCTACGAATTTCTTTCTTATTGCCATATTATTGCACTTTTATTGCCTAGATCACTCGTACTAAATGTGATGAGAGCAAGACATCCGTTATCGATAATATTTCAATACTCTACCTGTGGAAATTGCCTCATTTACAGTTGTTTTTCGTTAAGTGTGGTCGTCTAGAAAAACCAAACGAAAGAAGAAAAGGATATTTATCGCCATGGCGATCGTCAAATGAATTACTTACACGATTCATATGCGATGCATAGGCGATAAAAATGCTCGTTGTGGCAATAAGAAATTATAAGAAAGCGATTCATAGGCCAATCGTAATGTTTGCTGGGCACTTATTTGCTTTAGGGCTAGTGTTCCATTCTACTTCAGCATCAAAAGTCAGTTGAATGTTAGTTTTGGCTTAGTAGATAAGCAAATAAAGTGATTATAAGAAAACAAAAAACCTAAAAGGTAAGAATTTTACTAAATCATTTAATTTAAAGTCGATTTCGAATGAAATTTAGATTCGCTCCGGATCAAAAAAGTACAGAATCAGAGAGGTCCAATCCCCGAATGTGGTAATAATTTAGCTAAAAATCGTGTTACCATTAGTCATAAAAAATTTACGTAGGTAATTCTGCTTATCGCTCGAAGAGTACTTTGGCGAAGCTACTTTTATTTTTATTTTTTATTCATGGAACACACCATTTCGTAAGTATTCTTCGGCTCAATTAATGATCTTGCTAAGTGTAACTATGTAATTTACTACATAACAATATACATATATATATATATATATATGTGTGTGTGTGCAGTGTTTCCAAACTAGTAAAATTACTATATCTTCCATAGAATTAATTCTGGTGTTCCGCAAGACTCAGTTGTTGGCCCGCTGCTTTTTTGCATACCTTTATTAAGGGGTAACGCCACTGTAAATTTTTTGAAAAATCGATTTTGTTTTTATTGGTTTAAAAAATAGTTTAAACCCTCTAGAATAAGAAAAAACAGGTCCCGTGCCAGAAAAAAAAAATTTTTTTTTCTTTGAAAATGGAGGTCGCCACCAAGTGCGTCAAACTTGACATTTGCAAATTTAACTTGTTTTTCGGAAAACTTTTATTTTTTACTTTCATTTTTTTTTATTTTTTCCAATAAAAAACTATTCTCATAACTTTAAACGGGTTTTTCTCGAAACACGGTTTTTCAAAATGGCACGCAGCATAACTCGAACAATTTTCATATTTTCGACTTGAAATTTTGACCAGATGTGAACATTAACATTATCTAGAGAATGCCGTACGCGATTTTCAATAACTTTATTTGTTGATTTTTTATTAACAAAAAACCTGCCGTTTTTTTCGTCAAAAATCAAACTTTTTTTTCAAACGCACGTCAAATCTACCAAAATTAATATTTTTAAAAATCCATACGGCATTCTCTAGCTATAAGCCTCTAGATTAATTGTTTTTTTTTTTTGGTCTAGATTCAAATGTGCACCAGTGATGCTGCGTGCCGCGGACCCCTGCAAGCAAAACATGTCCCGGGAAGATGGCTGTGGAGCCGCCATTTTGTTTTTTTTCGCTGTCAAAAAATTTAATACCCTTAAAAGGTTTTTTTTAAACACCTTTAATTTCGAGAGAAAAAAATTCGTGAAAAAACCTTTTTTTTTAGCCGTTACAGTGGCGTTACCCCTTAATGATTTGTTCGACTGACTTGCATCTGTATCTCTATGCTGACGATACTCATTTGTTCCTATCGAGGAGACCATTGTTGGAACTTATCGAAGATGGAATTTAGTTGCATCAATAAAGATCTAAATTCAATATAATATGTATCGATGAACGGTTAACAATGATTTAATTCTGAATCATATAAAATCGGTTTTTTTTAGCTATATGTATCGAAATAAAGTTGATACCTCTCTACTTATTCTTCCGTTACTGTTTTTTAGTCATGCCCATCAAACTTTATAACTCCTTACCGCCCAGTATTAAGATATCAATAAGAAGAAAAAAAAATTGAAATCATTTCTTCAATCAGCAAAATCATAAATATCTACACTGTAAAAAATGTGCAAAAATGTGTAAATTGTTGCCATAAAGCTTAGGTATTTTTCCCTAAAATGTAGGCAATAGTCCCTAAAAAGTAGTGAATATTCCCTACATTTTTAGGAATATTTCTTACATTTTACGGAATATTCCCTACATTTTTTGGCAAACATACCTAAGGTTTGTGGCACCAATTGTGCAAATTGTTTACAGTGTAGGATCCAAAAATATATTGAGGTTGCATTAAAACTTATGTAGGAAATTAAGTAGTGATTTTTCTTTTGTATTTTGTATTTAGTTCTTAGGAGTAATTTTATATGGCTATCTTTTTCTTCATGTTTCCTTCTCTCTTTATTTTTTTTTTTTACATACACATATTTTCTTGTTTATGTTCAACTTAACTTGTACAAGGAAAAAAGATTTTATCTTAATTGTAGAATTTCAAGTTAGTGTGAATAAATTGAAATTAAACTAATTCACTTCATATAAATTCTTCTAATGACAACTGGATGGCGCTGTAATCATTATCTGCCCTGGTATTCTCTAAATTTTTCATTTCAAAGTGTATTGAAAGTAAACATCACACGCTATACATGAAATTAATTATAGAAGTTTTGATAAAATATCCACGTTTTCATAAAAATTTGTTTAACAATCTTTTCATGGTCAGTCAAATAATAATTAATGACAAATAAATATCAAAAAAGTATTAAATACCAGTTTTTTTTTTAAAGCTTGTTCTTCTGGTTTTACTCTGTGCGGAAAACACAAAAGAATAAAGCTAATAATATATCAAATGTATTTCTGACTTGAACAAAAGTATATAATGACAACAGTGTTCATATACATGTCGTACGTACGTACATAAAAATATATTTTGTGAGGAAGCTTTCAATTTGGGATTGCATAAGAAAAAAGGTTCGTTTTTGTATGTTTTATTGAAATCGACAAATTTTATTGTGGAATAAATGTAGAACTTTTTTTATCATTTACAAATATTACCTACTCGTCCTCTCTGGTTTATGTATACCTCTCCTGTACCTACTCAACTTTTAATCAGAAATTTATTATACGAAATCTGAATTATCCACCCTTACCCGTTTCTGGTTTTTTATAAATTCTAAGTTATTTCAAAAGTGTGTGTATGATTCACAATCACCAAAAAGCTCAGCATTTTGTGCTGCTGCAAAGGTTTGAATGGAAAATATTAGGATCGTAGAAACACAAATATTTATTCAAAAGTTCACCAATTGCGACATTTGTATAAAAAGTCTCGTACACAAAATTTGCTTAGTTTCTTGAATGAAGTTTGTCTTGTGATACCCGGCGCATATATTTTCATATTTAAATTTGATGGATTTTATTCAAAAAATTCTTTATTTAAAGTAATCACTGACATTCAAATAATTATTTCAAATCTGTGGAGTATCCGCCAAAAAAGTAAGTGTTATATATCATTTTAGAGATAATTTCTTGAATTTTTAGAAATTAGCTTAGTTTTTGCAAAATATTACTCCAAATCCATAAAAAAAAGGCTGCCATAACTAGTAGACATCGGTCTTGCCGAACATTTTTAATTGACGGGTAGACTACCATGGATGTGTTCTTTTTCCTTCTTTCCCAACAATGAAACCCAAATATTTTGTCTCTGTAATACAGAACTTACTCTTCTCTACGTTGATAGTGAGGCCAGCTTTCCTCAAACAATCCGCTACGCGAGCTAGTAGAACAAGATGAACGACAAAGTCTTGTAACAAAATTAACAGATTGTCTAAATATTTGAGAACGTTCTCACGAAGATCCGACGAGATGACTTTTTCAATTAGACGGCACATAGTTTGTGGGACGTTGCATAGGCCGAATGTCATCACTGTGTACTTATAGAGAGGATGACCTGGTACTGTAAAAGGCGTCTTTTCTCTGGAATCAGTGTCTAATGGGATCTGCCAGAAAGCGTCTTTGGGGTACAGGCTAGTCGACTCAGAAGCGAGTCTATCTGCGGCAGTGGATAGGCGCCCTTCTGAGTAACGGAATTGACCTTCCTGGCGTCAAAACAAAGCTGAACCTTTCCAGGATTCCTCACTAGAACTACTGGAGAGCTTCAAGGACTTTGGCTCTCCTGTATCACACCCAGCGACAGCATTCGCTCTAATTCGGCGTCCATCAAACTCTACTCTGCACTGCCGGTGATTTCGGATAAAATCTCTGTTTTATCGGAGTTGCATCGTTCGTCTCGATATTGTGAGTGACAAGAGATGTCTTTCCTAAGCCTAAAGTGGTGAAGGACGGAAAAAATGTGTTTGGTGGCTTCGAGACGCTGATTGTCTTGAACAGAAGAACATGGCGGTCAGTGTCAGAGGCAGCTAATTGGCTTGGCATCACTTCCGCAACTATACCCAGAACATCTGTAGCCAACCTAAATAGACGCTGGAAGTCTATTCCCAGATATAGTGCTTGTGTGCGCACAGGAACCACGTGAAAACGCACGTTTTTGGTCTCTCCACGGAAAATGATATCATCCAAGTCCGCATGTCCATGAACATCCATCATGGCACCGAATGCCATCTGGCATCGATACTGAAATTTGGGCCAATTTCTTTCGTTCAGATCTAATTCGTCGGCAATACTCACGCCACCGAACAGTTGATTGTTTTGTCTTTTATTAAGGCCCGAATCTGGGATCATAATTCCAGCAAGCTCTACCACCCAGGAGAAAATGTGGTCTCGCACCTTATTGTAATTTTGTAGATGCAGGTGATACGGTGTCAATGGATAGAAACCTGACTCATGCCCACTCGTCATCGCAGTGCTTGGTGGCCGCCTTAATATCGAATACGTGTCAGACTGCTGAGCGGGAGAGCAACATTCCTTGAATAAGGTACAATTGGTGTTAACGGGATGTCAAAAATCAGGGGTTCTTCTAAAGAAGTGTCTAGTAAAATGTCTGTGAAACGGGAGCTTGAAAATCTGCAGAGAAATCTATTAGGTTCGCTGCCTCTACTAAAGGATTACTATCATTCTTCGGACTGTCAGACGGATTGTAAATATCACTAGGGTCACTGAATGATATCAACGGACAGTCTATTGGTTCGTCGATGACCATGTGGCCACATGTTATGTTAGTCACAGGTAAAATTTATCAAAATTTTATATTTTTGTGTTATAATTAAAATTTGTGTGTCAAATTTGCACTTAGTAATATAACTACAACCTTTCACAAGATACTATCAGAGGAATAAAATTAGTTTGATGTTTCAGTTTCAGAGAATTATGACTATGAAAATTAATATGAATTCCTAGTGTTGCAAATCTGTTATGTCAGTCACATTGAACAAAATGCTCTCTAAATGTCAAATAATAATAATAATTAATTAATTAATCTGTCCAAAGATATTTTGACAAAAATAAAGTTAGTGTGATAGAAAAGAACATTAAAAAAATCATTCATCCGTTATGTTAGTCAAAATTGAATGTGGACTTTCTATATGGATTGGATGTTTTCAGGGTCCTTCTTCACATAGTATACCATCGACACCACTAAATAAGGAAAATCCTAGTTTTTTTAAGACTCCTCTTGAATCTTTTATTACAGGAGTTGATGAAGAGAATTGATATAGCGTAGCCTAGCACATGTTCAAAATCAGTAAGGAGCTTGCGACGAACATGCTATGAAGTGATAAAATCAAAAGGATACGGTACAAAGTATTAGGTAAAGCCAACAATTATTTTTAAATAAGAAATTTTCTATAAAAAAAAAAACTTTATCCGTTTTTATACCCTAGATGAAATCTATAGGGTATACTAAGTTTGTCATTCCGTTTGTAACACCTCGAAATAATGATGGTAGAGCAAAATGGATTGGACACCCACGCATAAATATTAAAAGTTATTTTGATTTTTGCATGTCCGTCCGTCCGTGCGCACGATAACTCGAGAACGCGTTCACATAAAAAGCTGAATTTTGTACACGGACATTAAAAAAAAAAAGTAAAATTAAATTCGAAATGAGACAAATCGGGCAACTCCTTCGTGGGGTTTCCATACAAAAATTTCGTTTTCCACGACATATTTGGACACTACCTGTGAACACGTCGACATAGAAAGCTGAAATTTGGTACATGGTGTTTTTATATAGTAATAGCAAATAAAATTTCAAAAATGGACTAAATCGGGCAACCCCTTCTTGGTGTTGCCATATAAAATTTTTGGTTTTTTACATATACTACTTTGAAAACGATCAGTCCTAGAAATTTTTATTGTACTAAAAGCTTCTTCAGAATAAGAAATCCTATAAAATTGGTTATAATCATTTTTTCTGTCCGACGAGCCGTTCTAGAAATATATGCGAGAAACCAATGCAAAAAATCTCAAATGGTGACCACACGAAATTTCATACGGGCATTCATCTAAGGTATCATAAGAATTGGTCTTAGACCAATTCTAGCTTTTTCTCTTGTTTAATTTTACTTTTTCCCTGAGTATTGTCAACGTAAAAATGTGATCTTTTTTTTTTAAATTTTCTTTAACTTTTATATTCATACTAATAGTAAAATTTACTACCTAACTATCATTTACACGATTATCCTGTTCAAAATTTTGAGTGATTTTTAACTTAAAATCTTTTCTCATTTTTGCTTAAAGTATGTACTTAGCATCCACTTAAGAGACGTTTCGTTTTTATACATTTGGTCGTCACTGTAGGGTAAAATAATCTATTCCCAACCATCCCCATAGCTCCCGGTCACACTATTAAAAAATGTCCTATTTCTTGTTTAGTTTGCGTCCATCGAAACCTATCCGAAATGTACACAGAAAATGGTTTAATCCACGTGCTAATATGGTATAAAAAATTTTTATTATCAATAGTCAGTGATCTGTGGCAGCAGGCGCATACGTAAGTGGTCTAGCATTTCTTGACTATAGACGAAGTATGGCAAATATAGGTAAGTAATAATCGGTCTTTTGTAATATGACTCTCTTGCAGTTTATCCATATATTTAGTATTCTATTATTAGGTAAGATTAGTCCTTTTTTTTTTTAATAATTTAAAGAAATAATAATGAATTGAGACTTTTTATCATCGAACCTAAAAATGTCACATACATCGAAGAGAGGACGAAGTATCGCAGAAGTTGATTTGGAGGAGTAAGGAGAAGAAAGTATCAATAAGAAAAATCAATCAAATTTACAGAAACTACCAGAAAATGTTGCAAAATCTGAACCTTCAATACTGTCCTCACAGAAGAGGGCAAGGAAAGAATTGTTGTTGATTGATATACCAAAATTGAAAATGCTATTTTCTACTTAACTCTAAAAGATATAGTTGATATTGTCCAACAAATTGTAAATGATGACTAAAGAAAAACACCTGTCAAATGAAGGCGACAGGTTAAAGCCTGGTTATCGTTATTTTTGAAAAAAAAACATCCTGAGATTGTTTTTTTTTTTGTACCAAAAAGTATCAACAAATGATGAGTCAATAGCTGGGTGATAAAATGAAAACCGAGTTATTATTTTTCTAAAGCTCTACATTAGAAAGCTATGGAGTTTCCTCAGATGCTATAATTGATATTTTAAAAAGAGAGCACGACAAAAATGTTGGTAGTACCTACACGAATGCAAATCCATTTCAATTACTATTGACAGCAATGGCACGAATTAACTGCAAAAGGTTCTTTTGTGACATTAATGTACACTGTAAAATGAAAGTAGGACAATTTCCTAAATATTTCCTAAAAATAAATGTAATTTTCTCTGATAGAAAGGTAAAATCAATTTATTTTCATTGCTAAAGATCGCGTTCGAATACAGAAGATGAACTGTTCTCAGATTGATAAATTTGGTGAAATTTAAGACACTTTTTAGCCATAAATTCTTGAAATTTAGCTACTTCTAGCTACTTTTTATGTAGATTTTAGCCACAAAGCTGACGCCAAGAGTTGACAACTCTGGCTCCAATACAAACTTCCATACTACCTATGTATGCATTTTTTTTTAATGAAAAAACATATATGGTAGTATATGGTACAAATGAGCACAAACTCAGCAGCTCATTCTTATGTTTTTAAAAGTGTAGTACTATTACCTATTCCCGAAAAATCTGTCTGATCTATAGAACGTCATTCTTTTAACTGAAAATAGATTATGAATTCCTTGCTCATTTCGACGTCATTTAGACGTAAGTTTTCTACGAAACTAGGACATGTTGATTTAAATTTTCGTTTTGTATTGACTTTGACTTTGACAGCGACGTCCTTTTTCCGTCAATATTTGAAATTTTAAGACCAGGAATTCAAGTTGGTATGAGTTTAAATATTGTAATCGGAATTTGTTCACAAAATGACCGACCATGCATGTATTATACAAAAATATATGAAAGAACGTCGTTTAATGACCGAAAATAGACCCTAGATTTGACAGCGTTTTTCCGTCTTTTAGACGTAATCGTAGAGCCTAATGTTAGAAATTTTTCTATTGTTCTTAAACTCTTTTAATTTTTACCATTGCTGTCTATTTCTCGTCATTTGATAACTGATAATAGACCCTAGTCCCCTAGTTATAACAGTCGTCAGTTTATGCTATTGCATAGGCACGCGTTGTCTATTTCTCGTCAGTTTTTGTCTGCATTTAAAAGTGGCGCTGCTTGTCGTCATTTTCACGTTATTTCTCGATTTTTCATAGCTTCGTGGAAGACTTGCATTAGTCTTGTTCAAGCAGCAGTATGTGTTATGGTGTTTAGTCAAAAGTACATACATATATCTCCAAAACTGTACTATGCGCTATTTACGAAGTTGTGCGCTTTTAAAATCGAAATAATATTCAGTTTTTTTTTTTTTTTTTGAAGTTATGCAATTTGGATACATCGTTTTATTTCAATGTTTTTGTGAACGAAAATTCAACGGAAACATTGGAAAATGCTTTTCTCGATAAACAACGTAAAAAATTAATAATTTCTTCCGAATAATAAAA
Organism: Dioctria linearis; assembly: GCA_963930735.1. Taxonomy (NCBI): domain Eukaryota; kingdom Metazoa; phylum Arthropoda; class Insecta; order Diptera; family Asilidae; genus Dioctria; species Dioctria linearis. The sequence goes on along the minus strand of OZ005742.1, from coordinate 259,534,218 downwards.
ACATAAGAATTTTCCTACCTTTTAGTTGAAGTTTTATTGGAAATATTCGTCGTTCCAGGGTGGAAAAGTGAGTTTTTTCATTAAGCGTTTTTGTCTTTCGATGTGCCAACTAGAGGTGATTTTGTACTAATAATTGGTGGCTAATATGACGACTTTAATTCCGTCTGAAGATGTGTTTTAGGTGTTAGAATGACGTCTTCTGGGCAACCAAAATGTGCTCATTCAGTTTAATTTTGGAGGTTATTTTGGTGGCTAATATGACGACTTTAATTCCGTCTGAAGACGTGTTTCAGGTGGTACATTGTCGACAGACTTCAAAAAGTTGTTCGATTTAACTAAATTTGGATTTTAACTACTTTTCCATTTCAGTTCAAACGACGGTATATATTGTATGTACTATTGACCAGACAATGTTTGTTGGGTTCCCTACATTTTAGGAAATATTCCGTACATTTTAGAGAAAAAACCTACCTTCATTTTAGGGATAAAACCCTAATCTATATTCTCCAAGGTGTAGCTATCCTTAATCTTATCGAAAAATACCTAATCTTTGTGGCACAAATTGTTCTAACTTTAGAGAATTTTTTTTTACTGTGTAGTAAGAGATAGTCTAAAAATAGAGGTTACTTCCTTACCAGTCCGTCGACTTAACAACTTTGGATCAGGTAGGTATGCCAATAAGATATTTATTATAATAACATTAAAAAGCATATAGTAGATGGCACAGTAAACACTAAGAATACCTACAATCCTTTTCTTATCTTAATATTTTATTTTTAACTACTGATGTTGCACAATTGAATAAAAGAAAAAAAGATAAGTTGCCGGTAATTTACCCTATAGGTAGGTATCAAGAGAAAGTTAAATAAAAGTACGAAAGAAAACAATTCTCAAATGGCTACTAACACAGCTAGAGATAGTAGGTAAGTATGCAGCAGATACATACATAGGTAGGTATGCTCGATTAAAAAGTTGCGCGCGCATTAAAAATGTTAAAAGATGCGCGGCGCGCATTCTTATCTTAGCCCATATATTTTTCAACTTTCATTCCAATCCAAAGAAAAATACAAAAAAAAAAAAGAAAAAAAGAGTCTTAGGTAGGTAGTTACCCACCTGACAACCCCACAGAACGATATCTATTGAATTTTTGTCTTATCTACCTTCAGTTCAGTCCATGAAAATGCAAAATAAAAATAATTCCAAGTTTGCCTTGTTTCTTTGCTGCCTTAATCCCCATTAGTCGTCCATTTGGCAAAAACAAAACGAATGTGCAAGACACAAACCTTCATTCGTCGTCGTTCACACGTATCTAAAAATGTTGTTTCATTCCCTCTATCTGCCAAGCCAACAATAATATCCAAAAAATGTTAATTTCTTTTTCCTATATAAGAAACAACAAAATCACAAAAAAAAAACACAATCCATCCAACATAAAAAAAAAAAAAAAACGGATGAAAAAAAAAATACAATCGTCCAAAAAATTATCTACATACTCGTCAAGGTTAAGCGGAAAACACACTATGTGTGGCTGTGTGTGCATGTGTGTGTGTATTATAACTATGCTGCGCCGCGAGCCAATAGTAGATGAAATAAAAACTCAGAAAAAATCGCACTAAAGAATTAGGAATAAATGTCAAAAAGACAAAAACGAAAAAAAACATTGGTCTCAAAGATGTAGAAAAGTAAAAAGAAATAAGAAAAAATCAAAAGGAAGACGACCACACTCCCCAAAAACAAAAAAAAACTAGCAACATTTAAGAAAAAAAAAAAAAAAAAAAAAACAGCGACGAATTCATGTGTGAACTGTTCGGACGGATGGAGGAACTTGTTGACTTTTTTTGTTTTTTTTTTTGTTTTTGTATCGCTTATAAAAAAGTGAAAAAAGCTCAAAAACCGGCCCGCACACCATGTGGTCCAAAAATTATTAAGTAACAATTCCCAGTCCCACTCACACACCTACCCTATACCTACTATATCTATAAAATGTATGGAAATGGATGCTCTGTTTTTTTTCTTCTTGTTTTTTAGCATATATATTTTCATCACTATGATGCACACACACACACGCACACACACTATTCGTTGTTTATGTGAATTATAACCAAAAAAATTTCTTGGTAGCTTTGGCTTGAAGAAATCACCGTTTTTTTCTCTTACTTCTTTTCTTTTAATTTAGAGAGAAAGATTTAGAAGAGATAAAAATTTCCTCTATACATTAGCGAACGATCCAATACAAAAAAAAAATATCCTAAATATGTATGTAGGAGGCGTAGGTATAATTTTTATAATTTATGTAGAAAAAAGTAAACACCTGTTTGACGTTGATCGTAAAAAAAAAGAAAAAAAAAATGTCTTCCGGTCGATATAAAAACAAAAAAAAAAGTATTTTTTTAAAACGGTTGGTAATTGTGTACTTACATATAGTTCCCAAATGAAAGTGAATTTGATATTCTTCTTCTTATTTTCTTCTCTTATTATTATGAAAGAACAGCTAATCCAGATGGTAAATAATTGCACGATTTATGGGTCTGGGTAATATTTAAAAGCACACGTTTTCACATATATAAATCACTGGCATTAAGCAAGACAACAAAAAAAAAAACAACAAAATATTTGGAAAAACAAAAAAAAACAACAAACACACCTTATACACCACCGTTGGGGTTTTTTTTTTTTTTTATATTTTTTTAAAGAAAAAAAAAATATTTTTTCACCACAATTTATTTCTACGATAATTTCTATTTGAAAAATATCGTTGATCCTATGATAAGATAACTTTCATCACTGACACTTGTTCTTTTCGAGTACATATGTACGCATAATTGCTATATAGGTATGTAAATAGGTTATGTATGTATGTATCCTATTAGATGATCAGAGTAGCGATTTACAATAATAACAATAATTTATGTAACCTTCTTGGAACTCTTCAATTCAACAATAAAACGTTTATGTTTTCCACTTAACGGTCCTTTTAGTTTATATTCAAAATTACGCGAATTCACAATAGCTTTTTCAACAGCTGATGATATTATTCTGCACGATAAAATCTTCTTCATAATTTTTTCACTTTTATAACGGTATTTTTATGAAGGTCTCCTTTTTATATACGAATAGATAGGTTAGGTGATTTTTTAAACGAAAATAATTTTCCCTTTTTGTTTTTTTTCCCTTCACACATATGTGTTGTGTAGGTATGGAATGGGAATGGGATGAATAATTTTTGGTGAGATTTTAACCGAAGCGAGAATATATTTATTACAAACACCACTTTTTTTTTTGTAGATACGCGATAAATAAAAAAAAAACAAATATTGTATGTAGTATTCCACAGCATATAAAAGTAAGTAAAAAAAAAATAAATAAAATTAAGAAATAAAAGAAAATTTTATATAGTGAAACCCGGTCAAAGTTACACGATTTTTTATTTTTATTTTTTGAATAAAATAAAACGCGAACGGTTTATAAAACTGCTCCTCACGATATTTTCTTGTCAAATGTGCGGTGCTAACTGACTGAAAACTAAAATGTTGAAAATGAAAACTCAAGAAGAATCAACATTATTACCGCCACTGCCACACCGTGCTGTGAATAAGCTCATCGTTGCTGATGTTGGTAGCTATAGAGCTAGCAGGAAAAAAAAACAACACATCGAATATGAATAGAACGCACACATGCACGGTAGTAAGTCAAAACGAAATAAGCTTTTCGTTAATGTATAATAAAAAAAGCTTCGCACGAGCATCGCATTCGCATTTGCAGCAGTATACAATTCATATCCTCTGTCCTTCTCCTCTTCTAAACTATTCTATTTTCTATCTTCTTTTCATAAAACTTACCCCGGCTTGCATTTGAATGAACGCGATTCTTATGAAGTTCATGCACTTGCGTTGTCCTTCACCATCAGAAAGCATACATAGCTCGCGGACGCGGACGCAATCGCAACGCAACAAATAAAATGCTGCTGTTGCTGCTGCTGCTGCTGCTACGGTGGCAGAGAGAATTTTTTTCTTCTCATTCTCATTTATTTGACCGAACGAACCCCCTTTCGTCCATTTCCTTTTCTCCATGACCGTAAAGAACTGCTGAGAGAGAATTGCTACTGCACTTCTAAAAAGTAAAACCTGAAAAAAAGTTAAGTACACAATAAAAAACATAGTTTCAATACAAGCACAGAAAAACATAAACATTTCCAATACATGTGAAAATGTATCAATTTTGATTGTATTTTATTATTATATATTAAAAGCTTTCCGTCCCGTTCCGCGCTTTTCATATTTATAAAACCGGTGCTGCCTTCTGTACGGTTGTATTTTGCATTAGCCAGATATGTGTATGCATGCATATGTATGTATGAGATTTATTCGGCTATCGCCGCACAGCTCTCCATCCGTCGCCAGTTAGTATAGAGAATACGCGAAATTATATTCAATTTAGCCGCACTCATTCAAATGTGCGGTTTTCACTTGGCTAAAAATAGAAATGGTCTCATCATCAGTCAACGCGATTTGCTGTTGATCACGACATCTTTGTTCTGATTGGTTGAAAATACCGTCTAAAACGATGCGCGAACGCATAGAATTTTTATTTGCATGGCTACTAAAGAGACTAATCAAGTGCCCTGCCAAGCAGCGGTAAACGGGTGTGGGTACCGGGTTATAACGCGAATGAGTCTTTAATTTTGTACGGAGACAAAAAAAAGCAAAACGTTAAGAAGAAGAAAAAGTGTACGTTGTTGCTTGAAGCTAAAGATGAAGCTTGGCCTGCTTGTGGTTTTATTATGGATAGGGTTGCCAATATTGGTGATGTTATGTGATTTTTTTTAAGAGTCGCGCTAAGGATTATTTGTTGGTGGTTGGTTGGGGTTGGGTTGGGTTGAGTGATGAATGAATAGCGGACGGTTTCGTTCTAGCTGATGGCGTTCATCAGCAGGGGGAGATTCACCCTTCGTTGCGCTTTCTTTTCTTTGTGTCTTTTTCTTAAGGATTTGATTAGATTTTATAGAACGATTGTTTGGGCTGGGAAAATCATGGCCAAAGAAATGAATTGGCTTGTGAAATGTACGTAAGTAGGTAGGTATGTAGGACTACGGATGGGGGAACTAAAACGCAACGAGTGAGTGATTAGGTATCCCTAAAACTTTCCTTTTTCTTTAGTGCGCATTTTATTACCTGCGGGGAAATGTCTTACGACGCATTTTGGTAATATGATGATTTCTAGGAAGTCCTTTGTACTGTTTAAATGCGTTTTAACTTTTTGCAGGTACACTTATTAAGAGTTTTGTTCTTACACCTACGTACATATGTATGTATATAGGGCATGACTTATTGGGCTTTATCCTAATAGTCACGTTACCTATGGATTATGGAATTATCATCACTTGATTTTTATGGGTCTACTAAAGAAATGAAGAAAACCGATTTTCGGTTTCGAGTTAGAAAAACCGTCCCAAGGGAAATAAGAAAGTCACCAGGACGACAACAGTTAGGTAGATGAGGCTAATGTGGTCCTTCCATCAAGTAAGTAGTAAAGGTGCAGTCAAGTCATTTGAGCTTTTGGATTTTTGGATACGAAATATAGAAATAGGTCATACAATTAGGTCAAAATGTAAATCTCCAAGGAGTAAGGGTTATAATACGGAATGTAATAAAAGCTAGAAATAAATCTTTTAGGTTCCTAAATCTCTACAAAAGAAATAATAATAAGGATGCAAAAATATTTTATATAGAGGCTAACAACAATCACTATAAAAAGTATTTCAAAGGGTCAAATAGGTCATTAGGACAGAGATTAGCTCAGGTTAGGGATATAAAAGACTGGTGGAGACACCAAAAATTTGTATCTGGTAATGATATTACTATGGAATTGTTCGTAGAGCATTTTGAAAGTTTATTAAATCCCAAAAGTACAATAAGAGCGACACATTATGCGGAGTAGTCGTGGACGAGAAACGAGATACTCGATGCTCCGTTTAAAGTTACGGAGATTCAATTCAGGAGGTACTAAATAAGGCTACAGATGGTAAAGCACCTGGTTTGGATCGAATACCTGTAGAATTTTATAAATACTCGACAGACCAATTTTTAGTCAAACTCGTACAGAGATTTGATATTTTTTCCAAACTGGCATTTGCGCCGAGTCGTTTAAAAAGGCTATTATTTATCCTTTATACAAGAAGATGCAGACTGTAAGATATTTACGGGGGTCTTGTTACAAAGAATAAATAAATGGATAGATGGATATAGCATAATGAAAGAGTGTCAAGCTGGATTTAGGAAGGGGTATTCTACGACTGCCGAAGAAACTTGCCACCGAATGTATAACGAAAAGGATATTTTGGGTGCCGGAATTATTGAGAAACGTACAAGAAAATAATGTTGTACTGGACATTGATAACTTTAGTAAAGCGCAATGAGTGAAAGCTGGAGAGGACATGTTAAGAATGCTAAGTCAAAGGTTATGGAATGTAAACTTAGATAAAGCAAGCGCGGCCATGTTCCACGATATATATCCTAGGTTAGTAGGAACATCATGGTCTTCATAGATATTTTAATGACGAATTTTCTATAGAGGTCATAAGAGTTTTGTTTGAAGCGCGCGGAGGACTACTGGATCTCAATGCTAGAGCTTTTAAAAAAATACACACTGGATTTATTCTATGTGTAATAGAGACGATATAGAGAATACGTATCATTTTATTTGCAGTATGTCCCATACTCAAAGAATACAGAATCAGATATTTTGGCGGGAGTACGTTGAACGCCAACTGACAGACGGCTGTAGGCCATGTCTAGATGTTTGGGAGAGATGACTTATGTACATTTTAATCCTATTGTTGAATGAATAAGCATTATTATTATTATAATAATTATTACAACTAGGTCAAAGGTAATTGTGTTTTTTTTTCAAAAGCATTAGGTACGCTTTTAATAAAATGTATACAACTAATTTTTTTGAGTTTTTATCAAAAAGTCACTGCCCCAAAACATTCTTTTTACTCATGCCATAATTTTTTCTAATTGGCACTGGTAGATGGAATTCAAATGTATGAGTAAATACAAGCTACCCAGCGGGTAACTGAACTGTGAAGTTCGAAATCATTATTAGGACCAGGATGCCTGCTTGTACCTAGACGATTTTTTTATTTTTTTCTAGTTGGAATTTTTTAACTGAAATGAGTTATCTGCATAAATGTCGCTGCAGATAACATTTTCAGAGGTTAATTCAAGTAGACCTGTAAAATTCCAAGTACAAGTACAGTACCAGTACCTGGACTTGAAATATTTTAAGTACAAGACAAGTCTGTACTGATACTTAAAAAAATTTCAAGTACAAGTCCAGGTACTGGTACTTTTACTAGTACTTAAGTACTTTACAGGTCTGAATTCAAGTTACATATTTCGTTGTGTCTTGAGTAAATTTATAGAATATATTTTGCTTCCCAGCAAAGGTTAGCATTGTAGGGTAGGGTCGCTAGGGGTCAGCACCTAAACGAAAGGATTGTTTCAGAAAAAAATCGAGAACATATCCCCTCCAATTATTCATCAACAGGTAAACAAAATTGGGGAAAGCTGGTAAGATTGCATCTATACTCAGAGATTGTATCTGAAGGAAAGTAATTCTTTAGGAACCATCGATTTCTCAACTCTTCTCCAAAAATCCATATCCTATCCATTCATATCTTCTTCCCCCCACCCTTCTACTAACAACTAACTCCAAAAGGAGAACGACATGCAGTACGGCTGATACGGCGCATCATATGCTAAGAAAAAGACGACAGTGTAAAGTTACAAACTTACCAAAGGACAACTGTCAACAAGATGACAACAAGAGACGACATCAAACCCAACTGAGAGCTAAAGATAAGCCCCAAGGATCAGAAGAAAACAAGAAAGAGAACATCGAGAGAAACTACGACAACAACTGGAAAAGGAAAATGGTGCAAAACTCACTTGATTTGACTTGATTGCAAGCCATTGTGCAAAGTTCTTATGCATAGTGAAAATGGGAGTCAGCCAACAAGGACGTCACAAGTTCATTGTTTACACACACATGAAAAATCCAAATAAGTCTCAAAGAGGCTTAGCTAAAAAATAGAAAATGTCGAAGACGACCATTCAAAATGTTCTCAGTAAATTTCGGGAATCTTGGACTGTCCAGAGAAAGTCCGGCTTAGGAAGGAAATCAGGTTCGGCAGACCAAAAATTGACCAAAAGAAACGTAGACAATTTTAAACGAAGTTCCAACATCTGGTTGAGAGATATGGCTGATAAAGCTGGACGTCATCTTCTACGGTCCCTCGAATTAAAAGAAGAGCAGTCTTACGAAGTTTCCATGTTCAGAAAATATCGAACAAAAAGAAAACCAGAAAAGAACCACGTTGTAAAATCTGTAGGAGCAGGATTTTTTATGAAAATTTCTTAACGCAATTCGAATGAATGATGAAATTAAGCTTTGATGAAAGCGGACTTCAATCAGATTCCAGGACAGGAATTTTATGTGACACAGATTCCAAGTTTAAGAATTGTCGGTGCACCAAATTTCCCGGTAATCCTTAATTTGGCAAGCAATATGTTTGTGAGAAATCAT
>OZ005742.1:259223535-259525429 GCA_963930735.1 Dioctria linearis | reverse complement strand
AAATCATCAGCACAATCATCGCGGATATGTCTGTGCGTTAAGAAGTATTTTCAGATATGCCTTCTTCCATTCTTTAGAAAGCGCCTTGCATTATCATTCTTTTGGCCGGATTTTGCAACTTGTCACTAGTCCAGAAAAGCGAGGGATTTTTAGGATGCCCAATCCACACCTGAATTACCCTGTGATGTAACTATGCATAAAAGTACACAAACGGTTAACAAATCAATTAAAAACGCAAAAATACACATTCATTCAAATCGTAATTAAGATTAGACTAGCGAATTCACTTGTGTACAAATAAGCTAGGAGTACTTTATTACACAATTCATTCATTCAGTAGTCGTATCAGAGTTCGAGAGTTTCAATTGGCGACTGTAAGCCTTAGCTGCACCCCATTTTACATTGGCATCTATCTACTAAGTTCCTAGCTACGCCAAATTAATAAAGAGATCTGCTCTCTGAGCTTCTCGTAAGGAGATCTGCCTAATGGCTGCTTTTACTCATCGTTGGTAATAAACAATCAAATACCATGATACAAATACAATTCGAATAATTAGGTGACTGCACAGGTTTACGACAATAGAGTTACATTTACTACATGACGACAGTGCAAACGTCTTGTAATTACAACTCAAGGAAGCGAATCCTCCAAATTGTTCGAAACTAAGGCCAATCGGAAAATATTGGACTAATCCCTTTGGCACTCCGAAACACTTTTACTATGGGCTACCAGCTCTCCGGAATATAATCGTCCGTATATGTCGTCGAGCTTTTGTATGTGTTGAATGTGAGTTTCTAACGAGAGTTTTGGATGAAACTTTTACGTATCAAAATAGCTCTCACGTATTTTTTTGTTTCCTCCTACCATGCCCCACTTCCCCGCAAAAGAGGTTAGAAATTACGTAATTTTACAATGAAACGTCATTTTCAAAAAATCATATCTCGAGAACGGACCAACCGCCGATTTTTCTTATACAAATGCCAAATGAAGCATAATATGCGTTTTATTTTTTATAAAAAAATCTAGCAGCACTGAACGAAAATAAATATTGCTAATAACAGTACTTCGTGATTTTACGGTATACGGTGAATTTAAAAATTCATAAAAAACAATAACTTTACGTGGGATGGCCATAGAGGAAAGATAGATGAAGAAAAATGTGTCTTGGGTTTGTAGGCGGGGGGGGGGGGCGCTGTACCCGCGTAGGGTTGTCCAAAATGGAGCGTGTGGAGTGTCAAATTAAAGAGGGAAGAGAGTGTGATCGAGTGGAGATTTTCTTGTTTTGATCCTGTAAACTTCATACACGTTCTTTTTTGCGAATGCACCGCTAGTCTGTTGTGTGAACGTTTTTTGTTTGAGTGGCAAATTTCGCCGACTTAACGGTTCTCCGCAAACACGAGATTAAAATAAAGCCATTCTTTCACTCCAATCCACTTCGTATACTGCGCCTGCAGAGGGTGAACAATTATTCTAGTACGTTTTCGAAAAATCTAGTACAACTTCGAATATCTTTTTTTATATGGATTTTGAGTACCCACACCCCTATGGTCCGAGGTGAAATGGCTGAGTTATAAGCGAAAAACTAAAAACCCCCACCGTCTAGACTCCCCCTCCAAAAAAATAGAAAAACATAGTACCCAACTTATCCCTATAGGCGATTATCTAAAAACCGCGCTTTGAAATCAAGTCAATCAGATGGGTATCTTCGGAGTTAACCCCGCCAAACTTTTTTGTACATGTATAAGACGAAAAATTGAGATTTGGGCTCCCTCCATTCTGCTACCTTGCCCACCAGCGACCCCACCTCCACCACCTCATAGCGACCACTTGTAGCTCTCCCGACGGTAGCTTTCATTTAAGTCCTCAATAAGCACGTGCACGGTTTTGATAAGAAGTTATAAGCAAAATAAGTTGAAACTTTGGCCTCCTGTCCCGCCGGAAGCGATCCCCTCTCCTAAAAACTAATATCATTAAAAGATGTGCGACATCGGTACGACCGCACTCACAAAAAATGGTGAAAAAATATTTATAATTAAATAAAAAAAACAATGTTTCTTTTAGATGTCACTTGTCACCCCTGCGGTGACAACGGAGTAGTAGCTTATCTTACTATGTCGCCGCAGCGGCGACAACGGAGAGCAAAGGGTTTTAAAAGAGAATTTAAATAGAAAAATAATCCTCAAATTAAAGAGGAGAGTCTACACTTTACAGTTTTTATAAAAAAAAATTATGTTACGACCTTTCTTTAAAAATAATAGAGGTTAAATTAAAAAAAAAAAGGTAAGAAAATCCGAAATTTTTAGTTTAGACAACCATAAATCTAGATAGAAGAGGGGTGTGGTGCATTGAGCAGTCGTTGGAAAGGCCATGAAGTTCTGCATACAATGAGCTTATAACGGTGACCGTACGCCCTGTAGTTTTTAAGATACAGGGTGTTTTGTGAAAAACTAGCTTTCTTTCTTAATCACCCTGCAACTCTTAAACGGTTGATATGCCCCCCCCCCCCCTGCCATACAATTTTCGGTTCTTCTAGGTGAGTACTATCACCTCCCGCTCTGTTGACCCCCTAGTGGGAAACACCCTGTATAATGCAGATGTTTAAATAATAGTTTAATTAAAATTATTTGAAAACAAACAAAAAAAGGTTTTTCTTGTGGATTTCATCATTCATAGGTGGTCGGGTTTTTTTTTGTCTAAAACAGCCCTTATATTGGGTATTTCGGAAAGTAATTTCGTTTTTTCCCAACAGAGGACTTAATTGTATTTTTATTCGCAGCCAACTTCACACTTAAGCCGCATTGTCAAATATTTTGCCAGCTGATATAGTAAGGGCGGTGTTTGATTCTGCGCAATAATTTTAGTTTGGTGTCCTATAAAATATGGAAAATCGAAAGCAGCGTTTTCAACATATTTCAATTTTCTACTATCGAAAAGGTAAAAATGCTGTTCAAGCAAGAAAAAAAAAATTATTTGATGTACATGGGGAGAAGATGTATTGACAGAGCCCTCCCAGTGCTAAAACTGGCTTGCAGAATTTCGATCCGCTAATTTTGATATTTAAGATGCGCCACATTCTGGAATGGCAGTTGAAGCTGATGAAGACTATAAAATGGCATTGATTGATGCAAACCGCCGAATAACAACTCGTGAAATCGCTTTAAGATTAAATTTTAAACGAAATCTCGACCATTCATGATCGATCACGTAAAACGTCTTGGTTTAATTTCAAAACGTGGCATATGGCTTCCACATGTTTTCTTACACAAAAAAAATTTGTTCCGTCCGCATTGCACATGAGAAACCTCATACATGTTTTGGTAACTCATCAAAAGGTTTTACAGCTCAGGTGGGATATGTACTACAAAACTCACCATATTTTCCTTGCCAGTAAAAGATCAGGAGTTTTAGGAGCATGGAATCGGAGTTGGCTTTAAGGATAATTGGAACTGAATCAGGAATAGAGACGTTTTCACAAACTTATTTTTTCGAATTAAGAGTAAGAAAGAATTACATCGAAAAATTGTGGGTGTCATGATCAATCTTGATATTGTATGAAAAATCACATTATCGAATTTCTACAGGTGCCGATTATCATTATTATAAATCCATTTTGCTTCCAGTTTTCTTCCAAAGAAGCAAGTGGGAAGCATACGAAAATCTTGAATTGCTTTCTCCCAAGGACATGCTTATACAAATGTTACAAAAAAGGCATGCATCCCCATTCCTTCCAAGAAAGCTAGGAGGAAGCACACGCAAGGCTTGAATTGATTCCTTCTGAGGACCCATAAAATGTTAAATAAAAAGGTATGCATCCTCATTCCTTCCAAGGAGGCTAAGCTGAAGCATACAAAAAAATCAAAAAGACTTTTCGTAGAAAATTGTTATTAATTAAAAAAAATTCATAACAAAAAAGATTGTTGCTCAAATTGCAACTGCAATTGATCAAAGTGTAGAAGGCGTTTCGTATCAGCAAGAACTTAATATTCTTCAGTACGGCTGGTTCTTGCTTGCCATATATGCCTGGAAAAAGTCAAATTGACCTCACTTATATGCACTCAGTTAAAATTCTGAGTGTGAATTATATGGGGCAAAATACTAAAAGTACTTACTTTGTAGTGCATAAAGTGAGGTCAACTTGGCTTTTTCCAGGCATATATTGCAAGCAACAACCAGCCGTACTGAAGAGTATTAAATTCTTGCTGATACGAAACACCTTTTGCACTTTCATAAGCTGAAGCACACGAAAAAGCTTGGACTGCTTCCTTGCTCCTGGACATGCCTGGTACGAATATCCTGTAAAGTATCCAATAACTATAAAGGTATGCATCATCTTCCAAGGAAGGCATCCGGTTTGAATGATGATATGATTCCATTTTCTATTGACAATTAATAAATAGGCATCTGGCAAGCTCGCTCAAGCCACCCTACAGATGTATCATCACAGCAGAGAAATTTATTTTGTTCTATTCACAATTAATCGCAATGCTAAAGAGGAGCCTTATTCTAAAGCAACTGTGTGACAGAAAAATAAATGGAAACTTTACACGGTGTCAAGGTCATTCGCCAATAACAAATGAATCATCAGAGTCACCATACGGAGCTTTTTGTGACAAGGAAGATCCCAAATGTTTTTTTTTTCTTTTTTTTTTTTTGTTATCAAAATCCATATGAATAGTGCTAGTTTAAAAATTAAAAATGCTATTCATGTGCAAAAGTTTTTTTTTTTGATTTTACCAAATGGAGATGGCATTAGCATTTCATTTTCCAAAGCAAAACTAATAATGGTGTGAATGTGAGATTATTGTCAAACGGGGCAGTAAGGTGAGGGGGGAATCTGATACCGCTTGAATTGATGAACAGCATAAAAAAGCGATAAAAATTTGCATAAAAGTGATAAATATTAAAATTTGTACCGTAAATTTTTTTTTTTTTGTGTATAAGGTATCTGCTTGCAATCGGGCAATACTACATTGATGAGTCGACTCATTCGGTGACTCTTCATCTTCATCGATGCGATGAGATTTCACAGTTCCCCAACTCAAGCCTCGCAATACCCCTTGCAAACCATTGCAGCATAATCCACACCGCTGATGAGAACGGTATTCAAATTTAATCCATAACTTTATGAAATGGTGATACTCGTCTGTGTAGAGTGTGTAGAATGTAGATACCAGCAGCAGTCGAACAGTCTCCGCTAGCCCGCTTAGTCCCCCCGACCGCAGCTGAATATCACAAATTCCAATGATTTCGATGATAGTGGTGTGTAAGGTTTGTGTACTCGTCAGGCCGGGCAGTCAATCGGAAAGGGGAGCTATACGTGAACGCACTTGGCTTTGGCTAGCAGGCGGTTGCCGGCTACCCACCCAGTCAGCCAGTCGCGTCCGCCGCAATTATGCAATTTTCATATTTGTTGAAGAACGTGAACTTTCCCCTCTCCGGCTTCATTGAATTAAATTTTTCGTTCGGGACGGGTTTTTCCATCATTTTTTTTTCACGGTAGAACGATAACAATCGCTCTCGGGGTGATAAGAAAATTTTCAATTGCTCTGCAAAAGTGCATTGGCTGAGGCTGAGTGGTGGGGTGGGTGGGTGGTCGAGATGGGTTTTTGCATGCACTGTGCATTCGAAGTCCCCAGCTACAATGTTGTGGTTGTTGTTGGACTAATGGATAGGCCTGGAAAGGTGGTTGGCGCTATTTTATCCATTTAAAGCGTGTCATCCTCGCCTTGTTAAACGACTCGTGTCGAGTAGTAAATGGAGTCGGGCTTCGAGCCAATTTTTTTTTTTTTTTTTGACTTCATCATGCATCATGCAACAATTTATGCGTGTGACAATAATTACTGTCAAGCGTAGTCGTCCTAAAAATTGTGCAGTGCATTGGATGCATACGACGACGAGCGCAGAGAGAACACAGCACAGCAAAGTGCAGCAACTGAAGTGAAGCTTGATTAATTTCTGTTGGCACAGTGAATCGCTTTTCTCGGAAAAGCTTAAATGTGGACGACGACATTTTCTAATAGGATTTAGTTTAATTGTTGCTTTGACGTTTGATGTTGAATTTTAAAATAGCTAATTAGCTATTTCAACGGTTTGTGTTCAACTATGTATTTTGAAGAGGAGTATCTAGGTATAGCAGTGCTCAGAAATGGCCACTTAGTCTACCTAGAGAGATGTTTTCGTTTCACATTTTTGCATTGATTTATTTGTAGAATTTTTATTTAGTGCAGAAAAGTCGTTTGTTACTATGACTAACAAAATCTTTCAGACTTATCTACGATTTCAGTCCTGGTTTAGATTATTATAGAAAATTTCCATTGGCTGATAGCATGAACAGGGAAATATGACAAACGTATGTTAAGGGAAGCGCTTCCACACCGTAGCAAGAAAATATCATTTCCGATTGTCAAAGGGATCTTTGTGGAAGTAGATCTCTTCTTTGAGTTGAAGTGGATTCGTTTGTTTTTTGTGAAAAGATGACTCATATTCATCTGAAAGCACAACAGAATTTTCATTTTTTAGTAGGTTGTCAGTTGAAGTGTGAGGTTAATTGAAATTTAATTTAATTTAAAATTAAACGGAGCGCATTGAGAATAAAACTGAAATTTTTAATAAAGTTCTTATCTTGATTCCTTCTGTAAAGACTGCTACTCTACAAGCGCTCCAAGAATACTACCCTCTGCAGGCGCTCCAAGGGTGCTACCCTACAAGCGCTCTAAGAACGCTTTCCTCTGCGGACATGCTCATGGTAAAATGGAACAAGGATATGTCGCTGCAAGCTTCCAAAGAAACGCTTCCATTTCCCGCTGGGCATGGACAAGAAATACCCATAGGCTGTGTACTAATAAAGTGATGTATGAGACGAGCTCGAACAAACCTCGGGTACGCACCAAAAAAATGTTCAATCACACCATATTTCTTCAGAATTCGTTTGCGTTATTTATGTCTTAGAGCGATTCGAAAAATTTGCGTCTGGCTGGACAGATAAGCCTTCATATTTTTTTAGAAATTTGCTGAAGTTTTTTTCTTCGGAATTTTTTGCACTATAGATATCCGAATTCCGACATTGAGCGCGTTCACTCTTCACTGACACTTTGCGTAGCGTAGTCGTTGTCGAGGTCGTCGACTACGCTTGACTATCCTCATGACCGTAGTCGAATGTAGTCGACTATAGTCGACTATTTGGTACATTCAAAGTGCGGAGTGAACGACAGGCGTAGTCAAGTGTTGCCGTTAACTGTCAAATTTTGGTACTGGTAGTGACTCGTAGTCGACAAAAAGTCACTATATCGGTGGCAGTGATTTCAGACTGTAATAGATCACACAGATACCCAACGGAACGGGAAACTTTGAAAGCCCTCCCTGAGAGAGGCATAAGGACATCGCCGTGTTAAATTAATGAAGGGCGAGCAAAAGGCGAGCACTCCTCATTTCTGCTGGGTAGTTAGTGACTGAGACAACTTACATCTAGATGTGCAAAACCTCACAAAAACGCGGTCCAACTAAAACGAGCTAATGGTCCTCTAATAGAAAGCTCTACACATTCTCTCTCTTTCTCTCTCTGGCTGTATTATGCCACATAAATTCTACGCATTGATAGCTTTCTTTGGTAGAAAAAAAAGTTAAAGAGCTTTCAAAAAGTGTTCCGGATTTATATGGAGTTTTGCACATCTAGGTGTAAGTTGTCTCCGGTAGTTATTAAGACCAAATTCAACATAAAAGCTCTGTTCGATGAAAACCCCGGGTAAACCTTGGGCTACACCGGGCTAGACTAACTTGTTTTTTTAAAAACCTGGGCTACTCCGAGCATACACTAAAAATTTCTTGGGGTAATGATTTGACAGTTGTCACTTGAGAACTGTCACTTGCAATTTTCTGCTGATTGGGACATATAAATTACTTCTTGAGCAAAAATAAGCAAAAATTAGAAGAAAAGAAATAGAAAAAAATAGCTAGAGCTCATTTAATTTGTCTTCACACATTTCATAAATAACTTTTTACAATTAATTACACTCAGGAGGAGTACTGTCAGAGAAATTTTCAATTTCAATTTCAATTTAATTTATTTAGCTGGATTGGTACACAAGATTTACAATCTTTTGTAAGCACTTGAAAATATAATTTTAGAGAAAAGAATGTTAAAATAGTTACTAATAGAGTTAATGTCATATGTTGAATAAAATAATAATAAAATCATAGTCAAAACTAAATTTAAGTGAAATTATGCAAAAATACAAAAATATGTTAATGGAAGCGATAAATGATTCCATTGTGTTTAATCAGAACTATAAAAAAGAAAAAAAGAGCAAAACTTATTATTTAATTAATTAGCAGCACTCTTGAAACCATTCCAGACCTGTATTGAAGATAGCAGCCTCTTAAATTCACCGACAGTAACCGCTCTCTGCAAGGTTGCAGGTAACAAGTTCCAAAGCCGTGGGATCTGAATGAAGAAAGAGCCTTCCTGAACCAAGTGACTATGACGTGGAATCAGAAGATCCCGACGTCGCTGAGATTGGGAGAAACTGGATCTCATCCATTAAGTATTCAGGGCGCTTTAGTATGTATAAGCTTGAAGAGGACTAGAATTGCCTGGTGTTTAAGGTAAATATTCAGTGGGCAGCCCAGTATTCTGGGAATAAAATTAGAGATATGGTCAAATCTGCGTAAATTGAAAATAAAGCGAATACAATCATTGTAGGCCACATTTATTCGACGAGAGCAATAACTATTCAATTTAGGAAAAATCAAATTCCCGTAAGAAAAGTAGGGCAGGATTAGAGTTTTTACCAATCTACATTTGATGTCCACACGCTTAATAAATTGGCAAAGAGCCAGAGTCGACGCAAACCTCCGTACACCTTACGTACATGATTACAGCATTTCATTCTCCCATTAAGAGCGACACCGAGATTCGTAACTTCGCTTACTCTAGTCAATATTTCACCCCCAAACATGATCTGTGGAATATCAGTTTCCAAGTTGTTATTGGAAAAAATTATATATTTCGATTTATTGGCATTTAACATCAAAAGGTTACGTTGAGACCAATCGTAAATTCGCATTAAGTCATCGTTAATCCTTACAATGGAGTCTTCAATCAGCTCAAGAGGTCTGCTATTGTATATTTGTAAGTTATCAGCATATAAATGGGCGCTAACCTCTTGAATAATATCAGGTAAATCATTGATGAGTAAGGAAAAGAGCAATGGACCTAAAATAGACCCTTGTGGAACGCCACAGAAAAGCGGTTGTAAATCAGAAAGACGATTGCTGACTCGCACTTGCTGATACCTATCGACTAAGAAGCTCTGTATCTGAAAAATGTTTGAAGTTTGTGGAGGAGCATAGAGGAATTTACACAGTCAAAAGCTTTTGTAAAATCAGTACTGCAATCTCGTCGTTACCCAGGCCTTTTCTTATGTCTGTAGTAACCTTTAGGACAGCCGATTGACAGCTATAACCAGGTCTGAAACCTGATTGACAGCGCGAAAGAATTCTGTTGTTATCTACAAACTATTGGATCTGAGTGTACATCACCTTTTCCAAAGCCTTCGCAAGAAAACACAAAATGCTGATGGGTCGAAAATCAGATGGGTTAACAGCAGATCTTATTTTAGCGATAGGTAGCACAGTAGCTATTTTCCATCCAGAAGGAAAGGTAGATGATGTTAGGGAGGTATTAAAAATAAATTAGTATATATCGACTAATGTAAGGCAGCAATAATTTTAGGAACTTAGGAGATATGTTATCAGAAATATCATTACATTAGGTTTACCTGGTGTTTTAAAAACTTGTTCGATGAGTGCACAAAACCGCGCCGGGTAAATTTGAGGAAAATTGTAGGGGAAAATTTACACGGGGGGTTTTCATCGAAAAAAACCTAAATTTAATTTGGTTGCTTTGAAACAGTCTAAAATTTTTTCTGCATCAGAAAAAAACAGTATAAAAATGCGTTTGCCATTAGTGAAGTACTCAACTTTTTCTTACAAATTTAATGCATTTTTTTTTCTTTAGATTTCCTTTAGATTTCTTTTTGCATTATTGGAAGCCGACACAAAATAAGCCAACAAGAAAGACTGAATAAAAATTCTGCCGAAATATTTCCTGTAAATTTCTAGAAAACAAAAACAAACATTAATGCTTATCTGCACGTCTGCGCTCATAAAAAATTGTTACCGGCCCAAGCACCCTTTATCGGCCTCAAATAATATTTAAAAAATCTAAAGAAAAATTTCTCAATAAATTTCTAAGAAAAAATGTAGGGGCACCCTCGGCACCCTACATCAGGTCGAGGCATCATTGATATATATTGGAACGAGGCATTGCTGATCTGTCCTTTGGTTACGTCATCAAGTCGCGATTGCATGTATGCTAAGAAAAACGTTTAGTAAATTTAAAAAAATCTATCTCCATTCTTAAAAATGTTTATCTGCCCAGAGAGAATTGTCATCAGCCATCATTAGCACACATATTTTGTTAAGTAAGGTAGGGGTAAACGCACCAATTTGCGGCCATTTAAGGAAATGCCATCCTTACAAGAAGGGTTTTTAGTATAATTTACTTAATATCGATGTCTCTCCTCTCCACTTTTGTTATGGATTGGAAGTTTTAGATCTGTTTGATGTGTTACATCTGAAGCTCAACCAATAAATTCCGGTGTGCCCGAGGGCTCTATTATCTCTCCGTTTTTCCTCTTAATTTTCAATGATGATGCTTTGCCTTAATATCAATACCATTCATAGTTTTGCCGATGACAGTACCTTGAGATCGCTTATTCCTTTGACACTCTTGCGGACTTCGTGGGAATGTCACATATCTTATACGAGATTGTATGATTATCTAATCATTGAATAACGATCTTGACAATATCATCGGTTGTGCAAAGTGATCGCATCGAATTCCATGCCCCTAAGATCCAAAGCTAACTCATCTGCGTTTAAAACAAGATCATCACTTAACCACTCCCGTTACTTTTGATGATGCATTAGTAGAAAACATTAACATTTGCTCGTTGTAGAATAGGTATGTATTGTGCTAGGAGGTAGTGCGTATAAAATTATCCCCTTTGCCTGAAAAACTCGCATAGCTCCAATTTTAAGTGGGACTTGTGGCCCTCAGCAAAAATGTTCACGTTCTTGAATTTGTTCAGTAATTAACCATGTAACCATTAACCCCATTCGCGAATATTCTCATCCAGCCTAACTCAGAACGAACTAGAAAAACCCGGCTTCTGGCATGGCTATTGACTACATCCCTAAGTGGTCGTACGCAGGGGAAACTACAACTGTTTCTTTAAATATGTCTCCTGCATTCATCTCCTGTACATAATTTTGTAGCTCATCAAACCATTTTCGAATAACCTCTTCAGAAACAGAGTATCTCTGGTTTCGGTTAGTCCTTCGGGAATTGGATGTGCTAGCTCTGGATTGCATTTCAG
This sequence comes from Dioctria linearis, assembly GCA_963930735.1. Taxonomy (NCBI): domain Eukaryota; kingdom Metazoa; phylum Arthropoda; class Insecta; order Diptera; family Asilidae; genus Dioctria; species Dioctria linearis. The sequence goes on along the minus strand of OZ005742.1, from coordinate 259,513,990 downwards.
GAAAAGGTCATAACTTTTTCGCCTTGATCGTCCATTTTTGAAGGGTGTATTCGTGCTATCGCTTTGCTCATTTTTTGGGTTCCGTACCCGTACTAGGCCTCCGCTGTCCGTCTGTCTGTCAGCGGGCTGTATCTTATGAACCGTAATAGGTATACTGAGTTGAAATTATATTTTGCTGCTATAATAAAAAATAATAAAAATTAAATTAAATTAAAAATTAAACGGGCCCGCATACAAGAATCTTGATTTTTTCGGCGTTTTTTTATCGACCTTAATAATCGCTGGATCTCTTGAACGGTAATATGTGGATTCACGAAATTTTCAAAGAGTGAGTAATACTATAGCTACTACAACAACTAATAATGAAAATAAAATAAAAATAATAAAATAATAAGTACGATGGTACGGAACCCCTCGTGTGCGATTCCGACTCGCTCTTGGCCGGTTGTTTTTTTAACTGTGCTTATCAGGACTTAATGGAAACACGCACATGTGGTTAACGACTCACACCACTTAACTAGTTTTTTCTTCGGTTGTTTTAACGAAGTTTTATCATCATGCTCTAATTTTCGAGAATTCGAAATAGATGAAACGCTTGTGGCTTGAAATCTCTTCGATTTTTTTTTACCATAAATGACGTTTTCAAGCATTTCGAAATTTCCGAGAATTCGAAATAGATGCATCGCTTACAGCTCGAAATTTCTTCGATTTTTTTGCTGTATATATGTAGAAGTTACGATACATTTCAATTTCCTAGGAAGTCGATAAACCAAATATTTCCTACTCATGAAATTGTTCTTCGAAGGCATTCTAACCGCTGGAACAGAATGAACGGATCAATGCCGGATGGAAATGTCACGCAAAAGTTGAATGCATTTGAAACACATTAATGCGCACACAGTGAACGCAGTTATCGCATTTGCCGCAAAGGAAGTTGGTCAACTTTCAACTTTTACGCAAGTGCCGGATTGAAAATTTTTGACAGCTGAAGGAAACGATTGTTTTGAATGAAATTTGTAATGTAAAATTAATTATTGAGCTGCGGGATGTTTCAAATGTTACTCTTATTATTCGCACAAGTTTTAACAATATAAAAATATCCACAAGCACAATATTGAAAATATGAAAATTGCATTGATTTGTCATTAAACGCAGTCGCGTCAACTTCGTTCTGGGCAGTACTTTATTTCTTGCGTTTTTTGACAGTTAGCTGCGTATTTACTCCGGCATTGATCCGTTCATTCTGTTCCAGCCATAAGTTGAGATTTTATTGAGAGAAGTGCAAAGTGAAGTTTTACTACAGTGTGGGTATTTATTATTTATATTTATTCTATATCGTATTTACTTAGTATTTCCAAAACGCCTTGTAAGAGAGTTTGATACCATGCTGAAAAACATCGAATCCAAAACGATCTACCAACACATAATACAAGAACTTCGAAAGGAAGTCGAATTAGCGAATCGCTGTCTGGTCGCCAATACGATTCGATATCGTGTTCCGTTTTTTTCTTCTGCAATTCGCAAGCACATCGCAAGCGAACTAGATTTCGAAGCTTAGCTTTACCTAGTCTAATTGATTTACTTCGAATTCGATTCGATTTTGAATCGCAATGTTTGCAGGCACCATAAAAGTATCAATATAGAATATTTTAGAGAACGGACTCCCAACGCACACATATAGATTTCTGTTTCATGGGTCGGGAAGTATTCTCGAGGGTTTTGGTTTATCCCTTGAACCGAAACTTCTGAACGTCAAATGCTATGAGAATGATTGAAAAAGTTCTAGATAGATAATCGTTGGACCTTTCCAATTTGTTTATAAATTTATCCCCGCTTTCTCTCCAGTTTGAAGTTATAGCACAAAACAAATTAAAATTTTGGAATATTAACTCAGTTTTCTTTATTTAATTATTATTTTTATCAAAAACCACATCATGCCAGAACCTCCAAAAAAATAACTAATTATCTCTCTGAAATGATAAGTTCTATTACAGAATTGTGTACAGCGCTATCATTGGCTACTAATAAGCAGCGCAAATTTCTCATGCCAATCATAGAAAGCGTCATGGATGGCATCAAAAAGACCAGATGACAGACAGATTTGACCCAAAGACCGATCCACAAAAACTAAAGACGTTTTGGATACAAACGCAGAGAGAAAAAACAGAAAGACAAACAACCACAAGCTTGTCAGAAAATTTGTGTTACAGAAAAAGATGCATCTGGAAGATGGTTCGTTTGCCTATGGGAATTATCATAAGATCTTGAGTTCTTTAATATTTTGCTGTCTTTTGATCTTTGTATTTCTTCTTCACTAGAGTCAATTTACAACAAAAAATTTAAAAAAAAAAACAAAAAAAAAAACAGACAAATAAACTGACAGGACAGGACGGAGACTTTTATGAGCAAAGAATTTCGCGGTTAGTTTTTTTTCTTAAAATATCAAAAAAAATAATAATAATAATAATCTGATCCTAATTAGTTGTACAGCACGTCTTAAAAATTCCAACAGCTTATAGAATTCAAGGTCAATTCGCTATATTCTGTCACTAGAAGACTACTTCAACTTGCACGCCTAATTCGGTTCAGGTCTAGACTAATATGATTAGAATTTTAGTCAATTAATTATGGACTGGTGGCCTTGGTAATCTGCACTTTAATTTAGGTTGTCAACGCGTGTTGCGGCGGCCACTATAAAAATAAACGAAAAATTCTACATAAATTCTTGTGACCTACATATTTCCTCCAGTGAAACTCGTTATTTGTTTATGTCGTAACAAAAAAAAATAAATAAATAAATAATTAATTGTTATTATTGTTAGTATGACAGAATCGCGAATGATTAAGTATAAGAGGTCCTTCTTAGCCGAATAGAACCTTGTGAATTTGTTGCCTAATAAATCCCAAAAACCATAGCAAATAATTTGACCTTTTCTTATCGAACTTTTGATAACGAACAGAAGTAATCCATTAAAAATAAAAAAAAAAAACACAGCAATTTGTTTGTTTAATATTGTTCATCCCATAAAAGTTGTAAAAACTTTTGCGAAATAATTGGGGACACTGAAAAGCCACACTAATACAAGGCCGGCGGGGGGATGGAAGATCCATTAAATTTAGCTGCGGCTTGAGAGATTAGCTTTCAGCTTAACATATATAGTACACACACACACCACTATGCAACGGAGAAGACCTATTAACATAATTAGTGGAATCTGAAGTATAATCGCGCGCTATCAAATGTAATTAAACTTGACATGAGTCGCTTGAGAGAAGCTCACTGCAAACTGACTTCACTTGTTCCGTCTACCCGCGTCGTCCACTTCAGAAATTCGTGGACGACCGGCACATGTGTGTACTTTATTTAAGCTTGAATGGTTGTTTTTTTTTATGATTTTTTCTCCTTATCTAATCCAAGTTTGGTGGAGATATAAAAAAAACTTAGAGTTTGCAAAAAAAAAAATAAGATCCGCAAAAAAAACGGACAAGATTTTATTTTGGAAAGGCTGTAAGTTCGCTGTGGCTTGATAAAGAAAATTTTTGGTACTTTGAACTTTTAGCGGAGAAGAAAAGTTAAGTGAATCATAGGAGGAATAAAACAAAAAAAAAACAAAAAAAAACAAAAAACAAAAAAAAAACAAAAAAAAAGGCTTGAACTAATTATATTTAGGAAAATACTTAAGAAATAGATTGCCGTTTGTAGTCTGGGATGAAAGGTCAGGTCGGGACAGCTGAACGTCAGTGTTAGAGCAAAAGTACGAAAACCCTAAAACTTGTCACTATTTCGAGGTTGTGTAAAACTGCTGGCGAAACTTCTGCTTTTTATCTTTTGCAAGATCGCTTTGTAGGATTTTTTGTTGGCGAAAATTTTCCACAAAAATTCATACCAGAGTGGATGGAGAAAAGCGCGGCGTTAAGGCAGAAACATATTCAGGCCAAAATTTTAAACACAGGTTTTTAAATGAGGTGGCAACACAAAACCAAACCTAGCTGATAGCTTCAAGGCCTAGCCGCAAGATGCGATTTGCTCACAATGTTGGGAATTTTTCTCTCTCAGGCCTACCTCTCCCAGCAGATTTTTTTTTCTTTTTATTTTGTTCTGTCAAACGAGATATTTGGCAAATAAGAATCATTTGAAATTTATAATCAACGTTTTTTTGAAAACCGATAATAAATTATTTCTGCCCAGAATGTAAAGGAATTGTCACAAAGTTACTATCAAAATTAATAGAATGACAGCACCGAGCCCGGTCGGTGGTGTCATTTTTTTTTTCAATTCTTTGAGGCACGCTTAGAAACAAGTTGCGAGGAAGTCTGAGAGAGGCCAGGCCTGAGGCGGTGATTGACGGCGAGCGTATACTACAATACAGCAATCTCTTAAACCGCTGTCAAAGTCAACCTAATGACAAGTTAGGAAGCTGGTGAGATTTCCGAGTGTTTTACATTTAAAAGGCACACGGCAAGAAAAGGAAGAAAGAGAGAAAAAAAATCGAAAAAAATCAAACTCTCTTTAAAACTTTTATGAATAAAGATAAAAAATGTGAAAGCGCAAGTTGCATGCAACGAAACAGAATGGAAAATGAGTCATTTTCGTAAATAAATGAGAAGGGGCGGAGTTTTCACATTTTACTCTCATAAAATGCTCCCGCGCTTTTGTGAAAACCGGTTTGAGGCCAATGTTTGTTAGTGTATTTTCTATGCTAATTGAGCAGCACGTGCTTCTGTTTACTTTCGTTGTCCTGTGAAAGGATTAAATGGGAGAAATTCTTGCTGGATTCTCTGATATTTTTGGAAACAAAAGAGAATTTTATTTGAGAGGAATTTTACATCTCATTTCAGCATCTGGTCCAAAGTGAAATTTATCTTTTTCTTAAAAATGGGAGGTAGTGTGACCTGATGTAGATTTTGAGGGATTTAATAAGATTTTGTCGTTCGGGTAATCCTACGTTCTCTTGATTTTTATTTTTAACTCGTTATCTCCAGTTGCACTGTAATAATGCATAGCCAAGTTCTTTTCCCTCATTCATGCAAAAGACGAAAGTAGGTATATGAAATTACTTGTTTCATTCTAAAAACACCAGAACTTTTCCAATTTTTCTCTACAGCTTCTTAACTTGTCACATTAGGTTAACTTTGCCGCTGTTCCAAACCCTCGAGAATACTTTCCAAGCCATATGAAACAGAAATCTATATGTGTGCGTGAGAGTCCGGCCTCTAAAATGGAAAAGTGCCAAACATTGACCTTATATATGCTATAGAGCCTAAACTATTATTCATACAGGAAAATAGTCTTCTAGTAATTTATAGCTTGGTTCCTTACCTTCCCAATGGCTACACTTTTACTATATACCTTACTTAACAAAATAATAAAATAGTTTTGATTACAAAGTAACCTTACCGTTTTGATGGTCAAAAGAATAGGCAGACTGATTCGATTACATAAGGCTCCGGCATGCTACGGCACTGCTTTTGTTTGAGGAGTCGTAGTCAATTGATTAAGACAGATTTTTTTAAATAATTTTATTAGGAAAGGTATAAACATTATATTTCGGTTCGGAAGATAAGAAAGCTAGCTGAAGATTATCACAACACCATTTTTCTGTATGATTAGTAGTTTAGAGAGGAGTAGCTATTCAAATCAAACTTATGTCAATTTTACAGAAGAATACTGCAAATATTTTAGAATGTTAGGACTCAGTTGGGGCTCTCATGTGGTAGTGAGGGAGTCTGTTTCATGGCTTGTGAAGTATTCTCGAGGGTTTGGTTATTCAATACACCTTTATTTGCCAGTGTGTAAAAAACAATGTGATTGGTTATTGAAAAATGTAAACATTTCTCCTTCAGAAAAAACGGGTATATATGTCCTCTCAGGGGTGTCAATAGAGAACAATTTGAGTCTATCAGCGTAAGGTGGCAAGACTAAAGGATCACTCCAAGGAAGGTCACGAAGAGCAAATTTAAGAAATCTGCGCTGAACCGCCTCAATCCGATTAATATGGACATAATAAAATGTAGCCCAAACAGGACTGGCATACTACAAGATCGACCTAACAAAAGGATCATTAAACGCACGAGACCACCTCTTAACAAACCACCCCAAAGCAGAGTTAGCCCTATTGACAATATTTAAAATATGATTTCCAAAGGAAAGTCTGGAATCAAAAATAACGCCCAGATCCTCAGTGCTGTCAAGTCTGGACAATAAACTTCCATTGATGAAGTAATTAAGATATGAAGGACTACGCTTTCAATAATAAGACGTAACAAAACACTTATAAACATTCAAAGGAGGAAAATTCTTAGAACACCAGGAGCAAAAGGTGTTCAAGTCAGACTTAATCAGAGCAGAGTCATCGTTATTCGAGATAGTTCGAAAAATCTTCACGTCATCAGCATAACAGAGAATGTTAGTTGAGGTAGTAACACGTGAATGTCATTGTCTGATATAAATGACAAACAAGAGAGGTCCTAGTTGGCTACTCTGGGGTACTCCAGAAGTATTAAGCATGTTTCTGAATAGTGCACCACGAAAATATACTTGCTGGGATAAGAGTTTAACTAAAGTAGGAACCGATGAAGAAAACCTAGCAGAGTGAGCTTATGACTAATCCTGTCGAATGCCTTACTAAAGTCAGTATAGATACAGTTGTTTTCCTTCCTCGAAGGCAGACATACAGTGTTTAGAGAACTCTAACAAGTTGGTAGTTGTGGACTTTACCCCTATAGCAAAACCATGCTGGAAACTACCTATAAACGGCTTAGAATGGAAATAGAGTGTATCACAAATAATAGCCTCAAAAATTTTAGGAATAGCTGACACATTGGCAACAGGTCTATAATTAGTTAAGTCATTTCTGTTCTCCTTTTTATGATGTGGAAAAATTAGAGACTGTTTCCATAACATAGGAAAGACGCCACATTGATAGGACAATTTAAACAAGTGACATAAGACGGGGATAAGTGGAATACTGCATTTCTTCAATCAAAGAAGATGAAATGCCCTGTGGACCAAGCAAAAAGCTGTCCGCCAATTTCGAAATATAAAGGGTTTTACAATAAGAGGTGTTATTTTAATTAGCCCGCTATTTCAGTAGATGTCACTTTTGGAGCTGTCATTTTTTGACATTTGACAAGTAGAAACTACGCCATTGATAAAACTGGAACGATACACGACGATTCAACAACGCATTGAAATTATTAAAATTCACTATAAAAATGCGGCAGAGACGGTTCGTAAAACTCGAACATTTTTGGGTCGTCATGAAGAACCTTGTCGGACCGCAATACAGAAATTGGTAGAAAAATTCGAGCTGTCGGGACAAGTTAGTGATGTGAAGAATAAAACCCGTGCACGTCGCTCAAGAACAGCCGAGAATATTGCTGCTGTCGCCGAAAGTGTTGAAGAAAACCCAGGTTTGTCCATTCCTCGTCGTTCTTTGGAATTAGGCATTCCACAAACGTCATTACACCGTATTTTGCATAAAGATTTGAGTCTTAAGGCTTATAAAGTTCAGTTAACACAAGAACTCAAGCCGGCCGATCATCAACAACGTCGAGTCTTTGCTGATTGGGTCCTTGAAATGCATGAAAATGATCCGGAATTCAATCGAAAACTTATCTTGAGTGATGAGGCCCATTTCCACCTCGATGACTTCGTCAACAAGCAAAATTGTCGCATCTGGGGCTCGGAAAACCCAAGAGTTATTGTTGAAAAGCCTCTCTATCCTCAACGTGTGACTGTTTGGTGCGGTTTATGGTCCCGCGGAGTCATTGGACCTTACTTTTTCGAAAATGAGGCTGGAGCAACAGTTACGGTGAATCGACAGATGGTTAATGATTTTTTATGGCCGGAATTGGATGGTATTGATCTGGACAACGTTTACTTTCAACAAGACGGCGCTACGTGCCATACAAGCAACGAAACCATTGATCTTTTACGGGAAAAGTTTCCGGACCGTGTTATCTCTCGAAGAGGTGATCACAATTGGCCACCGAGATCTTGTGACTTAACACCTTGCGACTTCTTCCTTTGGGGCCACGTGAAAGAGAAGGTCTACGCCAACAGCCCAGCGTCGATTCAAGACCTCAAAGATGGAATTCGTGAGGCTATCGAGGACATAGGGCAGCCACTTTGCGATTTGGTTATGGAAAATTTCATGAAAAGGATATGGTCCTGTAGGCGTGGTCGTGGTGGTCATTTGGCTGATGTTATTTTCCATTATTAACGGCATACCTTCCTCTTTATAAAGAAATAAAGATCCGATCATTTATCTCAAAAAATGGCATTTTTCTTTGAATATCAAAATAACACCTCTTATTGGAAAACCCTTTATTTCCAGATTGTGGCATCATCAAAACCAAGATCCTTCAATTCAAAAGAGTTAGAAGGAAGCATCGTCAAGTGAGTAAAATCGCTAAAACTAATATCAAAGTTGTAATTACTAAGAGCAGATTAAAAAAATCAGCAAACAAATTGGCAATGATTGTAGAGTCAGCACTCTCAGCATCACCAAAGGATAAGGATGAGGGGAATTCATCAGACTTGGGTTTAGAATTTACAAAGGATCAGAATTGTTTAGGCCTATCGAGTAAAGTAGTCTTTAATTTAGTTATGTACAACTTATAAGAGGCCTCAGAAGCAGCCATATACCGCCCGCGATGATATGAGTAAAACAGGTAGCTCTCGTTGCTCCTTGAAAAATAAAATCTCTCCCATGCTTTAGTTTTCAAATTCATTCTTAAAATGGCGTATTGAAACATTAATGCATGGCTTATTAAGACTTTTAGTCATAGATTTAGAAATTGGTACGTTCTGAAAAAAAAACAGAGAAAAATATAGTCATAAAATGACTTAACGGCATTATTGAGTAAATTACTCCAGTCATGGTTAGAGAGTCAATAGTCAATTCTGGAATAGTCAGCCTTAACAAAATTGAAGTAGTAATCATCAGAACAAGATACATTCAAACATATATGTAGGAGCAAAACAAAATACAACATGAACAGCTGGGTGGTGAGTAGACTCTGGAAGGCACCAAACATCTCTTAGCCGTAGTACCACAACAATCCGAAGAGAACACCAAGTCAAGGAATCTATCCGAGTCATTCGAAATGCCACTACACTGGAAGAGACCTGCAGAAACGATAGCGTCAATGAATCGGGGGAAAGTGCTGAGGAGCAGAAATATAAGCTGGCTGAAAACCCTCAGCATCAGAGTCGCCTTGTCACGTAACGGTGGGCATATTAAAGTTGCCGAAAACCAGAAGATCATCAGAAGGCAGCATATAGTGTCAGTGATTCTATCGATACTTGAAGCCAACGAATCGTAAACAGAGGGAAGCGAACTTGGAGGAATGTACACGGTGACAACGAAAACATTCATAAGTCGAAGCTTCAGAACCACCACCAAAAGTTCAAGATCATTCAACCCATCCAAATTAACCCGTGAACACGGAATACCTCGCTCAACCGCACACAAAACACCCCCATCGACAGGAGCATCCAGCAGGTCCAAATGACGATTCCGACGAAAGACCTGAAATTCGGGACCGAAAAGCTCAGCATCAAAGTCATGTTTCGGACAAGCAAACCACGTCAAAGCTAGCATTCACTTGCAGATGACACAAACAGCTGGGTAGTCTTAGATCGGAGTTCAGTTACGTTCGCGTAGTACAGCGAAATCTCCCTGAAAAGTTTTTCGACCAACAAACTGCCTTAACTCGAGCCCTAGGAACGAATTCTCGTACAATCGAGTTAAGAGGCCAAATATCCGGAGACATCACAGTTGCAAAAGAATCGTCAGGATTCAGAACCATGTAGAAAAATTGCGTTCATAACCCAGGGATTAGACGAGATAGTACAGCTTCCCTTCCAACGCCCTTTTTAACTTGACAGCAGAAGGCATTTCGGTTGATGTCTTATCAGCTTGCATGCAAGTTCATTTAAAAAATGGCATTGAGACGTAAAGTCTTGCGTATATTGGAAAATTTTAGCAATAAATGAAGTAGCAGGCTGATAAAAACCCAAGAAAAAATGAAGAGGTAGCTGTTGGTAAATGATGTAATACAAAAGATCCCAGAAAATCTCATTTTACCAGTACAAAATTTATCAATTTCTCTCAAGCATTTATTTTCCGCCATCTTGAAAACTTTATAATGTCAAATTACTATCTCCTCAGCTGCCATGGTTTTCCATCATGGAAGTTCGCTGAAAGCTGAGCTGCCAGCATGGCAGTAGGAGTTACACGTGCAAGAAGTATGGCAGCGGAGATTGCATGTAAGCTGTACTTGCAGGTGTAACCCCCGGGTAAGCAAAGTTTGCCGAGTAAATGGTAGATTCAAATAATTTGGGCATGCAAGATAATTTTGCAATAGGCCTATAGTTAGGAATTTAACTTTTACTACATTTTTTTTTTGTTGTGGATAGATATGATAAAAGAATTTTTCACAGTTGCGGGTTAATATAAAAACAAAATCATTAGAAATCATCAATGGGGCTCAGCTAAACAAAAATCTGGGAGGAATTATAAATTTGAGGCAAAACTGTTAATTGTCATTGACCTCAATCGACCTTTCCTCATGCATACATAAATCTATGTTTTGAAACTCAAGGGCTACATTTAGCCACAGTGTAATCGATTATAGCTGAAATTTTGACAATGAAAACAAAAATTTTTTTTCTTTCCGAAATTTATGCAATTAAGCGCGTACTCACTCGTGAGTTTTTCTAAGTAAAAAAAAAAAAACACAAATCCGCAATCATAAACAGCGAGACAGATGAAGATGGATTGAGATTGAGACATATAAAAATATATTTGAGGCGCTGCTTTTTTTTAACGATATTAATTTTGAGCAGCTTGTAAGCAATGTGAAATAAACAAGGAAAATGCCAACAAACTGTCACTCATGCAATTGAACACGCAATTAACACAAAGGTTTTTTTCTTTTTGAACGAACTAATAAAGCCGCAAGATTCTCCATAGATCGATTAGGTACGAAGTTTTAATTTTCATTTGTAAAAATTAATCAAGTTGCGCCAAATGATTGGCAGGCAAAGTGTAAAATTTTGTCAACAAGATAAAGTCACGTTTCAGTGTTTTGGTTGTTTTGTTTTTGTTTACATGAGCGAAGGAAACATGACACCAGAGACTCGAACCGAAACGTGACAGAAGTAAAAATACATGAGGAGCCCAGAAAATTAGAGCAGAACTACTGAAAAAAGTTGGATGAGATTAGGGTGTCGTTTGCATTGTCCATACACACAGGCACACAAATCAACTACATATGCATATGTATATATATTTCACGTCCATAGAGTGAGTATAGGAAGAAGAAGAAGAAGAAAAAAAAACATTAGCAACAGAAGCAAATCAAAATATCGAATGACGAGTAGAATTCAATTTTTAGGGATTACTGCCTTATTGGAGTCTGCCGTAAAAAGAATCGCATTAAGAGGACTCTTGGATGTTTTTTTTTTTTTTGTCATTTTGGGGAGCACTTTGGAGGGATTTGATATTTTTCTTTGTTGTTCTTGTTGTGTTAGGCTGACTAAGATTTTATGCTCTGTTGAAACAGGAATAACCAGACCTCCATTGACGAAAAAATCTTCTCTTCCCGGGTTGGAAAAGTACGAATTTTGATCCATTTACTACTACTGCAACGTTGCTGGATCTTTTCCTTGTGGGTGGGTGACATAAACATGGTAGCATCGCTTTACCAATTATCCATTCCGGGTATCTTCGATCATGATTTGCTCTTTCTGAACTACAACTTGGACCGTCCGCATAGCGGGACAAGTAACTGTTTTCAATATAGCGACTATGGTAAACTAAAATTTACCTATGCTGCTTGAGGAGGCATTTTCTCTGGGATGGAACCATATTTATGACATACCTACCTGAGGTTGATTATCAAAGTCTGTTAATTTTAATGAGCTAGTGATGTACTTGTTTGATAAATACGTTCCTCTTCGTAGGATTAATGTCAGGAAACGGAATTGTCCCTGGTTTCCCAAACACGTAGAAAAAAGATCGCGACAAGGCTTATTCACACTGGAAAAGGTGCAAGTCTTCTCCAAATTGGGCAATTTTTCGGATACTTAGGAACAGAGTAATGTCAGCTGTACGGCATATGCATAACAGTGTTATTATTCGAACAAATTAAGCTCAGAACTCCATCCCAAAAAAATGATGGAAAAACTTGCAAGCAATTGGAGTGAATAAGAAAATTGTATCCGACCCCGTTATTGATCTTAATATTCTTAACCAGAGTTTCTTAGATTTCGACACATCTTCGATTTCAGTTTCTGATATCGAGCCAAGATTTGGAGTGCGGAATCGCCTCTCATTTCGTAATGTCACTGAAGTTGAAGTCCTTGCTGCCATAAAATCTATTAAATCCGATGCGGTTGGACCTGATAATATTCCTTTAAAATTTATTAAACTTCTGCTTCCATGTATTCTTCCGTTCATAACACATATTTTTAACACTTCTTTAATGACCTCTAAATTTCCTTCTTTGTGGAAGAATGCCCGTGTGGTACCAATTGCTAAGAAAAAAAATCCCGCCTATTGTTCTGACTATCGACCCATAAGCATCTTATGTTGTCTCAGTAAAGCTCTGGAAAAAGTTATCTCCACAAGTATCATTGAATTCATCGATGTCAATGAGCTCTTCTCTCCTTGGCAAAATGGATTCAGGTCTAATCATATAGTTGCACCACGGCTCTACTCAAATTAACTGATGATGTGCGTCTGGATATTGATAAAGATAGACCTACTATAGTTACTCTGCTGGATTTCTCTAAGGCTTTTGACACTGTTAATCACAAGCGTCTACTTTGTAAGTTGAAGAATTTTTATAATTTTGATTCGACTGCTTTGAATATTATTGAAAGCTTTTTGGAAAACCGTAAACAGAGGGTAATATTTAAATCCAAGTGATCTGACTTCCTTGACCTACGTTCGGGAGTTCCTCAGGGCTCTATATTGGGACCGCTCTTGTTTACACTTTATATAAACGATCAATACTAAATTAGATTAGTTTAACTTTTTTCTCTCATAGTCTATCTAATTTTAACTAAGTTTACTCATTTTGAATTTGAATAGATTATTATTTTCGTCTTCATATACAATTCATTGTTCGGCGTTCATTTTATCTTTATCTTTATTATCTTTATTATCTATAATTACTAAGCTTTCCAATACATTATTGCTACCATATATAATCAAAATTACTGTTTTCTAAACTTCATAGATGTACTACATAAATAAAGAAATTTCTTATTTGTCCAAATTACAACCAAATAAATGAAATTGAAATTGAAATTGAATTGAATGGTCTTATAATAAATTGAATATAAAAATTAATCAATTAATTTGTATCTAATAATTTGTCAAACTCACTCAACTCTATTTTTTTCTTTTTCGAGTACAATTAACTGATAGAGCAAAACACATAAATAGTTTCCGGAGACCCCAGGTGATGAAAAATGCGCAAACTTCAGAGACCGGAGACCGAAAATTGAGACCTGTTTGTTTTGAAGTGTTGGGAGGTTGTTGCGACCTAAATTCCCACGAAAATGGAAATTATTTGTAACGTTTCCCCAGGTACCAAAAAGTATAAAAAAATACACCCAAACAAACAGTTCACCTAACTTTTCAAAACTTATTAGTTTTTTATTGATAGGGGAGACCTCTATAAAAATACATTCGCAAATTAAGAGTAAAAAGATCAGTGCAAGCACTATTAAATACAAAGTCTCATCCCTAATAACATATTTAGGAAAGTTCTCAAAGCTATTCTATTTGAAATATGCTCAATATTTGAAATTCACGGTCATGCGCAATAATTTAACATACTTTTGCCCAGGAAAATACAATTTTGTCTGTCAATTTTACGGGAAATATTTTCTGAACTTTGGATGTATTATAATTTTTCCCATGATTTTGTACGTGGAGACAAATTTCCATATTCCTTTCTCCCTTTTTAAATTTTTTTTTTTTTGTGCTGGAAATTCCCATAGTATAGGAGAATTCCCATGATCTCCCAACACTGTTTGAAATACACGATGAGAGACCGGAAACCAAAAAAGTCTCTAGAGATTTGGTCTTTTTATAGATTTTTTACGCCGCCCAAAATGTATAAAAGAATTTTTGGCGTCTCCCCATAGACCGAAAAAATGGTCTCTGGAGGCTTAAGTCTCTTATCGTGTAGCTTTGTGGCGGCTCGTCTATGTCGGGTTACACATTTCTGAACGGTTGACCAACCACCATGGGCAACATATGTATTTCTGGTTAGTAATACTAACTTTAATTATCATCTAAGTTAAAACAAAAAAATAGGAATATCAATCAACCGCCAATTGTGTCATAAGAAACGAGTATATGAAAACTACATTTAAAGCAAATAAAAATAAAGTCGAATTCCTAACTGACCAATGCTCTACCAGATGTCTGAGGTTCCGCTTTATACTGCTAACACCCATTCGCTTCTTTTAGTTTCATGTACCATGTTTCATGACTGCGAGCCTCAACTACAGTACGTCCATACCAGCTGCCACTCTGATTATCGTCAGATCGGAGGACGTATGGCCAACCTGTCGGAGGAGGTGCAATCTCAGGGTGCACAAGGTGATACCAGCGTTAGCTCTGTTCCAGATACTCCCTGCTGAGTCGACATAGGGTCGGTTTGGACTCAGTAGGTACTACGATCTCAATAGTGGAGCACTACTTGTTTGAACTGCGGTAAACATAGGCTGGCCGAAGGAAATCGAGGTCTCCCCGGTTCGGTGTAAATACAGGTTTCCGTCAGGAGCTTCCAGTCGTTGAATTTCTTTTACATTAAATAAAATCAGGTTCGATATTAAGGCTTCCCCTATTGAAAGGGAGGAAATAAGAGTTCCACGTCTTACTGATTGGAATTCCTACAGGGAATACATCAGAATGGGTCTAGAGGAGCTCGAAAGCGGTCAAATTGAGAGTCGAATGGATCTAGACCGTATCTCCTCCCATATGCATAGACTGATCTTCTGCTCCTATGAACAAAGTTGTCCTGTTAAACAAAGGGCAACAACGCGAGCTGTGCCCTGGTATAACAGTGAACTAGATAGATTAAGAGCCAATTCTAGAAGGCTCTTCAACAAGGCAAAAGCAACAGGTGCTTGGAATGAAAATAAGCACGCCTTGACTGAGTACAATAAAGAGCTTAGGAAATCCAAAAGAAGAGCTTGGAGAAATCTCTGCGAGGGTATTGATGATCTACCCACAAGTGCAAGACTTCAAAAAGTTCTCTCTAAGGATCACACTAATAGTATCGGCCTTCTACAGAGAGTCAATGGCAACTACACGAGTAGCCGATTCGAGAGTTATGTAAGATGACAATGAAATCCCTGAAGAGCTAAGACCTGAATACAGGCCTTCCAATAGAATTAAAAGTCTCTCTGGCAGAATATTCACCCCAAGGAAAATTAACTGGGCCATCAACTTCTTTAAGCCATTCAAATCGCCTGCAGCTGATGGCATCTTTCCAGCTCTACTTCAACAAGGGCTAGAAGAGATACTGCCAAATCTCATTAAGACCTTTAGAGCAAGTTATACTCTAGGAGGGTATATAAAAAGGACGTGGAGGGAAGTTAAGGTAGCATTTATACCTAAAGGGAGAGTGCATTCACCTGCATTACCCAAATCCTACCGACCGATCAGTCTAACTACATTTCTCCTCAAAACAATGGAGAAAGTGTTAGACAACTATATTAGGGGCGGGGCACTCAAGCGATCACCGCAACATGCTTACCAAGCAGGAAAGTCTACCACAACTGCCCTACATAGTCTTGTCCTAGGATTAAAAAAGGCAGTAAAGGATAAAGAGACAGAGCTATATGCATTCCTAGATATCGAAGAAGCGTTTGACAATACCTCCTTTGAAGCCATTGAGAATGCAGCTACCAAAAATGGATAAAAGGTATGCTTGAAAGCCGGCGAATCACAGCTAACCTGGGCGAGGTCTCTATTACAGTAGTGGCTGCTAAGGGATGTTCCTCAGGTGGGGTTCTGACCAGGTCATTACAATTAGGAGCAAACATGATCAGATAATCTCTGATCTATTGCAAAATGCCCTAAACATTGCTTGCAACTGGTGCCAATGGGACTGCGAGCCAATCCAGGTAAGACATTAGTTGTTCCCTTCACGAGAAAAAGGAAGCTTTATTTACAAGCACCCTCTCTTGAGGGAATTCTCAAAGGAGGTCAAATATGCCGCAGCCTTTTAGGCTAAACTTGGGGTCTGTGGTCATACACATCTATTATAAGACACATGATCAGATATGCCTCACTCGCTTGGTGGCCAAAAACAAAGCAAAAGACAGCTCAAGCTAGCTTGCAAAAACTACAACGGCTTGTAAGTCTAGGAGTAACCGGTGCCATGCGTACCTGCCCAACTGCGGCCTTCGAGGCTATGTTGGACCTGTAACCCTTACATTTGCATGTTAGGGAGCAGGCCATACTTAGTGAAATCAGGCTACAAAGGGCAAACCTCCAAAGTACAAATAATTTGGTTGGTCATCTGAAAGTCCTCCAGTATTTCACTGAGGACTCTTATGACTAACCCGATTTCAGACGTTATACCGAAACGCCATAACTTTGAAACACCATTTAAGGTGATCTTGGGGGACCGTCAACAGTGGAACACTGGGGACCTATCCTTTGAAAAAGGATCTCTTAAATGGTAAACAGATAGGTCCAAAATGGAAGGTAAAGCAGGCGTGGGTACATATGGGCCAAGGTGCCATCTCGCAAAGGCACTGGGGGCCTAACCAACCATTTTTCAGGCAGAAATACACGCTCGGGAAATAATCCACAAGAATATGCGTGGAGCAAAAATATACATAATATCAGACAGCCAAGCAGTACTTAAAGCATTAAACTCGTTTACCTTTGAGTCTAAGCTGGTTTGGGACTGTCTTACTGTCTTGAAGCAACTGGCAAGTGGGTACCACGACATGAAGGCATTAAGGGAAACGCGATTGCGGACCGCCTTGCAAAGGAAGGAGCCAAAAACTCTGTTTATTGGCGCTGAGCCTGTCTTTGGACACCCAAAGATTCACCTCTCAGCTCAGATTAGGCTTTGGGAGGACAGAACTAAGAAGGAATACTGGGAAAATACCCCGGCGCTGAGACAAGCGAAGAAGTTTATGAAGTACTCGCAACAGAGGACAAAAGAATTCCTCACACTCAGCAGAAAGGAATTAAGGCTCATAATGGGCCTACTTACTGGGCATTCGCCACTTAGGTACCATCTTAACAAGACGGGTAAGGTCGATTCTGTATGGAAGAAAATGAAACCGCTGAACATGTCCTATGTGACTGTAAAACTCTGTGCCGCATAAAACTAAGACATCTCGGAGAGGTATTTCCACTGCCGGAGGATGTCGGAAAAATGGCCCCCACGAATATTACAAGCTTCATCAAAGATCTGAAGTTCGAATGGGCGCCCTAGGGCATTTAGAGGTAATGTCACAAAAGATCTTATAGGTAGCGGTGACAAGATGAGAGTCGGGAATAAAACCTGTCTGCATCCCCGTTATTAACAATAATAAATAATACATACATACATACATACGTACAAATCACCAGGGAGACAATTCGCAAACAACTTCCGATCAAATCTTTCCGTGTCTCCTCTACCCCCACCATATGCCGGAAATAATTATTCTACGATTTTGTGTGTGACAGTGAAGATCCACATTTGTGTTTCTTTTTGATCTACAGACTTCATTCGTTGGTAGTTATAATAATAGCCGGACCTAGACGAAGACGCTAGACATATTTTATTCTTTTGTTAAATATAATCAAGAATCTCAAAGTTCTTCACATTCTTGTTCAAGGTGGACCAGTTTTTAATAATCAAAAAAATCCTTTAAATTCTCATAATCTTCACACGTAGTCATAACAGAAAAAAAAACACAAAAAAAAATCTCTTTTGGTTACTTCTCTAAAACTTTTTCATACTTTGTAATCCCTTTTAAGCTTCAATATCTGTTCGTGCAACAATTTAGGTTCAGAGATTCGCACCGTAAAAATTCCTCCACCCAGAGACCCCTGACAATACAAGTTTCTATGCCCATTTTTAAAATATTTTTTACCTTTTTTTTTTGTTTTTTTTTTGTGCCTTGAAAATGGAAATTATGTGACAGTTTTATTGCTAATTTGTGATATTTTATTGAAATGGTTTTTATGGAATCTTCCTCACTTCCATATCGAATTTCATCAATTGTTCATACAAAAGTCAAAACATCTTCAGTTCAGATAACACAAAACACACAAATAGCATTTTTTTTTGTTTTTTTTTTGTTTTTTTTTTTTGTTTTTTTTTTATTTTTTGATAAAACATTATCTTGGGCCTTTGAGTCACTTCAGATTTTCGTTGGACTTTAATGTTTTCTCCATTTTAGGTTGAACCTCTTGAAGGTCTTAAAAGGGAAAAATGCTACGTGAAAATCGTTTCTTTTTTGTTCTTTTTTTTTTGCCATTTGGTCACGGTTAATGGATGAAGGTATAAAACGACAGAGAGATAGAAAGAATAAAAGTATAAAAATTTGAGTTAATTTATGACGCCTGATTCATGTTAGTTTTGCAAATATTATCATAAAAATTTGGCTTGAGACCCTACGCAAATTCTTCAGTTTTTTTTTAAGAGCTGAGAGCTTGGCAATTGGAGGATAACGATAACGAGCGAGGGTAAGAAAACAGAGCTATATTCTGGTAACTGGTAATTTGCCTTAAAAAATTTAAAATTTTTCGTTATTGGTTGTCCAATGTCCATGAATTTGAAGAATTCATCATTAAATTGACGTAGTTATGGCTCGTTATACATGATCTCGTGAATTCAAGAAAAAAAAAAGAAAAAAAATCATATCATCACCAAGCGCCGGCCTACACACATTAATTTTGTGCATTCTTCCTCTTCCTGATGTCATTCGTCTCTTAACCAAATTTTGCTATGTCACCAATGTCTAGTGGGCAGAAAGAATAACGCTACCAGAGACGAATTTGAATTTTCCACCTTTTGAAAACGCCTGCTGTTGTCTGCTTGATTAAAATCTTTTTGAGAGTGACTTAAAAAAAAAACAAATCGGAAAAAATTTGTTCAACAAAAAACAGAGGAGAACTGCAGTAGCTTTTACACATTTTTTCTAGTGAATACCCCTAATGTTGGAGTTTTGAAGCTTTGCGAACTATCAGCACTCTACGCGCTTACTTAACTTACATAATACAAAAAAAAATAAAAAAAAATAAATTAAATACAATGGAAAATCAAGAGGAAGTGATGTCCAACATTTTGAAAAAAGTTTCTTAATGGCGCAATTTATATTCTTCTTTAGAGCCCATAACAGAGATTAATGAAGCTTTTAAGTCGGATACTCATCGTTTCGTTCAAGAAGACACACAATCTTCGTTAAATGGGACGTGTTTACTTAAAAATCTCCTATCATTTTGTAATTGAATGGACTGCTTTTGTTTGCACCACGTTGATCTCTAATGGATGCCTCCAACAAACATGACCAAGTTATTTTTCGCCATCATTTTGATGAAGAAACCCCAATCGCATTGAGTTGTTAATTTCGAATTGATTAACGAACATGTATTTAAGTAATTTTTGATTTTAGTTTGTTTTTTCTTGTAATTCGATTGTTATATAACCGTCGTCGTCGCTGTCAAGGTCGACAATATTATTTTTTGACCATTCGAACCATTTATATAGATAGGCCCACGTGTTTTCTGCTCAGAGTAGAGAGTAACCAACCACTTAAGTCGGAAATTAATTTGCTTGTTTAGTACTTGTTTTATGTCTTGTACGTATTAATTTTATGGGAAAATTATGTTAATTAGGGTGGGCATATCGTTTTTGAATCTTTTTTACTTTGAATAAAGTTTAATTATCAAATCGATTTCGATCAATGATAATAGTTACCTAGTTTAGGAAAAGAGTATGTAAAAGTTTGAAAATAGAGGAACGATTGCCGTATATCTGCCGTAATATCGAAGTCTGATACATAAGTAGAATACACATAACAAAAATTTATAATTATTACTGATCTTCTGAATATCTTATAAAATTATGCTAAAATTAATCATCATATAGACCTCCACTATTTTGGGTGATTGTTTACTTTTCGGTCTTTTGAAATTAATTTAAATTCAATGTTCGGAGTAGGTCCATAGCACGGGAATATAAATATAATAACCGGCCAAGTACGAGTCGGACTCGCGCAAGAAGGGTTCCGTACCATCGTACAAAATTTTCAAATGAGAGTAGGCGTCATGAGAAAAATAATGCTTTCATGTGAAAAAAATGCCTAATTATGACAATAATAATGAATGACAAAAAAACGAGGAAAAAAACGCCGAAAAAATCACGTTTCTTGTATGGGGGCCTGCATTAAGACGGGTTATAACCCGAAGCAATGGCAAGAGATTAAAGTTGTCTTTATTCCCAAGGCTGGCCGGGTAAACTATACTCAACAGCCAAGACATATAGGCCAATAAGCTTGACTTCGTTCCTACTCAAAACACTTGAACGTATCTGCGAGTGGAAATTGTGAGATGCTCCATGTCCAGAAGAAGCTTGTCAAAATACCAGCACGCATATCTGAAAGGAAGGTCACTTGAGACGAGTCTGCATGAGGTTATCCACTCGATTGAAAAAGGCTTCCATTTTAAGATATCCACGCTGGCTGTCTTCATTTATGTAGAAGAGTCCTTTAATATTGTGCTTCTACATAAGTTTTCGGAAATGTTAACAAAGTATGGACTGAACCAGGCCCTTATATACTGGATCGCATACATGCTGAATAACAGCACTGTCTTTGCCAGTCTGAGCGGGGTGAGCAAAGTGAAAAGTATCCACAGGGGCACTTCCCTAGCACCGTTATTATGGGTGCTCATTATGGATGACCTCCTCTCAATACTCAACCGGATTGGGTATAAAGTGGTTGGTTATACAAATGACCTGGTGATATTAGTCACTTGTAGTTATGAGTCTGTACTCTGTGGCGGCCTGGTGCAAAACGCAATTCGACTAGTTATAGACTGGGCTACGAATTTTGGATTATCCATCAATCTACTGAAAACAGATCTATGTCTTTTTACTAAGAAAAGGAATATCCTCAGTCTGAACCTCCAATATATTGGCTCTACACATTTGGAGGTAAAGGATAGGGTTAAATACCTCGGTATCATACTAGATAAGAAGCAGAAACTGGAAACCACAGCTCGAGGACAAAGCGTCTAAGGCCCTTAGAGCATTTGCAATGTTCCGCAGAACTATAGGCAAAAAATGGGGACTCAAACCACGGATGGTCTTATGGATCTACACTAGCGTCATCCGACCCATGATAACCTATGGTTCTGTGGTGTGGTGGAAATGGATTTCGACAACCATCGCAAGATATTGGAAAAAATTCAGAGGATGTGCCTTCTTAGCGTAAGCGGCGCTCTCACAAGTCAACCAGCAATCGGGCTTTCGAGGTTATCCTCAACATACACCCTGTGCAGATACATATAAAGAAGGGGGCATCAATCGCAGTGTTGAGGTTGAATCTCAATCAGAGCTGGATTCATGCTGGAGCAAGAGTTCCACATCAACCCATCTTTGAGATTGTGCAATTCATCGCTCCTGACATCAGCAGGGACAGCAACCTTCTTCTAGAAACAATAATGCAAAGCGAATTTAAATCAAAAATTCCATCTAGGGCCGATTGGGCGTCACACTGTGTGCTTCAACCATTATCAAACCGTATTGTTTACACAGACGGCTCCAAAGCTGAGGAAAATACCGGAGCAGGTTTGGAAATCGCCCTACACCTTGAAACCTATGTTACGATTTTCCAGGCGGAAGTCAAGGCCATTCTTGAAGCGGGAAGGTATCTCCTCAACGCGAATACAGTGAACAAGGAGATTGCCATCTGCTCGGAAAGCCAAGCAGCTGTAAAAGCCCTGTCAAAACCCTTCGTAACCTCAAAGCTGGTACTGGAGTGCAAAACCATCCTAAATTCCCTCTCACTGTGCAACAGGGTACTCGTTGTTTGGGTGCCAGATCACAGCGATATTAGCGCAATCGAAAAGGCTGATGAGGTCGCTCGTACTGGTACAACCTCGGGGGAATCATCCTCTTCAATCGGGATTGCACCAAACATTCTTGCATCTAGAATTTCGGCCTGGGCTGACTCCCAACACAGTCGCCTTAGCTGGATGATCCCTCGGGTAGAACTACTAAGGAACTGTGGGGTAAACCTAACCCAAATCTGACGAAAAATATATTGGGACTGAGCAAGCCAACTCTGAGAATACTTATGTCAATTCCCACTGGGCTCTCTTTTCTCTACACAAGATGATCCGCATCCTATGAATGTAGGGTTATCAACTAGTCCCATCCTATGTATTCTCAGCGTTGATAGTTTAACCACTATTTAAGAGGGGATACTGGACAATTCCAACAACAGACCACCAAACAGTCACCATTATTTTTATTTTCCTCGGATGACGATTCGGCTTGGGCATGTGTTTTGGTGCCTCATGAGCATCTAACCATTGTGCAGTTCGACAACGATTATCATACAAAATCGACTTTTCATCACATTTCACAAATCGGAGTAGAAACGGATTCATTTTGTGTCGGGAGAGCAGAGAAATGCAAATTTCCAGTCAATTGATCATGTTTCGCTCAGTCAGATCATAAAGGACCCAATTGTCGAGCTTTTAGATTTTCCCAAGCGCTTTTAAGTGACTGAAAACTGTCGAATAGTGCACATTGAATTTTTCTGTGCTATCCCTTACAGATTGGCGAGGGTTGCATACTCGACTACAGTAGGAAGTGAGTTTCAAAGGCGAGAAATCTGAACAAAGTAAGTTCCTTCAAAAATGGATGTATAGAAACGTGGAATTAGGTTGTTACATCCTCTCGGGGGTTGCAGAAATTGCATATTGTTATAAAGATACTCAGGTGTATCCGTGTGAATGAAATTATGCCGGAAAAAGGGCCTTCTCTTCAGGTATGTGTCCAGGGAACAGCCAAGAAGCGATGATCTGTAAGACATGATATGGGTAGACCTACGAAAACTGAACACGAAGCGTATGCAATCATTGAAGGCAACTTCAAGTTATCGTTTGCAAAGCGAATTGAGTTTAGGGAAGATTTGGTTTCAATAGGTAAAGTGGGGCATTAGCAACACCCTAACCAGTCTCAGCTTGAGATTCAAGGCCAGAAAATTCGCGGATAGGCACAATCTTCTTAAACCACCATAGATTTTACCAACCGTAGTTTTAATGTGATCACAGCATTTCAGTCTGTTGTTGAATTTCACTCCTAGATTTAACACACAATCAACAAAAGATAGTTTCACATTATTGAGAATAATAGGAGGAATATTATGAGTATCAAGGTCCGAGCTATACAAGGCCATACAGTGCGATTTACTGGTATTTAGGAGGAGCTGATTATCCCTACATCATTTGCAGATTTCAGCCAGGTCTTCATTTATTCTACTAACACAGTCTTCAATGAGTCCAAGAGGTCTGTTCAGGTACAGTTGAACATCGTCTGCATTGAAATGTAAATTAATGTCATGGACTATATCACTAAGATCATTAGTAAAGAGACTAAACAGGAGAGGTCCTAAAATTGAGCCTTGGGGAACACCACAGGACAAAGGCAAGAGTGAAGATGCCAGCCCATCAAAAATCACCTATTGCGATCTGTTTGAGAGGAAATGGGATATAAACTTAACGGCAGACGAAAAAAAGTAAAAATTCGAAAATAACTTAAGGAACAGTTTAGAATGCACAACACTATCAAATGCTTTAGAGAAATCCAAAAAGACCAACATACCAATTACACCCCTATCAAGAGCCGACCGCAAATCTGACGAAACCTTTAGTAGAGCAGTTTCGCAGCTTTGTTTTCACGAAAACTGTACTGAATTTTCGTCAGGAGTTTATTGTCCTCTATATATGTATTTCATAATCTGGGTTTTCATAATTTTACCCAAGACTTTACAGAGAAAGCCAAGAATGCTGATTGGTCAATAGTCAGCCATATCAATCGGAGAAGTTTTTTTTTTTTTTTTATTAGTAGAATTTTAGCCATTTTCCAAATGTTTGGGTCTAAGGGACATTTAGAGCCTTCATCCTTATAAACAGATGCCCTCTTTAAAGCTGTCCCTTAATATTTTGGAGGGTAAGCTATAGTCATTGTCACTTCTATGGAAAATTATTACAAACGTCTGCTTCCAAATTTAACTCGAATGGCAACAAAAAAAACCAGAGATTTACTGTCTATACATTTCCGTCTTCATAAGAGCATAAAGACGCTATAAATCTAATAACTACAGTAAAAAAAAAACGAGTAATACTGCAACTTTCTTCAGTTAGTAGAACTCCGGCCTTCCAGCTATAATATGACCAGTTTTTAATAATAAAAGACCCAAAATTCAGCAAGGGCAAACATCTGAAGAGAATAATACACCAGCAATAACTCACAGTGCGAATTCCCTCGTGCAATGAAAATTAATTTACTAAAACTCGTCAAAACCACACCACAACACCAGCTGCAATTAATTTTTACTTCTAGCACCTTTCTAGCCTTGATGGATGGAATAAAAACTGCTTCGGGACATGCCTGAAAAGGTCGCATAAATTTGCAATTTGCAGTTTGTTATTTTTTCCGCTTCACGTTTGAATTTTTTTGTTGCACCATTTTTTTTTTTTTAGTTGAAAAATAAATAAAAAATAAAAAATAAAAAAAAAACAAAAAGGTAATAAAATTTAATTTATTCCAATTTTAATTAAATTTACTTTTCGCTTCTTTGTTCAGCCCACGCGAATCTCTGAATTGCTGCTGCTGCTGCTGCTGCGGGAGTGGAACGTAAAGTAGGCAGGTAGGCAAAAGGCAAGTCGTGTCGAGTGTCTTCTTAACAGGTGGTTTAGACACGAGTTTTAAGTTGTCAATGGATACGCAAAATTATTAAATCGATTTTAAAGGTGATTTTATTTTTTATATATAGGCGGGTGAAAACATGCAAGATAAGAATTTAATTGAAAAATAAATTAGATATGTGAGATCAGCTACTAGTTCGATCATGTATCTATCTTTCAGCCAAGGTTCGAAACTGAACGGAATTCTTTCGCAATTACTAAAGGGATGATGTAATTCCTTCTTAAGCGTTCAAGTATAAATAAGTCATTTTTTGTGATGTGTAATCTAGCATACTATCAGAAAGGATATAAAGACATGGATTAGAGTGAGACTGGTGACCGTTGCGTAGAATTTGCGACTAAAGGGTGGTATAAGTTTTATCAAAAAACGTCCCCAAACCCTTTACCAACTGTTGAGCTTTATCACTCGGACTACAAACGTGATCAACGTATAATAAGTGACTCTTTAAATTCTTCTAATCTATCTAAGATCAGTAAGTCTTTGAAGCAGAGTCAAAAGATCTTAAAATTAATTAACCTCAGTTGTATACCTATTACCGAAGGTGGTAGCTAGCTCTGTACTAAGTAAGCTATTTCAGGATGATTTACGGAAAAAAAAAACAATTTACCATAAAACTTTCTGCTTGGCAGATTTTGCAGGTGGGAGTCGATGGCTTGGTTAAGATATAGCATTCGCAGATTTATTTAAACCAAGAGCAAATAAGTTTAACCCAAGCACAAATAAATTTAAACTAAGCACAAATAAGTTTAACCCAAGAGTAAAACTTTAACCCAAGCACAAATAAGTTTAAACCAAGATCAAATAAGTTTAACCCAAGCACAAATAACTTTAACCCAAGCACAAATAAGTTTAACCAAAGTGCAAATAAGTTTAACCCAAGCACAAATAAGTTTAAACCAAGATCAAATAAGTTTAACCCAAGCACAAATAAGTTTAACCCAAGCACAAATAAGTTTAACCCAAGTGCAAATAAGTTTAACCCAAGCACAAATAAGTTTAACCCAAGTGCAAATAATTTTAACCCAAGCACAAATAAGTTTAACCCAAGTGCAAATAAGTTTAAAACTATCCTAACTGTCAAGCTGGAATCAACTGAACCTCCTATACGATATGACCTTCATGGGTACAGTGCACAGGTACCCAATTATACTGACAAACGCAGGTCTCTTGGTTTTTGACAGATTGACCAAACTATATTTCGTCGTTATTGCCCTCCAGTATGGAATGTTGCAATTATGACTGTAGTGTAGTACGAGCTTTCATCTTAATCCCCAAATGTAACCAAAGATTTTCTTGCACTGATAGAAGGTCAGGTCTTCAGACGTTCTTCTATGTTGGTCTTCCAGCTCAGTTTGGAATTGAATATGACCCAAGGTGCTTATCTTTACTGGATAATGGATTATTGGAAGTCTAAAACAGTTTCATTCGTGAGGAATTCATTAGTTGGTAAATCAAGTTTTACCCCAGCGAATACTCAAACCTTTTGTTAATGGTTGATAGAAAGACTTACATACCGATCTCCTCACCACACTACATTACCTGATCTTTCTGCCTGAGGAGTATTGAGTGAATCAAGTCACACATAGATTCCTCCCACCCTTCTCAGTCATTGGCATATAATCTCCATCTTAACATAATTGAAGCTTCCCTCCACATCAATGAATGGGCCTCACGGTGTATTCCTTATAGTACAGGGAACTTTCAACGAATGATAGCAGTTCATGTAGTGCAGACTCTACTGATTTTCCTCTGATGAAAGCGTTCAACAACATCCTTTCTGCCGCATTTGGCATAACGGATGGGGTATTAATTGATGTAAAGAGTTCTTTTCTTTGAATGTTCAGGTCTACTAACTTCAGGAATAAAGATTATCTACACTTCCTCCCATGCTTTAGAGACATATCTGAACCATAGGCAACCGCTTAAGTTGGTTGAAGGATTGACCATCCAAGCTGTTATTTTTTCTTTGCCTATTATAAACTTGATCAGATTCAAGTTTCTGTCCACAAAGTGGCTTCTCTGTGGGTTTTCCTGAAAGGGTATGGCGGGTTGAGAGAAGAACCTTATCGAGCCTTCCCCGGTCTACTCTAATAAATTCACCGACGGCTCCCTCACTAATGAGGTGCCCAGTGCTGGTGTTTACTTTCTTGAACCTGACATTGGGTTGAGGTACTCAGTTAGGAACGAACACTACTGTCTTCCAGGCTGAAGTCTTCCCTATTGCAATGGCAGCGAAGGTAGCCTTTGATATAGAAATCAAGAGAAAGGGCATTGCTCTCCTCTCGAATAATCAGGCAGCCTTGATAGCTCTAAGTGGCCGTCGGATAACATCTACGTTACAGGGAGACTGCAAGACGTCTATGAATAAACTGTGTATCCACAACAAGCTGTCCCTTAAGTGAGCATAGAAGGATCATGGGTAATAAAAGGGCTGACCTTCTAACCAGGTCTGGCTCTAGCTCTCAATTCCTGGGACTGGAATCCGCTGTAGGCATTGCCGCTCCGATGATCAAGTCTCTGATCAAAGCGGATGTTCGTATGAAACATGAGCAGCGATGGGCGAACCTGCTTAGTACTTGCAGATGTACAAACTTTTTTTTTATAGGCCTAATAGGAATTTCTCCGACTTTCTCTTGGGGCCCGGAAGCAAACAATGCAACATTGTGGTTGGCATCATTACCGACCACAGCTTGTTTCACTCTAATCTAACAAGAATGGGAGTTGTTGAAACCCCTGAGTGTCTGTCCTGCAAAATAATTTCTTTCTTTCTCAGTGATATACACAAGAAAAGCTTCGGGTTAGCTTAAGGGAGTAAGTCTAGAAATTCGAAAAAATCGATTTTTTTTTTGTTTTCATATTTTCAAAGTTTAACTATTCAAGAATATGCCTACAAGAGGATTTTTCAAATTTGAATCTTTATATTTAGTGGTCACTTGCGTCCAGCTGCTAACAGTTGAATTCTAACTTCCAAACCACGTGGACGTAAGGACTTTAAGGGGTAACGCCTCTGTAACGGCTAAAAAAAAAAGGTTTTTTCACGAATTTTTTTCTCTCAAAATTAAAGGTGTTTGAAAAAAACCTTTTAAGGGTATTATCGGGCATACATTGAACTTTATTGATAAATTTTTGACAGCGAAAAAAAAACAAAATGGCGGCTCCACAGCCATCTTCCCGGGACATGTTTCGGAGCAAGTTTGACGTGCTTGGTGGCGACCTCCATTTTCAAAGAAAAAAAATATTTTTCTCGCACGGGACCTTTTTTTTCTTATTCTAGAGGGTTTAAACTATTTTTTAAGCCAATAAAAAAAACGATTTTTCAAAAAATTTACAGTGGTGTTACACCTTAAATGCGTTTTTCTCGAAACTGCCTTTTTTAAGACGATGCCCACGATTTCTCAAGTTCTACTGGACCGATTTACTTGAAATTTTTTTGAGAGTCTTCTTTATAGACTCATCTATGTCCGGAACTAGCCGCATCCCAAAATTTCAATTTTTACTATTTTTAAAAAATTCGAAAATGTCAAAAAAGTGGTACAAAAATTGCTTTTTTTTTTAGGCAGCGGCCATTTTGTGAAAAAAATTTTTTTCAACTTTTCTCTAGTTCCGGACATAGCGACATTACTCTAGACTAATAATCTTTTTTATTTTATTTTTTTCGGATTGCTAGGCGGGTTGGAATCGTGGGCATGATCACGCGCCAATTTTTTGAGCCCCCCACTTCATCAGCTGCTAATTTTTTGAATTTTTAGCTTTTTTTAATTTTTTAATTTTTTTCTGTATTCTTGCAATGTTAATAAATAACTCATAAAAAAATGGATAGAAAAGTATTGATTGCCTTTTTTTTTAGGGCAGTTAAAAAATCACCTAAAATTCGGGCCTCTAGACTAGCATACCCCCTTAAGGCAGCCGAACATTTTTTATGTGCATTGCCCGGAGCAGGCTGAAAACGCTTGGGGCTGCCTTCCTATCTGTGGATGAGCTTAAAAACTTACCTCACATAAACCTGATGCGCTTCATTAAGAGAACAGGAAGGTTTTCATGAGCCCGGTTTTAGCAGGTTAGTTCAAAGGGCTGCCTTGGCCCCCATGCCTGGCATCCCTCATCTTCGTGCCTTTTGAAACAGAAAAAAAAAACATAAATGCATCGCATATACTGAATGAATCTCCACTTATCGTGCTACGAAGTAAGTGGGCGAACACTTGGAATATTGCTGCTCTATAACAAATCATTTGATGCTTTGATAAGGACTCAAACAAGGAACTTTGAAGGTGGTAGAAAGAAATAGATGTGGGAATTAAAACAAGAACGTTTACAATCTACGAAATATTTTCTGATTGCAAAGGTGGGGCTTGTCTGGAACCTACAAACACAGCGCGACACAAATAACTATTTCAACGAGAATCATTTTGACAGAAGCATCTGTGCTGTCATATTGCTAGTTGCATGAAACAAGGCCCTTTTAATTCCCACCGCATTCACCCTTAAAGGAAATAAATCAAAAGGATTGCGATGGTAAGTCATTATTAATGGAATAATGGTAAAAAAAAACCATCCAACCACCATAAATAAATCTACATAAGTAAAACGATTTGCAAAATAATAAGTAAAAATGTAAATTTGCGGAAAGTCTCCCAACAACATTCCGAACACCACAGCATCTGTATCTGTACCTATATTCCTCTTAAACGAGATGTGAATTCTTGAATAAAAATCGCTATGTAAAAGGCATTTATCAACTGTACATAAATAAAGATATCCAAAAAGGAAAAAAATAATTTTCCATAATTTTTTTTTTCTGTCTTCTATCTTTAATATTTATTATGCAGGCACGAAGTGAACAAGCGCCCGAGTGATAAATTTGTGTTAATGAGATAAAAATTAGGAAACAAAAAAAAAACTCTTCTAGAAAAAGCTTTACAAGGTCACACAGTCGCACAGGGTTTAATTCATTTCTCACGTAGTCGTCGGTCGTCTCGTCGGAAGCAAAAAAGCAGCCAAGAGGCTCGCCCGTCCCGGGCCCATTAGAATTAGAAGCAAACTTCGTTTTGTGGGAGTTTTGGTCTCTTTGGTGCGCGATCTTTCATCTCAAAATGTTTTCTATATCATCAACAGCCGAATTTTTGCGTTCTTAATTTTGGAACCGGAAAGAACGAGTCTATTTGTGTTTTGCGACAATAAAAAGACAAGTGGAGAAATATTTAAATTTTTATGTTTTTAATATTGTTTCGATTAAAAAATAACAAATGAAGAGAGAAGCTCTAATACACAACAACGCCCACAGGATTTTCTATAGTCTTTTGTTAAATTGGTGCACCTGCGAAATTATTAAAAATTTTATCAAAACAAAACTGGATTGAGATTCTTCAATTCAAAAATATTCTAATTAGGTAAATTTTTTTTATTTTATTTTATTTTTTTTTGCATTTATTATCTTCGGGCGCGTTTCGTATGCGTTCAAAAGAGACAGTGCCCGATTATGATTACAGTGTGGTTACGCATGTCAATCTGACTCCTGCAATTTAACGTTGTTGGCTATACTCTATCTACCTCATCTGTAATTTCCTAGCATACGGCAATCCTGTAAATTTATGTAGAACCCTTTTTGCAGATACTAGATCTAGTCTAGACATGTTTCTATGGATTCTGTTGCTAAACGGAGATCCATAACTGAGTCATTCTTAGCAAACTTGTCTGCGGCCTAAATAGCTTAGAGTGACGAATGCAATAATGGGCCTGGTGTTATCCATGAGATGAATGAATTAAAATTAAAATCGTGGAGGATGCTGGGGCCGGATTCTGTAACTCGGACAGTTTGGGAGTTTGAGAGAAGAGAATTTTAGTTTTCCCCGATTAAAAGTCCCTAACTCGCCATTCGCGATTCTCTAACATACTTGGGGAGTTAGGAAAATCGTGAGAAGTTATGTTTGGTATCAAATTAAAGAGGGAGAATCGGGTAATCGAGTGGTGTAGTTTTTTCCTCCGCACAGAGCTGGACAATACTTAAGTAAAAAAAGACTTAAGTACTACTTAAGTACTTGCTTCTATTTACTTATACTTAAGACTTAGTTTTGTACTTAAGTACCTACCAAGATTTTTACTTAAGTATTTCTGAGTCTATTAAATACCTACAAATATCTATTCTTCGTAGAAAAGCGAACTCAATCTCTAGTGGAACTCATTTTATGTTGAGTTTTAAAGCATGCAAAGAATTGTCAAAGCATGTGCCGGACTCACGCGGACAGAACTTTAGCCAAAACTAATAACATACAAACAAGACTGGGAAAGTAGAACAAAAACCAGAAAAGTCTCGCTCGAATATAAAATCGACGATGCCTCGACTTGATGACATAACCAAGGCTAAGCAAGCAATGACTCGCTCCAATATAAAATCAACGATGCCTCGACCTGATGTAGTGAAGGCCTAAATTTTTCTTAGAAATTTACTGGAAATTTTTTCCTTAGAATTTTTATGCATTATTGGAGGCGACAATTGGTACTTGGGCGGACTTCTAATAGTTTTTATGAGCGTAGCAATGAGAGGTGAAAGTTTTTCTCTACGTGCAGCGTATAAAAAACTATAAATTGCAGCCACTAGTTACTATACATATTATAGTTTTCAAAAGGTTTTTATTTATTAACTGAACTCGATAAACTTCATTATATTACTGCCAACGTACAAAGATTTTAAAAAAGTACTCAGTACTTTTTATAGACTTAATACTTAGTTACAAGTACTTTTCATACATGCGGTACTTGTATTTACGCTGAAGTACTCAGGCCTTCGGTACTTGTACTTGTACTTAAGTACTTTTTTTTTGGTACTTTTCCAGCTCTGCCTCCACACAGCTTGAACTTTCAAGATCTCAATTTCCTGCGCCAAATAAGTCAGCTATCCTCGCAGAGCAGCTCTACACTGCGTTGGCAATTACCGTCGAAACAAATACAACAAGTCTCTACATCCTATATTGAGGAAGAAGTAATTGGAATTAATTGCCACAGCAAAACTAGGCCGATATCCCCAAAAGTTAAGTCTCTTTCGGTGAATGCCATCAGTAAATTTTATCGTAAGAAAAAGACTTCATCTCGCGCTGACCAATCACACATCATTTAAAATTCTGTTGGAATCAGATATTTTATCAACTACAGGAATATCCAAAATAATTCGTTGATTAATTTATGGTGAAACTTTGTATTTGCAATAACTCCACTATCAGAATCGCGTCCATATTCGCGTCCGATGTCACATAATACAAATTTATAAATTGCATTGACGATTGCCATTATGACGTTGTTTATATAATTAAAATAAAAAGATCCACTGCCACCAGGTGGCACCACTATTGGTACATGCTCCTAGCCCTAGGCAATGTGTAAATTGCTAATTCAATTTCAACCATTCTTCCCTTTCATTGTTGAAAACTGTAAGAAAACATGGAGGACTATGGACAAATCAATAATATCTACACATGTAGTCTTTGGATGGCCCTTTAGCTCGTGGAGACGTTGAAGCCATAAAAACCGCCTCCATTATAATATTTTTCAAGGTTTTCCAAAATATTGACACCTGTCAGTCCACAAAATACTTTCATATTTGTTCTTCTCAAGGACATTTCCGAAGGTTGCGTGATAGAAGCGTTTTTCTGGTGTGTTTCTATTTAGTGTTTCCCCATTGATTGATAAGAGTCGTTTTAGTATAATAAATCTTTCTTCGTTGCTGGCCAACACCCGGTATCCATCAAATATCCCATTAGCCCGATGCTCCTCACAAGAAGAAGGACAAAGCCATTACAAGACACGACACACATTCTCAAACATTTCATTTCCCTCTCGTTTGAAGAATATTTTTCGTCTATAAATGCTTCAGTGAGTCCCGCTCGCTAATTAACATTATCTCGATGAATCAATTGTCATCATAAATCATCGGAAAGAAAACATGGAAAACTACAGGCGCTACACAACAGCAGACTTTTACCTCGCAGCACATTCTTTTAGCTCTTTACGAAGCATTTGGTTTGCACTTGCGCGTTCCAATAAATTGTCGACGACATTGACTCCGGCGGCAGTGGTGGGTCAAAGTGTTCCCAGCCAAAGTTCATGGATTGTTTCCGAGATTTGTTTATCATTGAAGCGTGGACAAATCGATTTTTATTTTTGTGGCAAAGCAAAACAATACCCAAACCGATTGTATAAATCGATAACTGCATATTTTTACCTGCCTATGAATCGCCTTGTGGAACACCTGTTTGATTATTATTTTATGCTTTTCGCTAACTGTTCCGTGCCTCCAGATTAATAGTGTCAATGGCGACGTAAATTCACCCAAGGTGATTCTTCTGATTTGTGTGGCTAAAACGACATCAGAGAATTTTTCTACGTTTAAAAGTTTTTGTCTGGATACAAGATTTTTCTGATTACCTACTGCTTACTTACTTGGGTTATGTTGATGGTGTTGCAGATAATACGGGATTACAAAGTACACACAAACTTATATACGCATGTAAATCCTTCTTTTTATTGATATCCCACACAGTGTGACAGGTAGCAAGAGATTTGAAACTTCCATTTCCCATGTTAACGACACGACACGACGACAGTGTTGATATCTACGACAGGTGATAAATTTATCTCTTCGAGGATTTTTCTTAAGCTGATTGAGAATTTGTAAATGAATGAATTGGCTTAAGGCAAGAAACAAGGTTTCCCGACCGAACACAATAGGCGCTCTTATGAGTTTTTTAATTCTATAGAAAACTTTGTGTATACAACATGCCACACCAATGTTTTGGGGTTTTGTTTATAATTTGTCGGGCGATTTGTGTCGACTTTTTCGGACTTGATTAATTGATTTTAAAAATTATGGAGTGGCGTCGTATTCATGGGAAGCAGATTTTTTTTTTTGTTTTTTTTAGTTACAATCCGCATTTTTCTGTTACTTATCATCATTATTTTAATAAAAATTTGTTTGTGGTTAGTTTAAATATATTTAAACAAATTTAGACAGCTACTTTTTATTACATACATTTTTATTTCAACCTTAACCTTTAATGAAAGTTGATCTATCACACAAAGAAGTTTTGATTTAAATTTGTTTTAAATATTTTTTATTTCATCATTATCATCAAGCTCCTTTAATCCTCCATAGGAGATGGTAACAGTTTCTTTCCATTGGACGGGTATTCTTGCTTTCAGCTTACTCCAGGATCTTCCAGTTGATAGAGCCTTTCCCATAATTATTCTCCTCCTCTGATTTACTTAACTCCCGTTTCACTTCTATCTCCTATATTCTTCTATTTCTGTTTCAGATGTGTTGATGCCAAGGCAATTGTTGTTGTCAAATCTAGAGTTTGCAATCCCGTGCTATATTTTTAATCCCGAGATTTCGGGATTACATTATCAAAATCCCGGGATCCCGGGATTGGTACCGGGATTAGGATTGGACTATTTATGAAAAATACTTTTACATATTATCATAGTTTAAATTACATAATAAAACTGAAAACATAAATAAATAATTGGTTTAATATTCTACTTCAATGAAACAAAACTCAATTCATTATAAAAATCAAATAAAAACAAGTAAAAAAGCTAGAATTGGTCTAAGACCAATTCTTATGATATACCCTAGAATCTAGATGAATACCCGAATTTAATTTCGTAACCGTCACCCATCTCTAGAACGGTTCGACGCTCAGTAAAAATGGTTATAACCAATTTCATAGAATTTCATATTCTAAAGAACTTTACCGTACAATAAAAAGGTCTAGGACTGATCTTTTTCACAGTATACGTAAAAAACAAAAAAATTTATATGGCAACACCTAGAAGAGATTGCCCGATTTAGCCCATTTTCGAAACTATATTTAGATTTCTGCGTTGACGCGTTCTCAGGCTGTGTCCAAATATATGTATAATGAAAAACGAAATTTTTGTATGGCGACCCTACGAAGGACATAACCCGATTCGTCCCATTTATGACTTTAATTTTACTTTTTTTTTTTTCAAAAACCCGTGTGCAAAATATCAGCTCTCTGGGTATACGCGCTCTCGAATTATCGTGCGGACGGACGGACATGTTAAAATCCAAATAACTTTTAAGATTATGCGTGGGGGTGTCCAACCCATTTTGCTCTACCATCATTATTTGTGTGCGTTACAAACGGGGAATGACAAACTTAGAATACCCTATCCCTGCTAGGTGTTGCCATATACAAATTTTGGTTTTTTACGTATCTGTGTCAGTCCTAGACGTTTTTATTGTACTAAACACTTCTTCCGAATACGAAACCAAAATCAAAAACCACTTCGAAAATCAACCTTGCGCAGATGGATGACCATACCAGGGTATGCATCTAGGGTATCATGAGAATTGGGTATAGACTATTTCTTGCATTTTACTTGTTTTTGTTTTAAATTTTGCTGTTAAAGAAAATGCTCGTTCAGACTCTACACTAGTAGGCTTTATCGTCATTAAATAAGAGTATGTTCTTTCCAGGAGGTAGTCACCACGTCTAACTTCATTTTCAAAAAAAGACATTTCTTTATGAATTTTTGATGACAGTGTTTCAAATCTAATTGGCTGAATTGGTGCACATCCCTCTTTAATAACTTTATCTATTTCTTCTGCTACATTTTGTGGTTTTTGTGTAGAAATTTATCAGCTATTTAAGCAAAATCTGAATCAATATCAAGTGTTACCACATTTGAAATGGAAGATCCAGTTGCATGAGCTGTTAGTAATGCAGTGGGATTTGAAGCGTGTATAGTCTTTCAAGCAAGTCCACTATTAATTTACGGCCTTTAATTATTGGAACATTTTATTGCGAAAAATATAGTTGCACAAAAAAAAATTCTACGTACATATTACTTAAAAAAAAATATATATAAATTTTCTGAGAATTAAATTCTTATAAAACTTCAAAAATTAAATCCCGGGATTTCGAGTTTTGAAGAAACACCGGGATCCCGGGGTTGCAAATATTTGGTTACTTGGAAAACCTTAACTTATTGAGTCCGGTTTCCGTAAATCTCATAGTTGTGAGACAGCCCTTCTAAATGGCACGAGTGATATTCATAGCTAACTCTATAGAGACCATCTGTATGTTGTTGCCATACTTGATTTCTTCAAAGCATTCGATGTTGTCAATCATTCCAATCTGCTTGAAAAGTTGATCTGAGACTTCTAATTCTATCCTTCTGCTACGTCCTTAATCCGCAGCTTTTCTGTCTAACAGATTGCAGCGGGTAAAGGTAATGGATTGTGTTTCCTGTGCTTTTCTTAAAATTATGGTGTTCCTGAAGGTTCTATTCTCGGTCCTCTACTCTTCAGCTTGTATATAAATGACCTTCCCAATGTTGTTTAAGAGGAAGACTTGATTGATGATTTTAAGGTAAACTTTAAGGATTCTAAATTACACGCAATATGTGTTAGTGAAAGTTAGCTGAACAATAATGTCTTAACAGCAGCCTCAGTCAGTTTATCCGGTTTTAAGCTGTATCGTCGAGACAAAGGTGCGCTTGTGGGTGGTCGGGTTGCCATTTATATTAGATATTTCCTCAATATTTCCTAAATGTTTAATTGCCTGGGTGCCCTCCTAATCACTTTTCTGCAACTAATTCCGTGGATTTTAAAAATTGCATTATCCGATCTCTCGCATTGCTCTGAGGACATCATCGTCTATGGCAATTTTGATGTTAATTTGAATGCACAGAAACCTACCAGAGACATTTTTCTAGATTGCTGTCGTTGGACTTATCCCTCACATTTGGATCTTCTTGAGAACTACCTAGTCTAGCCATAAATACTGTTACAAGCTTTTTGAGACACTCTTCAATAAAAGAGGTGTTATAGTTAAGAAATCATTGTTTATTTATTCAATGCACGACATCTATCGGAAAGTTGCCGACTGCATGTAAAACAGATTTCTTTAAGGATTCGATATTAAGATGTCTTTTAGAGCACGCCATTTGCTCTAAGACAGACCATAATTCGTAATCCAGCGGATTCTGGTCTGAGCTAGAGGAAGGCCAATCTTTAGCTTTAATAAAACCTGAATTCGCCTTATAACCTGGTGCTGTAAAGTCTTGCTGGAAACTCCAAGGCTGATTTGTGAATAATGATGTGTTGAGAGGTTTCGCTCCACTTTCAAGAACACTTTCTTGATAAATTTTGGCAGACGTTTTGATGCCCTTCTCACAAAAATGCAACTTTGTCACCTTGTTGTTGTAGCTAACACCCCACCAAAATATTACTGAGGCTCGGTGATGACCTCTTTGAACCTTTTGGGCAACTTGAGAAGCTTCTCTGGCACTGCGAGCATAAACCCTATCGTTTTGTTTATTAAATGTTACTTCGACAGTAAAAATTAATTTTTTCGTCCGTAAACAAAATTTTACGGTGTTCTTGGTTTGCATACCGGCAAAGTAATCGTTTTGATTTTTCCACTCTATTTTTTTTTTAACGAATCTGTTAGTAAATGCCCGGTAGATCTACGATAAGCACCCAACCCCAAATCACTTTTGATGATACGTAAAATTGTTCTTCTGAGTATTTTCATTTCACGCGACAAAATTTTTTGTTTCCCAAAAGGATTCCTTCCGGCGAATTCTCTCGTGCACTGCTTTAACCACTTCAGGTGTTCGAATAGTTCGCGGACGGCCACTTCTTTGACGGTCACTTACTACTAAATTTTTAAAAAATGGAATATAAAGGTTCCTTTCTGCAGGGTTGCCAAACCTTGTAACAATATTTATGACTAGACTAGGTACAACGAACCTTGATAGACACGAACTTTGCTACTTGCATCTGTTGGATTTTTCGAAGATTTAGCTTTCAGCATAAGCTATTTTTGGATAAACCCTCTGAGACCTGCAAACTCAATAGGGTTGCCATTAAGCTAATTTATAATTTCCGTTCCGACGCAACAGGTTAAAAAGTTGAGCTCTTTATCTAGAACTGCCACTATAAAATCTGGTGTCTCTCAGGGCTCTCATTTTCGGACCACTATTATTTTGTGCTGGAGCATTCAGATGTATGCAGATGACGTGCAATTGTTGTTGCAATTAGGCCGATCTGTCTCGTTGAGGACTGCGCTTCTAGACTACAGCGGTCACCATTGGGCTATAAGTAACAATTTTTATTTAAATGCGACCAAATCAAATTAAATGACGGTTGTGCGAACTGGAGTCGATACATTTGATTTTCCCACCATCGCTCTCAACAACATCCCCTCTGGTTCGAGTATGCAAAACTAAAAGCATGGGAATTATGCTTAACAGTGGAATGACTTGCTGCGATCACACCAACGCTGTCTTACAAAATGTTTATGGCGCGCTTAGAAGGCTCTGGCTGTTTGCCGAGCTTCTCCCTACCTAAACTGGCTTAGACTAACAAAAGCTCTCGTTCTACCATTTTTCACGTTTGCTAACCTTATATAACCCGCCATGAATTCCTCTTGTTCCAACAAAAATTAATGTCGCGTTCAATGACTGCATAAAGTTTGTTCACGGCTCTTGAGAGACGGTATGATCAAAGAACATCTAACAGAAAGAATACGCATCTCGTATATTGAAAAGTTTTATATGGCGGGTAATGACCCGCTCTCAAAAATTATATGAAAGCTCTTTGCTTATTAACGACCCGCCGCTCACCAGATGTGGTGATATTACGACCCGCTCTCACTAATTTTACGAAAACTCTCTGCTTTGACGACCCGCCGCCACTCACCATAATTCCACAATTAATTCGGGTTAAGAAGCCTTCCTATTTAATTCATTTCGCTTGTTCCTTGTATGGTCCTTGCGTTCAACAAGACGGCTTGACTTTCTGATACCACGATTCAGTAGTCTAATTGGCGAGGAGGTTCGTTCTTTGTTCAGGCCTTCCGTCTATGGAATTGATTGCGCGATGGTTTTTCAGAATTTGAACTCGGTTGTTGATTCAGGAGATGCTTATTTCAGTTTCTAGCCTTTAAGGACTCTTCGTAGGTATGACGCACTCACTCGACTTTTATTATCTATGTAGGCTCTGCATATTTTTGCTTCCTTCCTTTATTATTGTCTTTTATTCACTGGTAGCTAATTTTTATTTTTTTTTATTCCATTTCAGTTTATGGTTATTATTTATTAATTTTAAGTTTATTAAATTATATGTGGTTGCAGTATTACATCATTTCTCAAACTTTTTTGACCGCTGTCCGGCACGAGGTTTTAAAATTTTTCGCGACCCACCTTATGACAAAAAAAAACACCATTTATTTACAAAAAAAAAAATTATAATTTATTAATAATAATCAAGTTATTTGTTTGTTTATATCATACACAATTTCAATTAAATTATCACTTTCTTGTCCACTATTAGATTAAGCATTTCTACTTTTTCATTTTCGACAGACAAAGGATCTTTAATCCACATATTATTTGAAGGAATATCTGGAAAGTATTCTTTCAAACTATTTATTAGCTCCAAAAGATGTTCTTGAATTGAAACTGATAGTGTTTCTAAGATGTAAGTCTCATTCATCATACATAGTTTGCATGGGTTTCAATAAATTTATGTAATGTTTCAAAAGATTTAAAATTTCCGTTTTTCCTTTTTCCAATACTTTGAAAATATTTAAACCAAAGCTTTGCAAATTTAAATTCAATTCATTGAATATAGCAAATATCTCCCACAAATAAGCTACTTTTATTAACCACTCGAAATCGTGGAATCCATTTAAGGATGGAAAAATAGCATCTTTTTAAGATGGTGGGTGTTGATTCAGAAATAATAAAGCTTCGTCTTTTAGCTCAAACAGACATTTCCATTTGAAGGCCATCGTGAATTACTATACAAAAGGAGGTGTTTATGATCACTCTGCTATTTAAAGGACGAGATTTTATGTAGCTTACAAGTTTGACACATTCTTCTAAAGTTATGTTTAAATTTAAAGGCAAGTGTTTTACCACAGTACACTCATACACAATTAATGTGTAACCCTAAAGTGGGTAGGCAAAATTGAGTCTTTTAACGAGCTCGATTATTGCTCTGGGGGTTATATTACACACTTTATTTGGAGAGATAAGTTTTCCTCCAGTAATTTGCAGACTTAAAGTGGGAAATAGAATGTGCTGCTGGAGCTGTAGCGTAAGCTGTCAAAATACAACAGCACAGCTGGAGCTTGGTGCTGGTGCTGTAGCGCACTTGTGCCAATTTGTCAATTTTTGATGTACACCAAGATTGACATTTTTAATTTCCAAGCGGTTTATTGGAATGAAACAAGATGGAAAATTTTGATACAAAACAAAAAAATCGTCGAAATAATGAAAAAAAAAAGATATATTAGTGCCCAACGAACAATTTTTGTCCTATATAAAGCTCGGAGCTCTGCTAGGCAATAAATCTTGCGACCTTAAGGTGTCATAAGAAGCCAGATTATTGTCTGACCGAGCTCCCAGGGAATTGCAATAGACTCTTATAGCGCTAAAGTGGAGAATCCCATATCATGCCCGGGGAATAAAATTTAGTGTTGATATAGGAATAATAACTCCTATAATTTACTTATATCTTAATCTCATCTTGATGCTCAGAGCTTATATAAGACTTTATATGTACCCTGTTGTAGAAACTTAGTGTTATAACGTTGTTGTATGATTTCCTAAATTGGTCTACTTCACATATATAGGAATTAAATATATCCCTATGTAATAACCTATTTAGGAACAAATTATCCTATATAGGAAAAGTGATCCTAATGTAAAATCGTTAAAAGACAATAGATCCTAGTTGAGTCTAAAAATTTATTATTCATGTGGAACTTAATATGCATGCGTGATTTAGAATCCTATAGAAAGTTTTCACATAACACAAAAGATGGTATTATAAAATATGATTGAGGAACATATTTCTTAATATTAAAATTATTTTTTCACATTGGTATATATTTGAATTTACCAACGATTTAAATTTTACTGTTAGTATTTAACACGCTAGATCGCAAAATAACAGAGCGCCTCAAAATAAATAAATAATTAGAATGTTTAATTAATTATGGTCAAAAACAGTTATGTTCAATTGGTTCTCTAAATAAATGGAACTAATGTGAATTTATCTAGTTTACAATATTACAAATATGGCCGTCCAAATAATCAGCAAACATGGCCATTGGGTAGGGGTACATAAAAAAGATGATATTGGACTTCAGTTTTCCCATAAAGATTATAAATGTTGATGTAAAATACAAAATTTCCTACCATGACTTCACCACCTACATAAGTAGGAATAAACGCTTATATAGGTAACAAATTCCTGTGTTGGAAATAGATATTATGATATAGGATTTGTAGTGCTATATAAGCATAGTACCGAAACAAAAACATTCATATAGCACTTATGTTCCTATTTTGTGATGTGAATTCCTAGATGAGAATTCCGATCGGTCAACGTAGTGTGCTTTTAAAAGATTCTTGACAGTTGAAAGAACAAGTTGCAATAAATTTTTGTGAACGTGAGCATAGGGGAATACGTTGATATTCTTAATTTAAAACACTCAACTCGGTCTATCAGAATTGAGTTCAGTGTATTAGACCTTATAGAAATGAAACAAAAATCTAAGACGACCATTGTAGAAACATCAGGAAACTCGTGAATATTAAGTAATATAAGCCAAAATTCTTCATTCGAACTTTTAAAAATTGGCAAACCGTCTAGGTTTATGTTAATTGAAATTTGTGTTGGTTGATTAATGTTTCGATAACATTGTATTAAACAAAACTCGAGCCCTTGGTGCCAATAGTGATCATCCGATGGTGATGATCCTATTTGTACAATATTACCACGATTCATTTTAGTTGATGGTGTGCGAAGCAAAGTTCTTGGATCAGTAGGTAATAAGTCCGGAGTGTGTCCATTACAAATTTTGAACAGCTCTCTCCATTCTTTTTGTGATATATTATTTTGCAAAGCTCACACCTTCAAATGTTTCCCTTTTCATCACATCATCAATAATTTTTACATTTTCTTCATGATCAGAATCATATTCATCATCATTAGGAACAATAGGTAAAGGTTTACCGAACAATATTTATGCATATAAAACTTCACAAAATACTGATTGCTTATATGAGTGTTGATATCGAAAATGAATTCTTACTGAAATTACTTATGCCCCGCAGTCTTATATAAGGGTTGATTGGTAATTGATTTTTGATATGAACCTTGATATATGAACATACTTCCCAAGAGCTGTACTCCCATATTTTAATTCTCCAATACTGATACAGGAATATTATATAGGATTACAATTTTCTGGGAATTATAGTTCCATATACTCACGTTTATAGCACTTATATTCAAGTTGTAAATTCTTCATATAGGACTTATACTCCTTAGACTCATATAAAACTACAAATGTAGATATAACACTCTAGTTATTCCTTTAAGAATTACAAGATATGTAAGAACTTAAATATTTATCGAGATTTATATACGGCTCCTATGTATAGGAAACATTCCAAATTTTTAGCACTTGAAGTCTTAACGATGTTCTTTGGGTGGGATCTATTGCATCCCCTATATAAAAATTAAAAAAAAACAGAATTATGGAATAATATATCAAATTAGTTTTGAAAGAATTAAGCTGCAGCATTGTATTCATACTCAGCTACAAGGTAAGCGGCAGACTATACGCCAGCGACAGCAGCACCAGCGCCAGCACGTTCCAGCCTTAAATGCCATTTCAACTTTAACGGTTTCATACTTTCCTTTGAAAGTTGCTCATTACGGTTGGCAACGCTGAACTGATGTAAAAAAAAAATATGTAAAAAAAAATTTTTTTTTCTGTTCTGACAATTTTTTTTCGTGACCCGGCAAAATTTTTCTACAACCCGGTGTGACCCACACTTTGAGAAACGCTATAGTATTGTATTGTATTTTAAATCAGATGAGTTTGAATTTGAATATAGGGACGCGACGCTGTAGCGACATATAAATTAAAGTCAGAGCTTAAATGTAATTAATTTTTTGATCATTTATTTAATTGGGAATAAAGCTCGTAATGGTGATTAACTGAAAACCCATACAATCTTGGAGTTATTTGTTTTTAAAACCAATTAAAATTCAATTACCAAGCCGATTTTTTTGTTCATTTATTAAACAATATTGAACCGGATTATTTTATGTCTCGTCTGTTATACTCTGACTAATATCTAACAAACTTTTACCTATACTATAACGAATATATTATTCGAAATTCTACTTCAAGTTTCTATTTATATTTTT
Organism: Dioctria linearis; assembly: GCA_963930735.1. NCBI lineage: Eukaryota > Metazoa > Arthropoda > Insecta > Diptera > Asilidae > Dioctria > Dioctria linearis. Next base: position 259,470,744 of record OZ005742.1, on the reverse strand, counting down.
ACGATACGAACAGCATCGGCGTCAAAGACATTCATATTTTATCGTGTTTCTGTTTAATATCTTCAGATCAGATCAGCCCAGAATATTCCATAATTTCTTAGAAACTTTCTCTAGATATTATCAATTATGCGAATGTCCTTATGCCTATGTTCTGCATATGCTAAATATAATGAAATCTCTACAAGCAGAAAGAGAAAGAACATAAGGCTAAATCTATTTCTCACTCCAGTTCTTCCAGAATTAGATATATTTATGTGGAAAGACTATGCTTATTGGAAGATAATTACCAAGAGTTACCCCTTTTAATTATACCAACAGTCCCCAGTCCAGCCATGTTTTGTATACACATTTGAGTCGTCGCTGAGAATTATATAGATCACAGCAGCCGGTCCTGATCAATCTTTATTTCGCTTTCCCAGTATTTATAAGCGTGTTATGAAATTAATGGCAGCACACATGATCTTGATGCCATGATCACTGGATCATGCGTTGCGGATGATTCATATTCACACTCTATACTCAAAAATATATTAATAATTTTGAATGTAGATATTTTTAATGCAAAAGCACTGATGATAAGAAAGAATACGTGGAGGGTGCTGCTCTCCCGCACTCCAAAGCATTCCTCATTTCCGTTTTAATTTTGTTTACAATTTTTAATCTTGTTGTCATCGCACATTGGCAATTGAGCACGCTTGTTGGCATTAGATCAACGCGAGAGTTTTATGTCACTCAGTGAGGCAAAAAAAAAAAAACAGAAAAAAGTCTTAAAAATAAAAATAAAAATAAAAATATATTTAAGTTTAACATCATGTGTGTACGGGGAGGGTAATAAAATGAGCATTATCTCGTTACACTATTTATTGTGGACCACACCGTGAGTGAGGGTGTGATGTAATTTTTCGACAAGCTGCAAAATTAAAGTATTGTGAAAAACTCAACGAATCACAGCTGGCGATTATGTGATCCGTCAGAAATAAACGTCCATCCGTCGGTGAAAATTAAATAATTTGATTTTTTTCCACTTTGGCGTAAGCAAATCATACGCGCGGCCTCGTAATAAATAAATAAATAAATCTTTGCAGCTGGCCAAGTGGGTAAATAGATCATTCAGTCATCAGAGGAAAATTATATGAAATATTCATGCATTTTACATAAATTAGATGTACATGTGTAATGCGTTATGCATATTGTTTAAATTTAAATCATTAACGTAAGTAGAAATATTTTGGTCTACTTTAGCCCACCAAAATATATGTAACTTGTTTTTTTGCCTATTTTTGCTGATTTTGTATGAACATTTAAATACCTACAGGAATATGCTTAACCGTCATTGATTATATTTACACCAACATCCGACGATAGAAAAAACTACTCTCACACGTTGAATATGAAGTATAAGAGGAGGCGCCTTATAATAGGGGTTTAAATTTCAGAAAAAGCTTAAGAATTTTGTAAGGTTGAATATGCTGGGATTTAAATTTCAGAAAAAACTTAAGAATTTTGTAAGGCGGAATATGCTGGGGTTTAAATTTCAGAAAAACCTTCAGAATTTTGTAGGGTTGAATAGGCTGGGGTTTAAATTTCAGAAAAAGCTTCAGAATTTTGTAAGATTGACTATGCTGGGGTTTAAATTTCAGAAAAAGCTTAAGAATTTTGTAAGGTTGAATATGCTGAGGTTTAAATTTTAGAAAAACCTTAAGAATTTTCTAGGGTTGAATATGCTGGGATTTAAATTTCAGAAAAAACTTAAGAATTTTGTAAGGTTAAATATGCTGGGGTTTAAATTTCAGAAAAAACTCAAGAATTTTGTAAGGTTGAATATGCTGGGGTTTAGATTTTAGAAAAAGCTTAAGAATTTTGTAAGGTTGAATATGCTGGGATTTAAATTTCAGAAAAAACTTAAGAATTTTGTAAGGTTGAATATGCTGGGGTTTAAATTTCAGAAAAAGCTTAAGAATTTTGTAAGGTTGAATAGGCTGGGGTTTAAATTTCAGAAAAAGCGTAAGAATTTTCTAAGGTTGAATATGCTGGGATTTAAATTTCAGAAGAAACTTAAGAATTTTGTAAGGTTGAATATGCTGGGATTTAAATTTTAGAAAAAGCTTAAGAATTTTGTAAGGTTGAATATGCTGGGGTTTACATTTCAGAAAAAGCTTAAGAACTTTCTATGGTTGAATATGCTGGGATTTAAATTTTAGAAAAAGCTTAAGAATTTTGTAAGGTTGAATATGCTGGGGTTTACATTTCAGAAAAAGCTTAAGAATTTTGTAGGGTTGAATAGGCTGGGGTTTAAATTTCAGAAAAAGCTTCAGAATTTTGTAAGGTTGAATATGCTGGGGTTTAAAATTTAGAAAAAGCTTAAGAATTTTGTAAAGTTGAATATGCTGGGGTTTAGATTTCAGAAAAAGCTTAAGAATTTTGTAAGGTTGAATATGCTGGGGTTTAAAATTTAGAAAAAGCTTAAGAATTTTGTAAAGTTGAATATGCTGGGGTTTAAATTTCAGAAAAAGCTTAAGAATTTTGTAAAGTTGAATATGCTGGGGTTTAAATTTCAGAAAAAGCTTAAGAATTTTGTAAGGTTGAATATGCTTTTTAAATTGTCTCGAGTATGTCGTAAACTTCTTTATGTGTGGTAGTGAAAATACTGCTGAGATTCGAGTCGAAACGGCGACGGGTTGTTAATACATACTACATTTTTATATAAAATTATACTTAGCAAATGTCTTGAAACGTAGTGGAACATTTTTCGCTTAGAACAACTGAGTCGTTGGCGCCTTGACAGAGCCATCTGCATGTCAGAAATGGCATTTTACAGCCTTGACTTTTGCCACCTTGAGAATTATCTTAACAACCAGAGTGACACTATCACAGTCATTCATGTTTTATGCTCATGATTTTTGTAAAATAATTATTCTTAGTTAGAGAGTATAACGACAATCGGTCCAACATCCGAATAGTTCGGATGTTCCTCGCTGCTAAATAATAAAACCAAAAGAAGTCCGAAGCATTGATGGATTTTTATTTGGAATATAATTTTTGCCTTTCAATTTTTACTTTTAAGAGCTCCTGTATTTGGTTGCCCCTCGATCAGAGTCGGACGCTTCTATAGAAGTGACTATCTTCGCCGTTAATAAGACTTACCTATGCAGTTCAATACTACTGTTATTACGTCCGCCGCACATTGAACGCAGCACAGGATAGCACAGCATAGGGCAGGATAGCGTAAGTTTTTGTAATATATACAAGTAAATGACTGGCGGCATATTCCACACAGCAGACGCAATATGCGGTCAGTCATTTACTTGTGTATGTTACAAAAACCTACGCTACCCTGCCCTACGCTCTGCTGTGCTGCGTTTAATGTGCGGCGGGCCTTATAGCCGCTTCGGCCTTGACGACATAGGGTCGACTTGGTTAATTTTCACTAGCCAATAAACAACACACATCCTTGTAACAACTCTTCAGCAACGACCTCAAGAGTATATAGGCGGGACTGGATCTGACACTCCTTCAGGTTGTCACAGGCGCAGTCTGGACCTGTTAAAAACAGCTCATTCGGCGTTTCGAAGAGATATACAGATACCCAACCTTCAAGAAAACTTGGAATCAGCTAGATCCGAACTACTCATCATACTCGTCATAGGGACATCTGACAATCTCAGTCTCACATCAAGTAGACTGGTACTCACTATAACTCTAAAGCTTACAGGAATAGGCACTGACAATTCAATCTACATACTTCCTGGACGTTTGATCACACGTTTCCAGGGGATCAAGACACCGACGCCGGCTGGCTCTCAGTTTCTCAAGACTACAGTTCTATAGTGAGTAACATATATTTCGGCTGTTACAGTTGCGTGCCCCTCAAGATAACGTAGCTGGCTTCCAGAAGGGCAGTGGTGACAAGACATTCTTCACCACTGATACGTCGGCTACCAAGAATTGGCCCCTAACGCCAAAAGTCCATCGAATATTTTCTAATAATCTTGTGTTGGTAGTGTTTTTATCCACTGGCATTCAGCAAAATTTTTTTCTCTCATACAGGAAAGAGAAGGTCACAATAATAATTATCACTGTTCAAAGAATAGCACAGCAATAATCCATTAAGGAATTCAGTACCCTACAATTTAATTGCAAAATACTTAAAATCACTATAATCACGGTAATAGTTTACACTGTTAATTCATCAAACGAATTGTCAGTTTGATAATTTGCGATACGTTTGAAGTATAGTGAGACCTCAATTCAAAATCAGCGGTGATAGCTATGATATCAGTGGATTACTAGTATAACAGTTTTGTTTTGACAGAAAGTGCAATCCACCCAACGTTTTTCGTGGGGAACAGTACCAAAAGTGGAACACTCCTTTATAACTGTTCATCACTGGTATAACAGTTCTGTTTTGACAGAAAGTGCAATCCACCCAACGTTTTTCGTGGGGAAACAGTACCAAAAGTGGAACACTCTTTTATAACTGTTCATCACTGGTATAACAGTTTTGACGCACACTACTAATTTTGTGGGTGAACTGTGTTAAAAGTGAAAAACAGGTGGACAACTGTGGTCCCAAAAACAAAATGCTGTACAGGGTGTTTCCGCCATGGTGCTCTATAGGGGTGGAGGTGATAGTACTCACCTAATAAAAGAAAAAAACTGAACAGCAATGGGAAGGCATCTCATCTGTTTCGGAGTTACAGTGTCGTTTTTTCACGAAACAGCCTGTATCTTAAAATGAACAGGTTATACGAGCACCGTTCATTGTTGAAACCGTATCCTTTTCCTTAGAGATGGTGTAACAGTTGAAATATTTAATTTACTTAATAATTGTGGTAGCCTTTTTTTTGTTGGGTCATTTCCATAGGAAATCCATTGGGTTACAACCCGACGATCACGAATTTCGTTCTTTCTTTTTTTTGCTGAAAGTTAAATATTTATGAGATAAGAATTCCATTAATTTTTCATGTCCTACGATTCATGCTGCCTGAGTTAAAGTAGGTACTTTGGAATCTTTAAAATTTTCCCGATTTTTGGTCTGCTGAGATCTTTAGATCGAATTATCACAACGGCATGGTATGTAGGGAAAATTATATAAAAAATTCCATTATAAGAAAAAGAAATTGAGCATAATAAAACTATCATTTATCCTTGAATATCTCAAAATGCATCCTTTAAATTGTTTCTTATATTTTTTGTAATTAATGCTCATAATGTTGTTAGTAAATTGCTAAGTTCTCAAGATGGAATCGCCATGAATGGGTTTAGAGAAGAGAATTTTTCGGCAATATTAGACTGGTGATTATTTTGGAAAAAAATCTTACAAATTTGTTGTGTTATCCTCTATCCCGTAAAATTTTTGTACCAAAAAAATATTTGTTTTTCTCATAAAATATGAGCCATTAACAGTGCTTAAAAAAGATAGAAAGAATTAGCTCAATATCTACTTCCGTTCAAAAGTTAATAATATTTTTATATTATGTGATTAGTGAAAATTTTAATTAACAGAGCCCGCCTCTTGTAAGAAGTTTTGAACAAATTCACATTGAAGGAACAACTTTGGGTCAAATTATTACCGGTTTAGTGTTTTTTTATTTTGAATGCCGTATCTATATACAACAAATAAAGCCAGTAGCTCTCATAATTTGTTTTTTTTTTCGATCACATACAGATTATTCGTTTTCGGACCACCTGCCGTTAAATAAATACCAAAAATGATACCTGAAATTAGAAATTTCCCAGCAGCGATAATAACTTATTCGCGCTGCTGTGCTTGGGGCAAAAATAATCAGATCTCGCAGAGTTAGCTATTAACGACAATTTGCTCGCAATTAACGAAATGAGGAACAGCACGATGCCGCACCTATCGCAATTCGTATAGACACCTCTAAGGCAATGAAATTATTGCAGATTGCTGCGGCAGACAAGTGAACTCAAGTGCTCTCGTGCAATTTATTATGATGACAAAATTCACTTACGATTAATGCAAATCGCACTTGTCACATAACTTCACTTTTGATGCTGCGACTTAAAAATAGACTCTTGTAATCTATAGTCTTAAAAAGTATAGGCACGGGGTGCCTGAATCGATTTTGCGGCGATAGCCAAGACAAAAATGTTAGCGTAGCAAATAGCACATAGACGCTAAAGCAGCAGCGCTAAATGGATGTGACTATCCACTGTGACTACCCTGCGGAGATTAGTGGGGTACTGTGATCTGATATAATAACAGTGATCTATGGTTCATATGGGCATAGTTTTCCTATAGCCCATGGCCACAAATTGTTCAAATCGGACCTCTATTATGTATATTCGCTCACGATCAAATCATGGCGAATGGCCAGCGGCGTGAAAAGCGAAAAGCGGGCGGAGTACCGAGTAAATAGTGTATAGTGACTATGAATTGAGTTAGGTATAGAGACGAGAACATCGTTGTCGTGTGGCTGAATTGCAAGGTGACATGACAGCACACATTATTGAATCTAAGCGATTAAGAGAACAACTAAAAACGCCCACAACAACAACAACAACAATAACAGCAACAGCAACAGCAGCTTGAATCATCGCTTTTAATATCGCCCCAATGACCTGGATCGAGCGGGACAGCAGCGCAGCGGGCCCCTTATTTGTTTTTTTTAATGTATCGCGATTTTTGTAATAATTATTCCAATGCATACGCAATTAGTTTAGAGATTGATGGATAATGTCATTCATCCACGTGTGATTTACTGCAAATTCTAAACTGAGTCTTGTGAGTCATTGCCACTTTGCCAGTCTCATATAACTCACAGAGAACTTTTCAAGGAGCACACTGTAAGGTTTGGCTTTTAAAGTCAACTGAATTCCGAAGGGGTTACGATGACGGGTGGTATGATGAAAACAAAAGTTTTGAAAAGTTTCTAAGAATATTTTAATAGGCCTTCATATGATTGGAAAAAAAAGGGTAGTAAAATTTGTAATTTGTATGTCGAGTATGCAAATAGAATTATTTTACGCTTATTCTTTTATGACCCACAGTTGATAGGCAAAATCAGATATACAGTCTGCTGCTACCAACTGCCTTCGTCTGGTCACAACCAAGAGTCGAAGTAGTTTTAGCTCACAACACAAAAAATATTTACTTTCCATTACAGTTGACTGTATTTGACTTCATGTCAAAGAAAAAAAATTAAAAAAAAAATTAGAACCAAACATGTGTGCTTTCCGATTTAGTAGCTGTAGAAACGCTTTACATTTACATTAAAGGTGAATGTGACAAAAATTAAAGCTCTCGAGCTTTTAGATATTCTCATGTATTGGTATAAAGCGAAGCTTTTCTTTTCAGAGCTTTCAATTATACATACATATGTATCCCACGCCAAACACTATAAAAGAATTTAGCAAGAGTAAAGAATGTAATATAAAGACCTCGCAGTGATTTCCTTACCTAATTGAAAAACGAAAAATTTAAGGACACGAAAGGTGGACGTTAAGAGGGAAATGAAATGCAAATCTTTCGTTAAGAAAAAATGTTACCTTAAAAACGTGCCTAGTGGCAATTGTCATAAAAATTCCGAAAAAAAGCTTATCTACGTTCATAAAAACGTTTAGAGAGAATGCAGAGAATGAATTCAACTTTTCAAGCTTTTCAAGGCCATTAGTAGCGCATATTTTAGTCCTCCTAGGGACTTCTTACTGGACCAATCTCAGCTATATTTGAATATACAAAATGTCTCAATGACGACCCAGATAACTTCAAGCCCAAATATTTTTAAATTAATTTATCTACTACGCATAACAAATCGAAAATTGTTTCTCTCTAATTCAAAATGCCATTGACAAAATATGAGCGCGGATACCAACCAAAAAGGGTGCAGATGATAGAAGCGTGAAGAATTATGCATGAGCCATGGGACGAAATTTATATATACAGTAATGCAGATAAATGTAGATACTGTCTGGAGAGGTCATAAACTGCTGTTACGGCTGCTACTTGGGTACAGTTGAAATTACAGCAAGCAAAAGAGAACCCAAACTCCAACAGCAACAATACATCTCATTCCATTCCATCTTGATCACTAAATGAGACAATTATGAAGCGAAGCAACTCTTTATAACATCTGAATATACTTTTCAGTATAGAAACTTGCATTATGCACATATCTAATATCGTCAAGGCAATATCAAGTCTACAGAATGCTAATGCACATAAGTCTGACGCTGTCGCCACCTGGAAGAGCTTTGCTGAACTAACGATAAGAAGATTCACAAATTTACTTAAGGGGTACCGCCACTGTAAATTTTTTGAAAAATCGATTTTGTTTTTATTGGCTTAAAAAATAGTTTAAACCCTCTAGAATAAGAAGAAAAAAAAGTCCCATGCCAGAAAATTTTTTTTTCCTTTGAAAATGGAGGTCGCCACCAAGCGTGTCAAACTTGCTCCGAAACGACTACCTGTAGCCTGAAACACAATTGGAGCTTTTCAGCCAGCTTTATCGCCAGTTTTCTTCTAAAGCTGACTGAAAAAGCCGAATTGAACACAACTGACCTTTTTGACATTTGCAACTTTAACTTGTTTATCGGAAAACTTTCATTTTTTACCTTCATTTTTTTTATTTTTTCCAATAAAAAACTATTCTCATAACTTTAAACGGGTTTTTCTCGAAACACGGTTTTTCAAAATGGCACGCAGCATAACTCGAACAATTTTCATATTTTCGACTTGAAATTTTGACCAGATGTGAACATTAACATTATCTAGAGAATGCCGTACGCGATTTTCAATAACTTTATTTGTTGATTTTTTATTAACAAAAAACCTGCCGTTTTTTTCGTCAAAAATCAAACTTTTTTTTAAACGCGCGCCAAATCTAAAAAAATAATATTTTTAAAAATCCGTACGGCATTCTCTAGCTATAAGCCACTAGATTAATGGCTTTTTTTTTGTTTTGGTCTAGATTCAAATGTGCACCAGTGGTGCTACGTGCCGCGGAGCCCTGCAAGCAAAACATGTGCCGGGAAGATGGATGTGGAGCCGCCATTTTGTTTTTTATCGCTCTCAAAAAATTTATCAATAAAGTTCAATGTATGCCCGATAATACCCTTTTTTTTCAAACACCTTTAATTTCGCGAGAAAAAAATTCGAGAAAAAACCTTTTTTTTGCCGTTACAGTGGCGTTACCCCTTAAATCAATTAAAGTTACTTCGAGGATTTGCATAATTTTTGGGTTCTTGAATGAAAGACCTTCGAGCTTCATTTTAGTGTTGAGATAATTGCATAGCAATTGATTTTCTAAGGGGGGGGGGGGGGGGCTACCACCAAAAAAAAGCTCACGATTTCTGTTCTCAAAAGCACAATGGAACATAACCGCATAAAAGTATGCAATTTGAAAATTGAAACAAATCCTGTGCATTATACTCCAAACATTTTGGGCATCTGCACAGCAGTAGGATTGCATAGGCATGGCGAGATTGTCGATTTGCTGTCGGATTTCTCATAGATTTTTTCTGGAACTTATAATAAAATGTTTTGCGTGAGAAGCAGGAACAGGGCGAACAAAATGTGTGTGCACTTTGTGCTGTTGGTCAGACACTTTTCCTTGTAATTTGTCTGGCTTCATTTATTGCTTGGTCAAAGTTTATTTTACTGAAGCGTCTCATCAAATAAAACTCTTCCGAGAACTCGCAGTTGTAATGTTTCATATAATTTTGGCAATGTTTACATGTTGTCAGTTTTACCATTTTATTAACTAGATAAACAAAAAACTACTTTAAAGTGTTAGATTTGACTTTACCAACAATCATTTTCTCCTTTCTACAGCTTCACTAAAATCTATTAAGAATAAATACAATTAAATAAAAAATATCGGGATTACAGATTTTGAGATATTCAAGGATAACCGAAATATCCATTATCCTTGAAAGCAAATTTTCAGAAAAATGACTTCGATTAATTTTTCTCGGAAACCTCAAAGCTTCACAAAATAAATAACATTTATTTCATGGAGATACGATGATAAAGTTACATCTATGTACTAAGAAAAATTTCCCACATTTTTCAAATTTCAAAAGACCGTATCTCGGTCATATATGAATTACAACAAAAAATTGATATTTTCAATGTTGCCAACCTTCTTGAAAAATTTCATAAAAACAAAAATTACACAAAATGTGGTCGATTTTTTGTGTAACGGCTTATAGGATTATATATTTCTTATACACAAATTTACATACCTAGCATACCCTTAGGCTTTCTCTTTTTTATTGCATAATTATTGGACTGAATTTTACTAACACGTCCCATGATTAAATAATAGTTACTCACAATCAGAAACAAATAGATTATAAATAGAACTGCCAAAATAATTTCTCGCCTCCCAAGCAAAAATAAGAAATTACCAATGATAAAACTTAAAAAATTCCGCGAAATCTACATTCATATACCGAATACAGAAAATGGCGGAATTTTCCGAGCCTGCACACTACAGCCCGCTGCAGAGCTTTCAAAACAAGTGAATGCTTTTCGAAGGCACATCATTCCATCTGACGGTGATGAAATGAATTAAAAACGCCTAATTGTATGCAAAATATATAAAAACGAAAAGTTTTTTTCGTTACCATGACTAACATTATTGACTTTATTTCCCTTATCATTGCACTAAACAATTTAAGTTTTTCAAAATAATCAGAAAACGGTTCGATCTTTGTTACAAATTGAACTTTCTTTCCAATAATATCATAATTTTGGTAGTTAATCGTCCCAACTTTCAAACGAAAATATATTAGTAACCAAAACTTTTTTACTGGTTTTCCCTCCGTCACTTCCTCTTCCACTTCAAGATCTTCCATACTCAAACACAAATTTATCTACTTGATATACCATTATTACGTTATTATGTACCAAACTTCGCAAATTTCATGAATTTGAGAATTTTCTAAAGCTAATTACACACATATAAAACCCCGAAATCTTTAATTTTGATACGTCATTACCTAAGTTTATGTTTTTCTAAAACTATGTGGAATTTGGGTCATGATAATACGCACAGATGTGACGCAAAGTAGTATTAACTTTTCGTATTTTTTAAGATTTCAGTAATAACCCCCTTAAAGTTAAAAATGAATTTTATCGTTAAAAAAGTTAATTATAAAAATTTACAAATATGACTGAGGTGCCATATATGAAATATCATAAGAAATTTGTGTAAATATGAAAATTATATTAACGGAGGGAGATAAAAACCATTGGCGTAACTAGAACCTTTTTTTGTGGGGTGCTCCAGGACCCCAACTTTCGTACGTAGGTTTTAACAAACATTTTGTTTGCAAAGAATACCTGCTCATGAGTATTCCCAGCTTTTGATCGACATTTTTTATGCATTACTCTGAGCACTTACATGATGTTGATATAATATCTAGAGCCAATGAAATTGCATAGATTACAAAAACCATAAAGTTTCTAAAGTTACAGAAAGTATAGAGTACAGAGAGTAAGTTAAAGAAGCCTCAAGAAACATAATCTAAATTCTAGAACATAATTTCTACTAAAATAGCTCTGCACACAAAAAATAAAATAATTCTTATAAAAAAAAATCTCATCGTTTAATTAACAGAGACTTTTGTTTACCACATCCCCCCTCCTTTGCTTCTCTCACTTTAAGGAAAATAAATCAGAATCCTCAAGATCCATACACGAAACTGATATGATAGTGACGCGCTGCCTAGTGCCCGTATTTATTCCAAGTACCGCAGTACTAGGACCCATACTTCAAATCTTTTAAGTACAAGTACTGGTACTTAAAAATTTTCAAGTACAAGTCCAGGTACTGGTACTGGTATTTATAAAGGTCAAGAGCTTTTGAAAACTCAAATCAGAAATTTTGAAAAATCTATAGCCAGTTAAATAACTGGATGAGGTTTCCATTTACGAAATATCATAAAATATCGTATAAGCTTTTATTGTTTTAATTTCTACATAATTTTGGAAATTGTTCATACGGTTATTGAGTTTGGCTTTAGCAAAACAAATGTCAATCAGATTATGATTGCCTTTGTGTGGCATTTACAAGCCCTGTAAATGCATATCAACGCTACACATGTGTGGAGGAAATGAGCGGATTATGGCACTTGATTGCCATCTTTCTCAACAAAGGATATCGATTCAGCATGTCAATTTCTCTCCTACAGCTACTCATATATTTCGCTAATTTTCTTTCTATTTTACTGAAGCCGGTAAGATTTCTTGAGGTACTGTCGAGATACAGATAGCGCCACTATTATTAGAAGGCGTATTTAAATAATTTACAAGAGCTGAATTTCTTCGCGTTATGGCGGTATTTGTAGTAAGTGCGTAAGTACCAGTATCGGGACTTGTACTGGAGAATTTTTTAAGTACCAGTACCGGGACTTGTAGTTGTACTTAAAAAACATTTAAGTCCTGGTCCTGGTAATGATACTAACACGTAACCAATGTACTTAAGTACTTTACAGGTCTGAAGTTAGATACACATTTTAGAAGAATTATTTACGTTTTATTAAGCACTAATAAAGAGATACCTAGTTAAAGTCTGTATACACTTTAGTTTACAGTTATTTTTCTGCAAACTTATTTAGCACTTGTTGCGCTGTTATAGTTTGTTTTTAATTATCTAATTTTCAATGTTTATGAGTGCCATGTTCGAAAACCTCTCCTGAATCAGTTGCTCTTAACCAAGTTTTAACTCGATGGAAACGCTCCGTTCACAGCTGGCCGAGCAACTGACAGGAAAACCCAGAGCTGCTTGCAGCTACTTGTATAAATTTGGGCAGAAGTCTTTATTAATTTCTGTTTTCAGTCTTTCCAAATTTACTACAATGTTCTTGTTTTGGAACATATTATTTATTATTTTTGTTTCAACAATTTTATAATTTTCTACAAATACCTCTCCGTCCATATGTTTCAGGTACAACTTTATAAATGAGTCAACTGGCTGTGCCAAAGGTAGATTTTCAAACATTTTCCAAAGCTTTTTTTTCCGGAAAATTAAACAAAGTGTTACGAAATTTTCAAAATTTCATTGATATCAATTAAAATTTCCGCACAAACTGTCAAAATAGTGAAAAAATTAAAAATGAAAAATTTGAAAAAAATAAAAAATTAAAATATTAAAAATTGAAAAAATGAAAAAATTATGAAAAAATTGGAAAAATGAAAAAATTGAAAAAAAATGAATAAATGACAAACGCAAAGGTTCATGAAAATTCTGCGAACTGCATGGTTAGACATGAAAACACAGAGCACGGAATTCACACGGAAATAAATGCAAGAAAAATTATAAAATAAGCTGGAATAAAACATAAAATCAAAATAAATATGAAGTAAGAATTTATATATAAAAAATTGGAAAAGGTAATAACCCAAGCTGAATAATATAGAATCATTAAAGGCAATAATACATGAAAGCACAAGGACATTAATGGATGCAAAAAATGATGCTGAACGCATGCTTAGACATTGCAGCATGACAAAATATATATAAAAAATTCACGATAGAATTTAGCAGGAGACAAAGATAAAACAAAATTAAGTAAAGAAGATTAAGAATAGGGCAACCGAGAAAAAGAAAAAATTGAATTATCACAAGCAAGAATGACTTAGATGTAGGATCTGCAGATATCAGAAAATACATTCAAGTGGATTTACGGACCTTAGCACGCAATATGAATAATTAAACAGGTTCATAAATTATCCTCACTATCAATTTAATATTTAATATCAGCCAGGCATAAGAACTAGAATATTGACTAGAATAATATATATCTATATACATGTAAGAATAATACATATTCTACACATATATAAAAAATTTGTTCGTGCGAAAAACACAAACTAGGGGGTGACCATTCACTCAAAAAAATAGGTGAAAACCACTGATGACGCTTTGTGGCAGGAGCAGAAAACGTTATGGCATTGCCAATATAATATGCAATATAATACATTGCAAAAATAGGATATAATCGGCGGAGACATATTCGACTAATATGCTAAAAGCACACTCAAGTTGGTGGCCACCATCGTTACATTTATCGGGGCCTAATGAGGGTGACACCAACGCCACAAATAAATGAAAATAGTTAATTCGGCGTTATTAAGGAGCCGTCACGAACGCACACATATATAATTGAAGCATATCTTGTATTTACAACAATTTCGCATGATAAGACAACCACCCAAATTAGCCATGACAACCTAATTAAAGTATATGAATAACGGTCAATAAAAATACACACATATAATGGACCATTTTTGCTTTACTTAGATTTGCAGTTGTTCACAAGTTTAAAATAATTTTATATCCAATAAAGAGCATTCGTATAAATAAATAAATGAAAAAATAATTTATTCAAATAAATTACAGGAATCTACATATAAAATTGAAAAGAAAAATATACGCAAATAAATACTTACCTGAGAACACTTAGCTAATAACACAATAGTACACAAAATAAAAATAAAAACATAACACAGCACACTGCATGAAAACACTTTATTAGTAACACAATAAAACTTAGTCAATAACACAACATAACACACAGAAAATAGAAACAACATACAACACAAAAAATAGCAGAACACACCTAAATTATTAAAGACCTCCAAAATAGATCTATAAAACTAATGATAGGGGTTAGCAGAGCTTTGTTCTGGTATAACATTAACATGGGATACCAAACATTAAAGTAGATCCAGTTCCCGCACAAAGCTCACGGTAAGAAACTCCAACAGGTGATGGTGGAGAATAGCGCTTTGCCAACCAACGGCACCTGCCATATTTAGGGTCGTAGATACATCTACGAATATATGTGCTGAGGGGCAACTGGCAAGACATCAAGCACTAAACATTTTTTTTTTCATTTTTTCAATTTTTTCAATTTTTTCATTTTTTCAATTTTTTTCATTTTTTAAATTTTTTCATTTTTTCATTTCTCATACGCATCACGCCTTTGTCAAAATTGAAAAGTGAAATCAGAACAATGTCAAAACAGTTTTTAAAATTTTTAAAAATATTTTAATAGAATTCGTTAAGGCTTTTCGATTTCGATCTGAACGGATTCAATTTAATTAGGCCTAATACCCTAGGCAGACGGGCAAAATCAATGATCATTCGTTCGTAATTGAATTTTTTAAAAATCGATTTACCATTGAATTTTAATTTTAATTATTAAAAATTTGCTGTCAATTACATACAAAAATTGACAGGACTTTCGTTTTAATCAACATAACTTGATTTTTGAAAAAATCAATTACGATCGAATGATCATTGATTTTGTCCGTCTGCCTAGGGTATAAGATTGTACGAATTAACCAATGTTCTTTGAGAATTTTCATAATTTCTTGGGGGGTGCTAGTCCGCATTCTAGGGAAGGCCGGACCTACCCTGGCCCGTTACGACAATGATAAAAACTAGGTAAGTACGTGTTTTCCTTTTTTTAACGCAATTTTCTGTTTAATTAGCTAAGAAATTATGGAAAATATAAACGGAGAACAAAAACACATTCACCTTAATTTTTTAGTTGACGTCGAAGAAATATACAAATTCATATATGTGTACGTAATTGTGAAGTTTCATTTTGAATATTGTGGCACTACGATTTTGTATTTCTAGCCACATGGAAGAACTTGGAACGAATTGCTTGCACAGATTTATTTCGATTTCAAAATATTACTAAGTTCGTCGAAGTGGAAGTAATTGAGAATAGACAATAGATAATATAGATTGTTAACTACAGGCAGATGAATTATGCAGGAAATGTGCAACCAGTTGGCTTAAGGAATGTTAAGCAGCTTAGATTAGGTTAGTTGAGTACAAAAAACCCCTAGAGCTACATATACTTATTATGACGAGAGCTTAATTAAATGGTAGAGATTAGCAGCGATGTTCATTGAAGCGAGAGCAATGGGGAGACTTTTTACGGGTGGTGGCTAAGACCCTATGTTGGTGGATTGATTAATTGAAATATAAGTTCATATGTTTAATGGTAGTGGTACCACAATGTAACTTAATTTTTGTTTTTTTTTTCAATCATAAACAAACCAAGGTTTCATCCATAATATTATGAAAATTCTTAAACTACACCTAAACAGAACCTTCTCGCTTATATGTAGTATTACTTAAAATCAAGATCACCTTAAGGCGAGTAGATCTGATCAGGGAGCAAACTAATATCACTACCATATCTCAATCAAGTTTATGGGCACTAAACATAATTATGAGACGACAATCTACACAAGGTGCTAAGATGCATAAAGATAACCGAAATGGGGTTAACGCGAAACAGATCCGTTTTCCATCATTTCTTATTTTATTTTTTTTTTACATTACAATTCAAGCAGCAGCGCCCAGAGTTCTGTCCATGCCCACACCCAATGTTTCACCTCACCGCCGCAATCTCTTCATCAGTCAATGTCTGTATCGTACAGACCTCACCAATCCCACGAAGAAATGAATCCCTGCGGCGAAAACGATAATTTGTAATATTCATGAAATTCGATTAATGTCTGCCTGCCTTCATCCAATAAATTCGATATCATCAGATTGCCGTCGACAAATTGATCCCTTGAGTGTGCGCGCATTGTTTTGACATCTGCTGCAGTACGACGGCGGCGCGGCGGCGAGCGTACCAACAAAAATGTCGAGTTGACAAAAGGCTAGCGCCACACTGGCTCGGCTAAGATATTTTACAACCATTGATGGGTGTGGGACTGAGAAAGCTATAGACTGAGTGTGATTAGAATATGCAAAGTGCACTGTACTTGTGGTATTTTTGGAATTCATTGACTATGCGCAGAGCACTTGACTTCTTGCATTTGCATCGTATTCTCATAAATGCCGAAGCCGCCGATACACAGGATAGGTACACATTGTGATCGTTTTGTCGACGAAATTATGCCGATTTTATAAGGAAAATTCTAATCTTCTATTCATTCAGCTTAGATTGATAGTGCCAAAGAAAAGTGGTGGCCTATTGAAAACCGATTTATTTATAATCTTACGATTAATGATTTTCTCAATATTTTCCCACAACTTTCGGGACAGTGAAAACAGTTATTTCTTCTGATTTTGTAATATTACCTTGCTTGAAGCTCCCAAGGTATTTATTTTTCACTATTCAACCTTTAACAAGGGCACCATATAATTGCTGCGATTAGATGACGAAGCTAAGGTGATGCTCGAAAAGACCTCCCCAAATCCCAAAATTTCCAAAACATAAATAGAATGAAGAATATTCGATGACAATAAATTTGTTTGTAAGAGTTTTAGAAAATTTATTTTTGTTTACATTTTTTCTAATTTTAAATGAATGTCGATTCAAAAGCCACCGACAGCAAGTTAATGCTCGACAATTTTTCTAGTGCCAATAAATTTTCCGGCCAAATACTATAGAATGAGAATTACTTGGCTTTTAGCCAACACATTTTTATTTATTTTATTGAGGGAAAGTCATACAAAACTGTACGCAAGGACGGCAGTAGTTTTTTTTTTTTGTTTTTTTTTTTGAAAAATTAGAAGAAATAAATAATAAAATTGATAGAAGCATCTGGCGTGCGAATTATTATGTTGCGATAAATTTATGATTGCCTGTGTGTCGAACCTATTTGGGAGGGTCAAAATATCTTCTGGAATTTGGTATAGAGCGGTAGTTTCAGAAATCATACATCAAACTTATACTTCCGAAATTGGGTCCTCACTTGAAGACTCAATTTTATAGAATAATACCTGAAATAAATCTATGTATGCCTTACTAGATATACAGGGTGTCCCGTATGTGGTCTGGCACCCAAAGGCTATGGATAGGTCATGCTTAACAAACAAAAAAATATATGGGCGGGGGGAGGGAAATGGTAACGGTTTCCGAGATAACGGGACTTTAAGATATTTGGGTATGTTTTTATCGATCACCCTGTAACTTCTGAACGTTACACCCTATGATAAATGATACTTAAGAATCATGGCTTTGTTATTGTCAGTATCTTGCTCTTATAATTCCGAAAATGTTGTCGATTCTTATACCCTAGGCACACGACGCTAAAGAATGATTATTGAAACAAGAATGATTACTGCTTACATCGTGTGTCTCTACATAACTGATGTTATGATTATTCCTTTCATCGTTGATTTGAATGATGGAATCAAAAGCTCATACATTCGTATTATGTAAAGTTAAGTAAGATATCAAATTGTTTGGAAACATCTCCAATTGTGGGAAAGTTTGACAGGAATCAACTGATTCCATTTATGTATAGATGTATAGAAAAGAGAGAATTGTATAGCGTACTCTTTTTTTTTTTTTTTAATGCAACCACCGGTTTTAATGACTGCAACTTGTACAAATTTTTTCGTGCACTATGATCTGTCAAATCGAATAATTGTTAAGATATCGTGTGCTTGCCTTACCAAGGTATGATCATTGGTAACTATTACGTAATTGAATCAATAATCATAGTTGGCCATTGTATGCCTAGAGTCTTACTCGCATCTTGCTAAGTATTTTATTGAATCTTTCATTTTTCTGCTGGAAACAATCGGCCATATGGACACATTAGACTTTTTCTTAAATTTTAATGCACCATCATCCGCTATACAGGGATACAGGGTGCCCCAGACTAATATGACTATATTTTGCCAAATGTTTTTTCTCTCATCCAGACAAGTAAAAAATTGCATGACGGGGGGGGGGGGGGGGGCAAAATATCACCCTACCAAGTTAAAATTTAAAATAAATTTAAAATATGTTTTTTTTCCATTAAACACCCTATATCTTCAAAAGTACAGGGTGTATGGTCTATTTCAAGACGTCATTGTATGCATAACCTTGGGGTTTTTCCTAAATGCTCAACCACCCTCATACCCCTCCCCACTTCAGAGTTATGACGCTTCAAAAACAAAATTTCGGGTTTTTTAACACTTACGCATGAAAAAATTGAAAAAAATTTAAAAAATTTAAAAAATTGAAAAAATGAAAAAATTTGTGAAAAAATGAAAACATTGAAAAAATTGAAAAATGAAAAAATTGAAAAAATGAAAAAATTGAAAAAATGAAAAAATGAAAAAATTGAAAAAGTTATTAGTACTTGATGTCTTGCCAGTTGCCCCTCCCCAAATATATTCGTAGATGTATCTACGACCCTACATATGGCAGGTGCTGTTGGCTGGCGAAGCGCTGTGTGATACGGTGAACCCCTGCACGTTACTAAAGGGTTTCTTTACTGTGAGCTTTGTGCGGGAACTGAATCTACTTTCTTGTTTGGTATCCCATGGTAATGTTATACCCGAACAAAGCTCTGCTAACCCCTATCATTAGTTTTATAGATCTATTTTGGAGGTCTTTAATAATTTAGGTGTGTTCTGCTATTTTTTGTGTTGTATGTTGTTTCTATTTTCTGTGTGTTATGTTGTGTTATTGACTAAGTTTTATTGTGTTACTAATAAAGTGTTTTCATGCAGTGTGCTGTGTTATGTTTTTATTTTTATTTTGTGTACTATTGTGTTATTAGCTAAGTGTTCTCAGGTAAGTATTTATTTGCGTATATTTTTCTTTTCAATTTTATATGTAGATTCCTGTAATTTATTTGAATAAATTATTTTTTCATTTATTTATTTATACGAATGCTCTTTATTGGATATAAAATTATTTTAAACTTGTGAACAACTGCAAATCTAAGTAAAGCAAAAATGGTCCATTATATGTGTGTATTTTTATTGACCGTTATTCATATACTTTAATTAGGTTGTCATGGCTAATTTGGGTGGTTGTCTTATCATGCGAAATTGTTGTAAATACAAGATATGCTTCAATTATATATGTGTGCGTTCGTGACTGCTCCTTAATAACGCCGAATTAACTATTTTCATTTATTTGTGGCGTTGGTGTCACCCTCGTTAGGCCCCGATAAATGTAACGATGGTGGCCACCAACTTGAGTGTGCTTTTAGCATATTAGTCGAATATGTCTCCGCCGATTATATCCTATTTTTGCAATGTATTATATTGCATATTATATTGGCAATGCCATAACGTTTTCTGCTCCTGCCACAAAGCGTCATCAGTGGTTTTCACCTACTTTTTTGAGTGAATGGTCACCCCCTAGTTTGTGTTTTTCGCACGAACAAATTTTTTATATATGTGTAGAATATGTATTATTCTTACATGTATATAGATATATATTATTCTAGTCATTATTCTAGTTCTTATGCCTGGCTGATATTAAATATTAAATTGATAGTGAGGATATTATATGAACCTGTTTAATTATTCATATTTAATTATTCTATTTTTTCTTTTTCTCGGTTGCCCTATTATTAATCTTTTTTACTTAATTTTGTTTTATCTTTATCTCCTGCTAAATTCTATCGTGAATTTTTTATATATATTTTGTCATGCTGCAATGTCTAAGCATGCGTTCAGCATCATTTTTTGCATCCATTAATGTCCGTGTTCTTTCATGTATTATTGCCTTCAATGATTCTATATTATTCAGCTTGGGTTATTACCTTTTTCAATTTTTTATATATAATATTCTTTCTTTATATTTATTTTGACTTTATGTTTTATTCCAGCTTATTTTATAATTTTTCTTGCATTTATTTCCGTGTGAATTCCGTGGTCTGTGTTGTCATGGCTAACATGCATTTCGCAGAATTTTCATGAACCTATGCGTTTGTCATTTATTCAGGTTGTTTTTCTTTCAAATTTTTTCATTTTTTCATTTTTTCAAATTTTTTCATTTTTTCAATTTTTCCATTTTTTCAATTTTTCAATTTTTCATTTTTTCAATTTTTTCATTTTTTCAATTTTTTCATTTTTTCAAATTTTTTCAATTTTTTTCAATTTTTTCATTTTTTTATCAAAGGTTATTTTGATTTTTGCATGTGCATCTATCCAACCGCCCATTCGTCC
Source organism: Dioctria linearis (assembly GCA_963930735.1). NCBI lineage: Eukaryota > Metazoa > Arthropoda > Insecta > Diptera > Asilidae > Dioctria > Dioctria linearis. The sequence continues at coordinate 259,449,832 of OZ005742.1, read as the reverse complement.
GCTTGTTCTCTCGATATCCCGAGATCGTGTTTATTTAGAGCTCAAATTCCAAATTCTGCTCTCGACCTTTTTTAAAAAAAATTATAGATTTAAGTTCAAAAATGAGACAAATCAGGTAACTCTTGCGAAGGGTTGCGATACAAAAATTTCGTTTTTTACATATTTTTATATATTTGAATACGTTACACATTTTCTACGTATACTGTGAAAACGATCCTATTCTTAGACATTTTTATTGCACTGAAAGGTTCCAGAGAATATGAAATCCTATTAAATTGGTTATAATCATTTTTACTGTCCGATGAACGGTTGCGAAAAACATATTTAACAATCAAACTTGAAAGGAGGAATGCATCTAGGATATTGTAAGAATTGATCTTAGAACATTTCTAGCTTTTTTCCTTGTTTTTAGGGTTCCGTACAAGAAAAGGAAAAATGGAACCCTTAAAGGATCGCTCTTGGGTCCGTCTGTCTGTCTGTCACAGAAGTAGGAATTTGAAATTTGACAGAATGTAAGTCTTTGTGACGTGCACATATTTCGATAGTGCGGTATCGTTAGAAACCAACTCTTAAAATTACTCTTGCGTCCGTCTGTTTGAATATCAAATTATATTAGATTTAAATATAGACATGTACTTAAATTCGGTCGATCGATTGTTCATTGATAAAGTTCTGGTCCGGAACCCTAATGCTGAATGTCACACTTGTAAGCCCGAGGAAAGACAGAAAATGGTGGAATGCTCTACATTCGCACTGTTCAGGGTAAAGAAATATCACAGAATTTTACTTTTCTCATAGAAATTTAAAATGGGGTACAATCATAAAAGGATTCAAATTGTATTACCAAAGAAAAAATGAATATTTAGTACCGCGGCGTTCTTATGAATCGAATCCCATAAACTTGAAACAACTGTCGCCTTTTCAAATATTTTCTGGTATTCTTGATGATGATTCGCTGTCAGAGAAGTTGAAGAGGAAAAAATTTTGCTCGTTTGCACAGTTACTTACTTGATTTCTGTGCATCTCTTTTCAGACCGACATTTAGTCGAATAAATGAAAACTGTTGTCGACTACTGTGATCTGATCCGACCATTTACCACTGCCAAACTAAACAGTTTACTCTTTCACACGGACCACTTATCGACTAATTGTATGTCGGAATCTTGTCAAACGTCAGTCAATATGACAAAACGATTCCATATGGAAACATTCATTGTTAATATTCAAGCTAAACTTGCGATGGACTATATAGAAACACACTTGTGATATATAGGAAAGGAATCGATAAGACGAAATTACTGCGGTTCAGGTTCCATTTGTAGCCACAAGACATAAGCCACACTGTAGCTGTAACAAAGTCTTGTCAAACTGCAAATTTTTCGGGTCTCACCTGGTATTGTCAACATTAAATCTGACTTAAATAGGCTTTTGAAGACGGCGACGCTTGGAATAGTCGATTTTCGTGTTTTGTCGACCTTATATGAGTTTGACTATGATGACAGAGAAACAACGCTCGATAACAATCACAGTTTCTTATATCTTCAATACTAAAGTAAATTTCCTGGCATTCCCTGACAATCCATGGACATAATTTATAAAAATTTTTGGCCGTTGAAATCTTCTTTGTTCAACGTTGATCTCATAAAAGTGAAATCAGCACGACAATAACTGTCATCATCGCGATCATACAACATGAAGTAAGAGGACCTGTCACTATGCATATTTTACTATGCAAATTGAATGCGTATCTGAAATTCGCCATCATCGTGGCCATTGAAACAAACACGACAAATTCACAAGAATTAATCGCGCGATAAAGTTTGCTCAGTTGTTTTGCTGCTGATGTATGATTTAATGCACTTTATGACAACATTTTAAATATTTATTGCACAAATCTAAATTGTTGTTTTTCTAGGTATTTTGTTGACAGCTTCAAAAATGTTGTGCACGACATTTTGGTACGGCGGCGTGCAATATTTTTAATAGTAGGTCTAGGTACCCAGTTGGAAGTATGATCAAATATTGCGAGGATGGAGCCTCTTTTAATGTCATATAGTACAGTGATAGATATTATACATATCATGTTAAAAAAAAACAAACAGATTTTTCGTTTTCATAGGTCCTATTTAAAAATTTATATCTTCATTCGCTCAACTTATGACGGACATGAAGAGACTCTTCTATTTTGGTTCCATTTCTATTTTGGGTTCGTGAATGAGAGTTTGTGGTTCATTCATATCGAGAAATGCTATATCTTGTAAAATGATTTTATTTATTTGATGCTTTTCTTGTTTTATTTTGGATGTATGGCCTAGATTTGCTTAAACAACAATAAAAATTTAGATGAAAAGAGGAATGTTAAAATGCAGTAAATATTTGCAGACATTAAGGATTTTTTTTTTTTCTAATTTTTGGCATACACTCGGTGTATACTCAGTATGTAGAATATTAGAATATTGGAACTCAGTATTAAAACTGTGAAATATTTCGTGGTACACAGAGTTTATCTCAATATTACCCTAGTTATAAACCGTCAATCATTTAATACACGAACCTTTTAGAGTCAATTATATTTTATATTGGTTGGCTGCAACTTTTTCTGATATTTAATATTTCACACTTTTTAAGTTGAAATGACATATTTTGTTGTTATTTTCGAGTACGTTTATGCGACAGTCCCAAATTAGAACTAGAAACCTGTTGTAGGCCAAAATCTGGGCAACAAGTATAAACGGCACAAATTGGACTAGGAAATTTGCACACATATTCAAATAAATCAGGCCTAGGCCATTGATTTTATACATATATGTAGATATGCCACCAAATCTGTTACCTCTTCTCGACAGATGGCCTTACATGTACCAAATTAGAAAACGGAGTCGAAATTTTTCACGAATGACTGAAATCATGTTTACAGATGGCGCCATCTATTAGAAAAAAATTGTATATTAAGTTATCTTCGATAGATTCTAAGAAATTTCATCAAGTGAGACAAATTGCTTGGCGGAAAATATTTCCAAATATTCACGAAAAACCAATAATGTACCAGTCAACAACCAGATGTGAAAAGGCAGATTGTAGAAATTCTATCGAAAATCCGACCGAAAAATTTCTTGGAAGCCCACAGGGCCTAGATAAGGGTTTTGTCTGTTCTGTAACTTTCTGCTGCGAAAGCGAAGTATGAAATTCCTTTCACTTAAATCACGTATCATACACATTTGCCAAATCCTTCAAATCATCTTGATAGCAATCAAGATTCCAGATATAGCTTTAAATTTCTTTATTACAGATTTTTTCCACATTTCTGCATCACATCATTAGATAAAGAAAGACGGAAAAAACAAAATTAGATTAGATTCTTTGCTGTGATATGGCGCTATTTATTATCGAAGACAACTTATTATCCTCATATTCGCCAAGTTTTGCTAACAGATGGCGGAATGATTGGGGGTTGGACAATTTTCGGACTTAATCAAAAGAAGGTCTGCTCACTAAAATGTATCGGAGTAATGCTGAATGGACATGATTTGGACAAAGGTTAAGATAAAATTTTACTTTTATTCATTCAAACATATCAGATAAGTTCAGACAAATTTTGGGAAATTTCAGACTCTTGTCAGATTTTGTTGGTTTCGTGTTTAGTTTAGTAGTAATTCTGCTTAAGTATTCCTTTCCCTTACCTAAAGAAAAATAAATAAAGGGGAATGCCCATTTTAAGCCCGACACCTTCAGAGATGAGAGATGTCTTAGAGACGACGCATTATAATACTCTGAACATTTTTTTTCAACACTATTTATTTCTATTTAGCGGGGGGAAACTGGGGGGGGGGGGGGGGGGTCAAAGTTTGATCTAGTACATTTTGGAAGATCTAGTACAGAATCGAATTACTTAGGTCCTGAAAAGAAGTTTCAGTACCCACACTCCTATACTAGGAGGCTTAAATTGCTATTTATAGCAAACCTAATACTCACTTTATTAGTACATATTTCCCTCTTTTTTATTCGAACTGAGGTACTAGATTTTTGGCACCTTAGATCGGCTCTAACTCGGTAGGATTCTGTCCGATCTGAAAACGGGTTTCACTGTTCACCTCAGCTCATTACCAGCTACAATTCGTAGAAAAAAAAATGTTCACTGGATAGTTTTAGGATGGAGAATCGGAATCTCCGGCGGGGGGGGGGTTCGAATGCTGCATGTTGTATATCAAATTAAAGGTCTCGCCGAGTACTATCGGCTGGTGTATATTTTTCCCGATGCAGAAAACTTTCTCGGGACGTTTTTGCCACCTGAAAACTAATTTTCATTCACTTGGGTCATGTGCAACCCACCCACCTACTATATTTCGCATATATTCTTGCAGTTCTTTCTTCCATCACCATTAGTGTTCTATTGTAAACATTTTTCTCATAGGAAGTCATTTTCCATGACGCACCAATTCCGCACAATCACGAGAAGTATTCGATCGCCAAAGCTTTCCCCCGCTAGATGGAAATAAACATAAATAACATTGTTAAAAAAAAGGTCCAGAGTATCAGAATGCATCTCCCATGTCTGGAGGTGTCGGGCCTAAAATTGTACGAAAAGTGGGTATTCCCCTTTCTGGAATTCTATTACTTTATACACTTTCATTTATTTACACATGTGTGGTTGTAAGGTGCTCAAAATTTAAGGAAAAGGGAATTTAGAAAAGAATTAAGATTTTTGGTCTTTATCGTTTTGAAATACGCTGATCACTTTTAATTAAGTAATTTCTGAGTGAAGTTTCGTTTTTTACATAAACTTCCGAAAATCCCAGACTCTGTCTGTAGCGAATTCAAATCCTAGGACACTTTTCTTTTAAATATAAAAACAAATTAAAAAAACAAAAAAATAGGTTGCAAAAAAATAGTAAATAAAATAATAATAAAAAATACATAAAAAATAAATTTATGAATTTAAGAGAGAACTCCGTTCTAAGAACGGAGAACGTTTTCTAGTAAATTAATATAAAAATAGGAAAGTGAGTTTTACTAAAATAAGTTATTTATTTTAAAATTCTGTCCATAGTGATAAAAATATATGAAAATAGAAGATTCCAAGCAGAACTACAGAGAATCACCCAGAAAAGTATTAAGAGCATCGGTAGTGTAATGGATAAAATTGCTTCGTGATTCTATAGGTAAGGGTTCCCGTTTGTCGCGCCACAGCCTACAATTGGCTGATGGATTATCTTAAAATCTTCGACTGGCTTGGGATGTATATCTAAAATTGACAATTCAATTACAAAATTTTTGAAGAAACAGATGAATTCCTGCAACTGGTCCATATCCAAAGAAGAATTTAAAAAAGTTGAAGAAAAAGAGCAGCATTAAATGAACAGGCTGTGTGAAAGCTCTATGCACCCAGGGGTTGTGATAACGGAAACAAAGCAAACTATAATATCGAGCTGCAAATAATTTAAAGTACTAATTAACATTGCACATGTGCATCATGTGCAATCTAAATTTATAATAATAATAATTTCTTTAGGTACTTAATTAGATACGCAAACTATGGAAAAAGATGGCACACGTCAAAAATTCGATACCAAACTAACTCGTCTCGGCTGTGGTAGTAAATAATAACTCACAGGACCCCTTTACTTATAAGAAATTTCCGGCATATGTGCATACTTTAAGCGCCAGTTTTTTTTTTATCAAAAAAACTCGCGGAATGGCGTGTGAAACTGTTGACTTTTTGCAAAATTACACCTTTTTGCTTGCTCTTAATAACTGCTAAAGGCGTCTTGCTTGAAGCACGACAGCAAAGATTATGTGCATGCACAAGCTGCGCATATGCATTACCAGCTTACATATAACGTGCGCGCGCAGCACAACGAAGTGGAGGATTAATGATGATAGCTAATTAGCATACATGAGTGAAATAAAGAACAAGTTGTTGTTGTTGTTGTGGCCTGTCGATCCTAGAACCAGCAGCAGCTGTCACATTGAGCAATTAGTCATTGATCGTTGTCTTTAGAAAAGTTTTTTTGTTTTTTGCTTTGTTTCTTGGAACTGAGATTATTCGTTGTCCCCCAGGTTCATTGCGGTAGACAAGTTGGCGTATGATCTTTAAGGCTGTGTCAGAAATTTTACTGGAACATGTGATCTGAGTCATTCGAAATAAAATGACGTGAAATTTGTTTATTGATTTTCATGTGCAATAGAAATATGTGTGTGTACATATACAACACAAATTTGCACCTAAAACACAAAATGTTGAACAAAACTTTTTTTCTCCTGGGTCCTAGCATCGCATGTATTTCGACAGTTGAAGGTTATAAAATATTTCTTTTTTTTAATTTTTATTGGACGTAGGTTGGGCCCCTTCGAAAAAAAAAAATTGTTTTTTTATATCGTCTGCGTGAAAAGAAAGTTCCTTTCAAGGACTCCGAACAAAATTTCTAATTTTTGGTGAATTGGTTATAAAGATATGCTAAAAATACAACTCCAGCCTCCCCCCCCCCCCCCCCCCCACCTGATCCTCTCTAAGTTTCTAAAGCTAAAAAGTTATGGATTTTAGAATTTGTAACAAATTTTATATTTATTGGGGGTGGCTTCTGGGTTGGGCCCTCTAAAAAAAACAATTTGTTTTTGTATCATGTGAGGTAAAAAGGGTTCCGAAAAAATTCAAAATTTTTGGCGATTGGTTATAAAGATTAAGCCCAAAATGTGCTAAACATATCGTCCTCACCCCCACCCCCAACACTGATCTTCTAGGTTTTTAAAGATAAAATTTTAATATTATCAGTGTAATAGATGTCGAATTGCAAAGGGGTTTTTATCAATCCAAAATTATTAATCACCAAAATTAAATTAAGCGAGGTTTTTCAGTGGATAAGCAATAATACCCTAGACAGACTGGGTCCATAATGACTTAATTTGAAATTCAGTCAAAGAAATGAAGAGGTGACAGACTATGGAACAAAATTATTTCATTTGCAATGTCATTGACAGTTTCTCAATGGTGAGTAAAGATCATAGCAGAGTTCAATAATATAATTAAATGCTATCAAGAAAATTTTCGAGTATTTACTGTAGTTGCAAAGCATTTAGTAGAAGACAATTTTTGTCTTTGCCAACAAAGACTAAAAATAGACGAAAGGGAAAGAAATTTCTTTCATGATCAGCTGATGGTTGTCAGTGCTGCCATTATTGGAAAAACTTTCTACTTTCCAATAAATTCACCTATTTTAATGACGCTAGAGTTTTACTACAATTTCACCAAATGGAGTAAAATTTTGTCCATTTGAAAATGAAGCGAAATGTTGCAAATCGGTCCTTGCTTGATGGACTTCATTTGTGTGACATACTGCACATTTGACTCCATTTAATTAAAAATTAAGTCATTATGGAGACAGTCTGTTTAGGGTATTCGCTTGCGAATTGAGTGTGTTATTCTAGGAAATCATGAATCAGATCTTGTGAGTCTTTGAAAAGTGTTTCGCAAGGATCTATATACCTACTGAGCATACTATTTTTATTTACATTGTTTATAAATGATCTCCCATCTACAGTTAAGTATACCCAACTATTATCTATGCCGCCGCCATCTATGGGTCAATGTGTTACAGATATTTTAATGCTTATCTTTCTTCTGTCTTTTCTTGGGCCATTGGCAACAAATTAATCCTAAATTCTGGCTAAGTTTCAATTAAGCACCTCCTTGATATTATCTCTCTTAATGGGGTTGCCATCGCTTTTTAATAACTTTCTATCAACTTACAGACCCCTGACTCAGAAAGTATGTTTCTCAGCGGGTGAGCGCCTGAACGCCTGAGAGTGCCGTTCGTGACGAAAGAGTTTTAGAGTAGTAAACGTAGATGGATTTACATGGGGTTTTTTTGATTTAGAATGGCTGAATGGGGAGCTTTCCGATGGGGTATAATGTTCTTACGTGTTGGGGGTTTTGGAGTGGGGTGGTAACTACCTACCACCCTTGGGGCTGTCAAGATTCGAGAGTCGATTTTTGAGAGTCGATTTTTGAGAGTCGAGCTTCGGGAGTCGATTTTTGATAGTCGACTTTCGAGAGTCGATTTTTGAGAGTCGAGTTTTGAGAGTCAAGCTTAGAGATTCAAGTTTCTAGAGTCGAGTTTCGGGAGTAGATTTTCGAAAGTCTAGTTTCGAGAGCTGATTTTCGAGAGTTGAATTTCGAGAGTCGAGTTTCGACAGTATGACTAAAAAGTAGAAAATAAAATATATTAAAAAATCTTTTCAAATAAATGACTTTTGTAAATAAAATGCCCTAAAAAGTAAAAAAACAATTTTTGTCTTTCTCACACAAGAAAAAATTAATTGCAAAATAATAAATGCTACAAATCAGATTAAATCTTAAAAAATCGGACATGAGTGGCAGTTAGAAAATTGTGATTATAGTTATGTGGCTGCCCAAACTTTTAAGATTTAATCTGAGTTGTAGCATTTCTTATTTTGCGATTAAACTTTTCTTGTTTTATTACTGAGAAAGAAAAAAATTATTTTTATACTTTTTAGTGCATTTTATTTACAAAAGTCATTTATTTGAAAAGATTTTTTAAATATATTTTATTTCCTATCTGAGTGTCCATCCCTCGTTTCATTACCGATGTGACCCTATCCCTTGTCGCCTTATATCAATACTTCAATCGTCAGAGTAGGCATTGTCCTTTGCAAACTGTACAGTATTAAATATGTATCTGACGACGATTAGAAGGAAAAAGCTACCACATGCGTTTTATTGTTTCACTTCAACTATTTTGCGGAAATATATACTGGAACTTCTGCAGGTAACAAAATAAAAACTTTTAATCTTTAACAACCTGGAGCACGTATGTATTCGAATCCAACATAAAGCGACAACGTTTCTCATGCCTGTCATAGAATCTGTCTAAAAATCTAAAATTTAATCATGTTTGCAGTAATTTTTACAATTGGATATGCTTTTAGGTCCCTTCTAGCCATGAAGAATGAATGCAATTTCTTATCGATGGAATTTTCAAACACTCACTGTAGGTGATAAAAGTCGCTAGATTATAAATTGAAGGAATAGACATAGTGTGAATGATGATAACATTTTTCGAGATTAGCTTCCTGACTAGGGTGTGAAGATGATAATATCACTATGGTAGCCCCCCCCCCCACATTTACCTGCTCAAGGTCCATTCTAACAACAGATTTTTGATGAGCGATAATTATTTACGGCATTTTTATTTCGATATTTCAAATTCCATTGAACATCATGTCTAACATGAATGCCACAATAATAATTATTTAGCTCCAGAAGATCTGGACTTTGAAAATTTAAAAATTTTGGTGTTGGAGGATGGAGCCATTCCGAAATCTACCCAATTCTATAGAATTATTTGACAGGAACAACTTTTTAAGACACAATGGGTAAATGAGTGACAATGGAAGAAATTAAGATTCTTTGGAGTAGATAACTCAAAAATAAAATAAATAATTCTAAGGAAATTGACTTTTTTATTTAGGAACAATTGTAAGCAAATATCTGCAGTAGCATTTTTAGTTATGTTGTGAAATTTTATGTACGTTTCCTTCATAATCGTCATCCTCACATAAAGCCGTTATATGTGGAAAATTGGAGTATAAATGAATGCAAATATTCAAACACCTGCAATTTTCACTATTAGATAACATATTAGTGTCGGTGTTGATTGCGTTTCCCCTGGTATAGGAACCATATTGATTGAGAATGGAGAAGGAGAAGTGTGCTCACTTTTTACTAGTTTAATTGAGCTGATTTTAAAGTTAAAGTGTTCCCAGGGGTGAGAGAGTGCTCCTTTGGAAAATTGTTAAATATATTGTCAGATATCACAGGATTTAGTTAGCCAGGCTCTCCGTATCTTTTAAAATACATTATAATATGGACTCCGATTAATATCGATAGGCAAGTATCAAGGTATATTTCACTTCGAATGCTACTGTATGCCCTAACTATTGACAACGCAATACAAAAAGGAGACACAAAAGGCGAAATCGAACATTTCATTCTTAGAATAGCCATAAAATAATTTCGATTTGGACACAAACTTCAAATTTTGGATTTAGTAATTAAGAGGAGTCAGTACTCAACAAAAATTTCAATTTAGATACCAGCGAACCTGTAGGCAATAAAACTTACTATACGTAGGTTTGTGTCCTGGAAGTATGAAAATTCATATAAAACTAGCCTAGATCTACACCACAAGTCACATTAGAGACATCTAGCGTAAAAGATAGAAACCCAACATGCGACAATTTAAGACGAAAATGAAAATTTGCAGTTCAAAGAAATTAAACATTTTTAACGAGAATTAACTGTCTTAAATTTTATTTTGCACTTAACTGGGAAATATACTATTTTGCTTTATATTCCAAAAACTTTCAGCGAAATATTGCAATTTCTCGTCGTTGAAATATCGAGAGAATAAACAAGTACTATTAGAGTTAAACTAAACAATTTAAAAAAGCGCCACTAAAAATGAAAAAAACTCGACGTTATTTGCTAGATCTAGGCTTTATCTTTCTAAAATAGTCCCAATCTAAAGAAATGAGAATACCTACTAACAGGAATTTGATTTGAAAAAAATCAATTTTTACAATTTTTTACAAGTTTCCGAGCTAATATATCCATTCCAATACATTTTTTTTATTTTTCTCGGCGTTATTTACTAGACGTCTTCGTTACCTTTAATTTAAGACATAATTCATTATTCTGGTACAAATAGTTTGCCAGAAATTCGCATTGAAAAATGTATGAAACTTGCAAGTCTTGGTACTGACTCCTCTTAAGCCTAGTATCCAGTTCGGGCAAAGTAAAATTTAACGCGGTCTCCAAATAATTCACATTAAAATCGCTGATAAAATTTTGTTAATATGGAGAAAACAAAATAATTAATTTTTATATTTTTATAATACAAACGAAACTCCTCGATCAACAAACCATATGCAAATTTTCATTGAAATTTAAAATTTTACCAGCATTTTATTTTAATGCTCCGCGCATTAAAATGTTCAGTAAAATAAGTGGAGACATACAAAGCGCCATCTATCTTAAAATAGAGAAATATTCATTTTTTACCAGTGAACTCCGTACTGCACTAGTTAAATCTTCAGTCAAATTTTTTCTTGCTATTTTACCAGCGCTAAAATTTGTATGGAAATGTCACGTTCGATACTAGGCTTTACATTGAAATTTCAGGTGGAAATTAAAAAGTTGGCTAAATTGGATCGTACAGTCCCTTCAAAACCCTTCACAGAGTTTCCATAAACAACTTAATATAGACCATACGAAATTACATACGAGATGGGTATTCATTTAGGCTATCATAAGAACTAGTCTTATACCCTAGACAGACTGTGTCCATAATGACTTCATTTATAATTAAATAGAATGAAGTGTGCAGTGTGTGTCACACAAATGAAGTCCATCAATGACGACCCATTTGCAACATTTCGCTTCATTTTCAAATGAACTAAATTTTACTCCATTTAGTGAAATTGCTGTAAAAGTGCCACCTACAGTCATTAAAATAAGCTGAATTTATTGGAAAGTGGAAAGTTTTTCTAATAAAATTAGCAGAAGCAGCCGTCAGCTGATCATGAAAGAAATTTCTTTACCGCTTTCTTATCTATGACCCTGTTTAGACGGGTCAGTATATGGTGTGCTTTGAGGTGCCCCAAAATTCCCTTCATGATTACATCAGCCAACTTGCTGCCTTCGGTCAGTGGAACAAAAAAATCGACAAATCATGTCAAGTAAACTGCAATGCTTGAAACTGGAATGCCCAAGAGCTGCCTATGCTGCCTGTGAGTTTTAAGTTGTGCTTTATTTCTGCCCCCGACCTTCATCCTACCGTCAAGTTACGTGCGCCAGAGTCTCAGCATACTGACCCATCTAAACAGGCTCTTTTTTTTTATATATGTCAGTGAGCAATAGGGGCCACTATTCTAACGAGTAATACGGAAACACTAAACATGTGCAAAAATGCACAGTTCAATCACTGACATGTCAGTGTTAGTGTAATTCAATTAAGAAAGAAAGAAAACAAGAGGGTAAAAACTATTGCTGTTTCGCTGTTTAGGTTTGGTTGTCATCCGACAGAGTTAAGCTGGAAATTTAGTAGGCTCATTCCTCAATTTAATTACACTTTGTCATGATACCACTGACATGTATATAAATGGACTGCTCGTTGAACCAAATTTGCATGAAAGCAAATGGCACCACTTTCATATCCAATCTCTTTCCGTGAGAGGATACTTTCCCACTGAATTGTAACGATTGGAAACGAGAAATTGCTCGAGGATCAGCAGTATTTCCACTCAAAACATCCTTGTAACACTTCATACGGCTCATAATTAAAATTTAAAAATATAATTAGTAAGTACTTTTGTGGTAAATTCGGTAAATTCCACTGACATGCATATAAGTAAATTCCCAAATAATTTAAATATAGCGCCAGTTGGTAGCATTTACAGTGAGAGCATACTTTCTGAAATCAAAACTGGTGCCACATGAAACAGGAGATCAGTCAGTCCATTTATATACATGTCAGTGGGTATAAGGCATTACAGAAGATAGGCGCACTTTTCAGATAACAGATCCGAAATAAGTGATTTGCAGAAGGCTCACTAGATTCACAGCTACACTAACACTAACATTTCTTGTAACCATCCGTTTACACTCATTAACAAATATACAGAAGCCAAAATTAAATATGTTGTAAGAATATGCTGTTAAAAATTAGAAATTAAAATGCCACCAAGAGAACGTAGTTGGGCTAGACCTGCCACACCAGAACGACTGAAGCATTAAAATTAAAAATAATAAAATTAGAAAAATTAAAACACGAATGCTGGGAAGATTTGTTTGATATTTGTCATTCGGTACCTAAATATGACTGTCCGGAAAGGTGTTACCCGTGCGCAAAATATCTTTCGACTGCATTTTTGTGCTCAGTGAAATCAGTCATTGTTTTTCGAAATGTATTTCATTTTTGAAAAAAAAAAAAAAAAACAATTCCAATATATGTACCGTGGCGAAATATTTATTATGCACCCAATTTTTTGTTATTCTTCATATCCAAAATTTACCCCGGGCTCTTTATAACAAATGAGTTGGGTGGGTGTATTCGCACGTATTTTGTATATGAAGAAATTACAAACCAAAACTGACATTTAATTAAAAAAATATAATAAAAAATTTATTTCAGACGGCGAAGAGTAAGATAATTTTTTTTTTACCACTACAATAACTGTATAAAATTATTACTTCCATTAAAAGCACGGCCAGATATAAGAAAAGACGTCGTGACATTGCATTTGATATTGGTGTCCATTTGTAATGAATGTGGTCTGCCAAACTGTCGAATTCATGAACTAGAATCACTAAACCAAATGCAGCGGTTTTTTCCGTACAATAGGACTCCTGCGTAAGGAAGCCACCAATCAAGACAAAATAATTAAAAACCTCTACTTTCTCAGGACGAGTAGTAGTGCAAATCTATATTCCAGCCCCCTTCCCTCATTTTAAATAAAAGATTAAAATTGATATTTAAAATTTATGTATATCGTAAAACTACAAAATATATGACGATTCCTTAAAAATTGATCGTTTACAACTTTCAATTTAGCACTGCACACTGGTTCATGTAAAATTAAACCAACGAATAGTATATCCTTCAATTACATATGACGAGAGAACTCTTCAAAGAAGGCTACACACATCTAAAGGACATCCAAAAGTTCTTCGAGACTCGCAAAGAATTCTTGACTATCCTTTACGACTGGAACTTTCCTTTGACAAAATTAATTAGAGGTGCCATTCTGCCTCTCAAATTTGAAGATTTTTTCTAATATATAAAAAAACAGAAAAAAAACACCATTAAAAAGTATACTTACAAAAAAAACCCTTATCAAAAATTATCTAACCAAATGTTTAGTTAATGGAGCCATGTATACGACCCAAATCAGGATCATAAACAACCTTACAAGCCAAATGTAGCTCTCATCAAATGGCAAGCCTATTCCACTGGTAATTGGTGGTATTTCTGAGGGCTGAGTATCATTTCCTGAAGGTGCTTCGCTATCGTCAGCCATTTTCAATAGAATTAGCGTTAAAATGAAGATATCAAAAATCAGCAATATAAAAATAAAAATATCTTCGCGAATATTAGATAAAAACGCCACGAATAGATGTTGTAAGGACGAATAAAAAATTCTAAATAATGCAATTGTTTAAAATAATGCAGTCATTTTTAGATTTGTATTTCATGGAGTTCTTCGATTTGCGATGATAAAATTTAAAAGCTAAGGAGGCATATTCAAAGTTGTATAGTAGTAGGTAAAGGGCACAGTAGTTTTGCTAATATCTATACATATAGATGTCGCATGCAATACCAGAAAAAAAGTGTATTCACAAATTTTATATGGCGGGGGATGGTACATTCCGGAATTTGAATTATATTTTTTTACATCGATCAAATGTATACAAAACTGCTGTGATCCATTAGGGAATGCAAGACCTATTTCATAATCTGTATACATACTTTCTTCTGGTATACCATGCAATATCTTGTTCTTGCGGCATCTATGCTAATATACAGACAGTTTTACAGAATCAAACACAACACAAAAAATTTCTATGAATTTTTTTTCAAGAATTTTAGCTTTAAAGCTCGACGACAACTGAACCATTTGACCATAAATCATGACATGTTGGTTATCGGTCTAAAGGATCAAAGGTCCTCTTTGGAACATGTTTGGTTTTGGGATATCCGTAAAAGGACTTATAAGAATTTAATTGACGACACTTCCTTTGAAAAACGAAAAATGTTTAAACGTAAATTTTACCCCATATGACAGTTGGCTGAAACCAAAAGTCATGTCCTTGGTATGATAACTGACGTAAGTCACACAAGTAAAAGTGATAGATGTATTTTAGCAAGGGAGAAGATGGGACATTGAACGTTTTCTGTGCAAAGAGGTTGAGGTTTCCCCAACTTAGTTATATAAAATTTCGATGTCTCCAAAGCAGACCTGTAAAGTACTCAAGTACTAGTTCCGGTATTTGTAGTAAGTACGTACATTGGTACTTAGAGGGTCCTTAAGCTTAGTATTGGTCATTGATTTCAATAAATGCACAAATATATAGAATTAAGAGAGAAGAAATGAAAGATTTGATTTATTTTTCGTCATTATATTATTAACACTACTAGTATTTACTCAAATTTATACATTTTTTGTTTGAAAATAAGCAAAAAGAATAAAAATAAGTTATAATTGCTAATTGCTCTCCTATTCCTAATAATGGCGTGCTCAATAATTCCCTTAGTGATACTAACTTTCCCTTTTTTGATTTGATCATCCCTTCTTCCCAGGAACAAGAAACCTGCTTCTTATTTCGAGGTATTGATCACAGTGATCTCATTGCGGCAGTATCCTCCATTACTTCCGATACTGTTGGTCCAGACGGAAATCATCCCCTATTTGTTAAAATTCTATTTCCTTACATTTCATCATATTTTAAACTCCTGTCTGACTAAACTCTTCTTTCCCTAGAGCTTGGAAAATCGCTAATATCATACCAGTAGCCGCCAAGAAACCAACCGCTGAATCAGTTGTTGATTTCCGGCCAATTAGCATTCTTTGCTATTTGAGTAAAGTTCTTGAAAAAATTTTGTCGGTACAGATCTCAGAATTTGTCCATACCAACAATCTGTTAACACAATTTCAGTCGGGCTTCCCTTTTCTCGGCATAGTTGTGAAACTGCTATTCTAAAAGTCTCCAACGATCTTCGCCTGATTCTCGACTCCAAGAACTTCGGCATTCTTCTTTTACTGGATTTCTCAAAAGCTTTTGATAGCGTTAGTCACGCAAAGCTATTGGAAAAATTACAAAGTAATTTTAAGTTCTCTTCCTCTGAGGTCAGCTTAATTGATAGTTTCCTTACTGACAGGTCTCAAAAGGCACAAATTGGTGATTCGTCATCCTCCCTTCTCCCCCTTTTAGCTGGTGTACCCCAAGGATCTGTTTTGAGCCCGTTGTTGTTTTCTTTGTATAGTATATTAATGACTTGCCAAACGTGATTCAAGATGTTCAGCTTCATCTTTATGCTGATGACGAACAATTGTACCTAAGTAGGCCTATTGGTCTTATAGAAGATTGTGTCGCTCGCATCAACGAAGATCTTTCCCGTATCTACACATGGTCGGTCAACAACGGGCTCCCACTAAATCCTGACAAATCACACTGTCTTGCTATCTATAAATCTTCCTATGACATAAATGATATCCCACACATTTTTCTTAACAACTCCCCTCTATGTTTTGTGAATTCTGTCACCAATCTTGGGGTCAAGCTAAATGGGCAATTAAGTTGTTGTGATCATATCAAACTGACGCTTTCTAAGATCTATGGGAGCTTACGCAGACTATGGCTATCTGCAGCAATATTTTCAACAAATGTTCGCTTACAACTTGTAAAAGCCCTCTTATTACCCCATATTACTTACGGAAGTTTGATATATCCTGAACTTGATAGCGTATGCGCGCGGAAAATTGAAGTTGCTTTTAACGATGGAATTAGATTTGTGTTTGGTATTAAACGATGGCAGCATATAACTCCGTACATAATTTACTCACGCTCTGGCAATCAAGTTTTCGCTCTTCTTTCACCTGTGAAACAGAGCTATATTAAAAGTGTCCACAGATATAAGGTCTGCTTTATAAACAAGAATGAGTTTAGCGCCTTAGTTCTTCTCGATTTCTCAAAAGCCTTCGGCAGCGTTGATCATAGTTTACTTCTAGTTACAGCAGAAGCTCTCCATTAAGTTTGGGTTCAGTTCTTCTGCCATTACGTTGGTTAGAGAGTTTTTATCTGATCGTCAGCAGCGAGTTAAGATAGGACAAGCAATCTCTGATTCGTTACCCATTCTCTGTGGTGTTCCTCAAGGATCAGTACTAGGCCTTTTATTGTTTAGCTTATTTATAAATGACCTACCACAAGTGTTAGAAGATGCAAAAGTGCATCATCTGTATGCCGACGATGTGCAATTATATCTTAGTAGGCCTATAGGACTTCTTGAGGACTGCATTGCGTGAATGAATTCTGAGCTAGATAGAATAAGCGATTGGTCGTTAGTAAATGGTCTAGTGCTCAGCCCTGCTAAATCAAAGTGCATTGCCTTATACGCCTCATCCCTAGCTAACATTAATGTTTCGCCAATAATTTTAAACAGTGTTATACTGCCGCTACATGATAGAGGGTTAATAATCTTGGGATTGTTTTAAATAGTGTGTGATTAAGTGTTGCGATAACGTTAATCTGGTGATCAGAAAGGTATATGCTGGACTGCGTAGGTTATGGCTTTCAGCGATTATTTTGCCAAGAAAAATTCATATGAAGCTTGTAAAAATATTAATCATTCCGTACTTTACGTTTGATAGCGCAATTTTCCCAAAATTAGATAGTGTATGTGCCCGTAAGATTCAGGTTGCCTTCAATGATTGTATCCGCTTCATTTTTGGTCTCCGTAGATTTGACCATGTCTCACCATATAGAACTCAACTGATTGGACTCTCCCTGGATTCTTACCTTAATCAAAGAGCATTAACTCTTCTTTTTAATATATTGAATCAAGATGCGCACCTGAATATCTTAGGGAATTTTTCCAATTATCGAATTCACCACGCAATCGTAACATCGCATAATTCCGCGATTCAGCAAATTGGTCATGGAGAGTTCTTTTCCTGTTCAGGCTGCCCAGACTATGGAATAGTCTTCCATTAAATGTTCAGAGTGCTGCGGGTACTGTCAATGCATTTAAGAAGCTTATAAAGATGCATTCATGAGTTAAGGAATTTCATCTGTTTTCTGTTTATCACTAATTTTATAATTTTATATTCTTATTTTTTTTACTAGGTTACCTGCTATTAGACCTATTTGAAAAGCTGTCATCAGAGCTGTTTGAAAAGTTGTGTTTCTGTTATGGGACCTCACTTCCGGTTGATCTCAAAGGTTAAGGTGACGTCAGGGTCAAGACCACCACCACCCCTCCCCTTTCCCTGAACCATCAGTGATCCAGAACTCTCAAAAAAGTTGCCACTTTTCTATGGGGAAAAGTGTCCCATAATCGGCATCTGGTCAGCCAGACGGTAGGAAAGGAATTCCCCAGGCAGGCCCTGTGACGTAGACCACTAGGCGGAATCCCCTCAGTGGCCCAGAACCCGGTCCAAAGCCACCAAAATAGTTGGAATTATCCGGACACTTATTGTATGGAAAAAGTGGGCCAGAACTGTCCTAGCGTAACTACTGAAATCATTACGGCATTGCCTCCTCGGGATTGCCATTCGGGGATATCATTGATGCTATTGGAAGCTGCAGCTCCTTTGCTGCAACATGGTTGCATTTTTTGATTGTGTGTGATTTCTCCGGCTTTAAAATAGTTACTCTGCTGTTAAGCTAGAAGATGCATTTGTGTGAAGTAAGTTAAAGCATACTGGTTTGGGTACACTGAAGAAGCGATTACCACGTAATATGTTTGTCAAAATCCACAGGGATATATTGGCCTGCTTAGATAGAATGTTCATCTTGAGTTGGATATGGACATAATTACTCGAGTAGAGTAATCTACAGTTATCATTCTAATCACGAAGATATAAATGTAGCTTTTAAGCAACAGCACCAAGGTTAATTCAATTCCTTCCATAGAATCGTTACTATTGAAAGTTCAGAAATTCTCTCCATTTCAGCTGCCACACACTCCGAGATCCTTGACTTGATTCATGAAAGGCAGCATGATCCCATTAAGAGTTATAGGAGAGATACCCGCATGTCAAATACTTTTTGTCTAAATACTATACATTGGGGGATTTTAGCGGATTTATCAGATCAAATTGTTATATGCCCATTCGGTAATTCGGTCAATGTCACAATTCAAGCGCTAGACGCAATCTTTAATAAGTCCAATCGGTCTACTGCAGTAAAGTGAAACATCATCGGCGTACAATTGGATTTCAACATCCTGCAGAACATCAGGAAGATCGTTTATCTACAAGCAAAAAAGTAGAGGTCCAAGAACTGAGCCTTGAGGAACACCTCTGTGAAGAAGAAGAGTATCGGAATTGTTGACTTTCACTCTTTGCTCACGGTTAGACAGGAAATTTTCAATTAAACAATTGGCCGATCTAGAGAAATGATGGAAAGAAGCCAATTTTCTATATAGCATATCATGACCGATTCTATCAAAGGCCTTAGAGAAGTCTAGGAGGACTAGTATGCTGGATGTCAGGATGTCAATTGTAACTCTTAGCAATGCTGATTCACAATTGTGTCGTGGACGAAACCCGGACTGCCAGCGAGATAGCAGCTTGTGATGGATAAGAAAACTTTGAATTTGCCAGCAAATTAACTTCTCTAACACCTTTGCCATAAACAGAGGGTACTTATTGGGCGAAAATCACCTTCGTTCTCTGATAATCTTATCTTCGCGACCGGAAGCACATTTGCAAGTTTCCACGAGAAGCTGGAAAACTAGAAGAAGTCAAGCAAAAGTGACATGATTACGAGTAGAGTAATCTACAGTTATCATTCTAATCACACAGAGATATAAATGTAGCTTTTAAGCTACTGCACCAGAATCGTTACGAGTAAAAGTTCAGAAATTCTCTCCATTTCAGCTGCCACAAGTTCACAGACGACGAAATGTGTAAATTCGTGATTTAATGCATTCCAATCCTTAGTAATACTCGAAGACCTTGACTTACTCTCTCAATAATACCTTAAATTAGATTAATTCGGAAAGCAAGGTTTTACTCGCTACAATAAGTTGCAGTGGCTCTAATTTGTAGGTACTCTAAAATTCGGTGCAAGATATTATTTCGTATCATCGTCATTTCATGTTATCTGGAATCAAAGAAAAACTTTAAATCTTCTTTCTAGTCTCTAGCACAGGATCCAATGGAAAGCTACCGTTTCCGACCCATGTCACTCGGGGATTTAATGAGCAGTATGCAGTTGGAACTTTCACCTGCTCGCTGTTTTAATTCATAGATTTTCTCCGTGTTATAACCATACTAAAAATAAAATGTATATTTATTGCCATACTGGACTTACAAGACAATAAAAATCAATTCATGAACAGTTGTTCTATAAAAGCAAGTATTTTGCATACTCACACAAACACGTTACCTGTATAGAAATAGCAGAACAAGGAAACCCAAACGGTGCCATAACAATGAATCATTATAGACATGGGAAACACACTTAAATTGATTATAATTAAAGTAAATCCATTTTCCGTAAGTCTGAAGTAAAAGAAATAAAAACACTCAAGGAAAACAACCTACTTTCGTGGAAATCTGCGATATTGACCCAAATACCACAAAACCATGAAGGCCAAGGTACCTACCACACAAAAGTGGATAGGATACCATAGTTAACCAGTAGGTGCCAATATAGAGCTCGGTTTAGGAGTAGGAGTGCCTGCCTACCATATCGAATCCCCATCAGAGTTATAGTAGCCATAAGAACCTGAAGGCGCAAACATTTATCCAGTCAACATTATTTAAGAGTTTTCTAGCAAGAGCGAGACTCCGATTGTCCGTTCTCGTTGCTCATTCACTTGCTAGAAAAATGTGGAAAAAGAATCACCGCCAGGCATGCCATAATTCGTTTTCCGGCACACGCTGTTTTTCGAGAAAAACTATACTATTTTTACCATTCCCTTCCGGCTTTCTCTTGGCTGAGAAAATAGAAAATCTTTTCCTCGAAAAAACATTCAATTTCCAACGAATCAAGGAGTTTCAAGGTGAGGAAGTCGTCAAGCCCACATTTTACGTTGCTTGTTTATTTTAACTGTGTGCTCTCTATAGAAGCGATTTGTTATGCTCCCACATAAATATGATATTTTTATTGGAATTGTTTTTGTATATACATGTATGTGTGTGTGTGTGTATTAATTCTAAAAATTTTCGGGGTTTTTATTGTAATTTTATTCGGGAATAAATTTTAATCTCACGGAATGATGCTAGAGATAATCTCAACAAATTTATAGCATAGTCCCCCGTCCAAATTAATTGAGTGGAGAGATTTAAAAAAAAAAAATTGTTTTACTTGGAGGCGGTAGTAAAAGTGTTTATAAAAAGCTGCAACAAAATACATTTTGAATGAACGTGTGATGATTTAGATGATTTAATTAAAATTGGAAAAAGATAAAAAAATGTGTGCCTTGAATGACCACAACTTAGTATGAATAAATAATTTCACGAATATTAAAAATACAGAAATAATATAACTTTTCAAATATGTATGTAAGTACTTAGAACGAAATGTCTATAAAGATTTTAGATTTACATTAACAGAAAACCAATATCAATCAAATCAGCTGCAAACCCACATATGAGCTATAATCAGTTCGATTTAAATAGGTTCTTTACTTGGCGATAGATTTCTTCCATGAATATAATTCTAGATATAGATAAGAGCAGATAGCAGTACTTGCATCCAAAACTCGGCCGAAAGTCGATTTTAGGGGCTCAAAAACAAAGGGATACAAGTAACATTCTGTTAAAAATTGAGATAAGTGCATAACTAGATATACCCAAAATGTTTGTGACAAAGGGATATCACTAAATTCCTATCGTGTGTTATTTTATAACAGCTTTTAATTTAACGACTTTCAAGTAGGAGTTTTTGTTTAGAGGCAGAAAGGTACAAGTGCCATTGTACGCCTTTACTGTTTACCTTAAGGCTTAAACACAGTTGCGATGTTCGACAACTATTGCAGTAATAGGATCAAATTTCTGATGTGGCGTCTGCCATGGACCACTCTATATTGCCAGTTGCGGCGACAAACTTAATAATAGCATAAAAAAAAATGAAACTTCTGAAAATATTAAAAAAGATCCCGCTACATTAAAGGATCTACACTTTCGGAAAATCGATGCTGCAAGAGCAACTAAGAAAAACACTAAAGAACTACCGAGCAAGTCTTTAAATCGTATAGCATTTTGCTTTGCTTTACAAAGGACACAACCAACTCCTTTTTTAACTTGTGGTAAGATCTATTACCTTAGACAATTGTGGACATATAATTTCGGAATTCACAACTTAGTGTCCGGATCAGGAATCATGTTCATATGGCCGGAAAATGAAAAGTCTCCTGCCGTTTATCATCAACGTTCCAGCCACATTATCCACATTGATACCTTTAGCGATAATGCTGGCGGACAAAATTAAAATAAAAATATCATTAAGTGCTGGTGTTACGTAGTCAAAAACACCACTATTAAAACCGTTGATCACAGATCATTAGCATCTGGCCACTTTTTCATGGAGTGCGACCAACATTTTGTCATTTATAGAAAAGGAGAAAAAGAAATGTTCAAACATTTTTGTTCCTGATGAATGGTGTACCATTGAATCGAAATCCAGCAGGAAATTTACGGTAGTTAGGTTAATTTTAAATCAATTCAACCAATGACAGTGTATATTAGGCATACGTCAAGTGCAGTGGCTCAAAACCCTCGAGAATACTTCCCAAGCCATGAAACAGAAATCTATAAGTGTGCGTTGGGAGTCCGTTCTCTAAAATGTTCTACATTGATACTTATTCAAAAGTGCCAAACATTGGCATTATATATGTTAAAGAGCCTAAACTACTATCCATGCAGAAAAATAGTCTTCTAATAATTTAAAGCTTGGTTCCTTATCTTCCCAAAGGCTACACTTACAAAATAATCAAATAGTTTTGATTACAAAGTGACCTTACCAATTCACGTTCCCTAACTCTCAGCTGAGTAATAACTGCATGTGTGTATGTGCAACCGAAGTTCGAATCTTGTAGGCAGCTACATTCGATATCATCAGCCCACGGCACAGCGACATTACAATGAATACTCAGCTGAGAATTTTTGTTTGAGGAATCGTAGTCATTTGGTTAAAATAATTTTTAAACCCTAGATGAAATCTATAGGGAGCAGTTTGTCATTCCGTTTGTAACACGTCGAAATAATGATGGTAGAGCAAAATGGATTGGACACCCCCGCATAAAATTTAAAGTTATTTTGATTTTTGCATGTCCGTCCGTCCGTCCGTCTGTGCGCACGATAACTCGAGAGCGCGTATACTGAGAGAGCTGAATTTTGTACACGGACTTTAAAAAAAAAGTAAAATTAAGTTCGAAAATGAGACAAATCGGGCAACTCCTTCATGGGGTTGCCATACAAAACTTTCGTTTTCCACTATATATTTGGACACTGCCTGAGAACGCATCGGTATAGAGAGCTGAAATTTGGTACATTGTGTTTTCTTTGTACTAGCAAATAAAATTTCAAAAATGGACTAAATCAGGCAACTCCTTCTTGGTGTTGCCATATAAAAATTTAGGATTTTAACGTATACTGTGAAAACGATCAGTCCAAGACATTTTTATTGTACTAAAAACTTCTTCAGAATACGAAATTCTATAAAATTGGTTATAATCATTTTGTCTGTCCGACAAACGGTTCTAGAAATATATGCGAAAAACCACTTCAAAAATCAAACTTGCATAGATCGGTGATCATACGAAATGTTATACGAGCATTCATCTAGGAGGGTATCATAAGAATTGGTCTTAGACCAATTCTAGCTTTTTTACTTGTTTTTAAATAATTTTGTTACGAAAGGTATGAAAATTTTATTACGGCTCCGAAGATAAAAAAGTAAGAACACCATTTTTCTGTATGAATAGTAGTTTAGGGCGGAGGAGGTATTCAAATCAAGCTTTTTTTCAGTTTTACATAAGAACACTGAAAATATTTGGGAATGTCAGGACTCTGTTTGGGCTCTCATGTGGTAGTGGGGGAGTCCGTTTTATGGCTTGTGAAGTATTCTCGAGGGTTTTGTTTGAGTGTGGCTGCATTTTGAAGTCTACAAGTTTCTCATTATTCAATTAAGAAACTGTTAATGCAGATATGCCAGTTGAATGGATTGACATGAAAAAAACACCTTGCAGAGTAGCCAATGTTGTACTGACTGACTCCACTGTATGAAAGGGGTATACAAATTAAATTAGCTAAGTACAAGAATCTAATGGATTTCTTATTATATATACCTCCTCCAATTCACCACCAATTCTTCAAGTGCCTTCCCATAAATTGAGCGGTAAGAAGAGAAAACAGCGCGGTCTAATCGGGAACCCATCAGGACATATGTAGATATAGTAACGAACCAGAAGCTGAAAAATGAAACGGAAACTCGGTCAGTGAAGCTAAAGAGTCTGACTAGAATGATTAATTCTCTTGTAAATAAGAAAACGATAAGATTAAGATTTTACACACTCAATATTGAATTAATTTTCTTTTTTTGAAATTAAAAACAACTTAAAAGTTTGAACTATATTTTCCTTTGTATTTTTTTGTCCTTTTGCACTTTTTTAAATAACTAATTTGTTAAAATACTAAATATTCGTTTTTATATTTGAGTAAAACCTGCAAAGGCATATGGATACAAGTATACCCTTTACAAGAAAAAGGGTATAAGTGCTTGCAACGGATTAAATTATTACCTTTTTACTAAACCAAAAACAATCGAGCATTATTTTAACCACAACAAAAAGTTATTAAGATATCCGGCTTATTTTTAGTATAATTACATAAGATTAAGACTTTACACAAAATTTAGGATATCCAAGTCTTATATCTCAAAAGTATGAAAAGTATACTTGTACCCCTCTGCTTTTGAGCCCCTCATTTGAAAAAGTCACACTTAGTCTCTACTTGCGGAAGGTCAATAGATATAGAAAATTGTATCATGCATTTTTTCTACCCTATGAAATCTACAGAAATCTACTTAAATAATGTTGGTAGAGCAAAATGGATTGGACACCTACGCATACATAATATTAAAATTTATTTTGATTTTTGCATATCCGTCCGTCTGTCCATCTTCACGATAACTTGAATACGCGTTAACTTTGAGAGCTGAAATTTTACGCACCTTCTTTTTAAAATTAAATGTAAAATTAAGATCGAAAAACTCGTTGGTGGGGTTGCAAAGAAACTATATCTTTGGCACAAGGTTTCTCTAATTTTTCAGCAATACTTATAGTGTAAGCTTCACACTGTTGAGCAAAACCATAACTGACCAAATCAGATGCTTTCAACGCATGATAATACATCAATGTACAAATTTCTTAATTTGATGATTTTTCTGCTCTTTTATGAAAGCACATGTTTGGATAAAGTTGTTGCTGTAACCCTATGTTATTTAAACAAAACATACTTTTGTTTGCATTTGGACTGCTCTAAGAGATTAAGTTGGCGTAACTCATGCCGGATTCTCTGATAATTTTGAGAAAAATGAGAATTTTATTTGACAAACATTTTACATCGTCCATTCAGCACGTTGACCAAAGCGAAATTTTTTCTTTAAAAAAAAAATCACAAACTTTTTACGGAACCCTAGGGTTCCGCGGAACACAGGTTGAGGACCACTGCCCTAGTTAAATGCCCGTATGTAATTTTGAATTGTCACCTCTCAGTGTACATATAAGTTTAATTTTTGAAGTGGTTTTTCGCATATATCTCTAAAGCCGTTCGTCAGACAGTTAAAACGGTTCTAATTGAGGATTTTTTGGACTTAATTGAAAGCATAAGTTCGTAATTCATATGGCATTCCCAAATCATCAATTGATATTGTATGAAGTCACATACCTACAGAAGCATTGCAGGCAACTCTCATCGAACTATATGGCAAAATTAGTTGAAATGAAAGTATCCCCAACAAAATTACTCTGGACAAAGTATAGTGAGATCCTTTGATTTTTATTGCTATTTTACAATTTTTCACTCACCCAAAACTAAGTCTAAGAAACGAGTTTGTTTTTATATAAACCTTCAATTCCAAAAAAAGTTCGCCAAATAAGAAAACAATATTTCCTATACAATTACATGCCTACATATAAGCCTTCCAATAGAATGTTGATTTTTTAATAAAAAAAAAAAAAAATAGAAAAATAGAAAAAAAGTTTGACATCGAAAACGTGCTAACTATCCAAAATTAAAACAAAATTTGTTTACAACTATTCGACCTTTCTGTGACCGAAAAATCCATCCGAATAACTCACCTAACCACGTCTCAAGCACGAAATCTCCTGAATACTCATGCTTTTGTAAGTGGTAAGCAAGCACACCCGCATCCAGTTGATTGCTGAAGCGTTAAAAATAAACCCGCGACTAACCACCAATTTCTAGCACCTTACCTTTTGCTTTTATTTGTCGCATTAATTATAAGAAGGAGGCACTACAGGTACGCGTACGACTCATGAATTACGACATGATATGTATGTGTATGACTTCATCTCCATTTGTGACGTTGTAGTTGATGTCTCATCGCGGTATTGATGAGCGAAAGGTGGGCACGGCCGGCGCAATCATGTAAACAACTCTGTTCATCTATCCCGGGCTCCGGATCTGATGCAGCTTGTTAATCGGTGACTCCTGTTGTCGTGATATGCGCCATAACGCGACTCAATAAAACGGGGTAAGTGAGTAAACAGCCGGCAAAATGACCCCGATAAAATCTGACAAGATCACGATCATTAAGCGGCTGAGTCGAATGAGCTATTCTATTCAGTGACATCATTCTATTACGTTGACAGCTGGAATTGTGGGCAATTGATCTTGTGGCGCAGTCGCGCAATTCTAGCGCAGTCGATCGATGATTGTATGATATGAACGCACGCTCTCCATCCATGGAGGACCACGATCACTATACTGCAGATATTGGGGTCTCTCTACGGGCATGCTATGCTATAGCGTATATCTAGAAAGACCTTGTGGACGCCGTTATTGTTAGAACGTAACAAGTCATTTGGTTGATTTATTTAATGTCAGACATAAAATTGAAAGGGTTTCGGAATTATTGTTGAAACTTTGTTGTAGTTAGCTTGGAGGCTTGGAAGTGACGTGTTTAACGTGTTTTATGTATTACAGGAGATGAAATTAAATTACGATTTTCATTGGTGGAAATATGGGCATGACCCCTGCGGGAAAAGATTAATAAAAGAGTAATTATCCAGTAGCTTTATAGACTTTTACTTTTAGGTCCATTGGTTTATTTATGGTAGGCCGCAATATTCTCTGTTGAACATGGTAAGGAGTCTAAGGTTTAAATTGAGCTATAGAGAAGGTATAAGTAGATGCAATACTTCCAAAGGAGTTACAGTATCATATGTAGTTTTTCTCGTACAGAGGTGGAATCATGAAATCTATTTTAGGAACGATCTATATCTAAAAGAACGAACACACAAACAAAATATAGCTAGCTCTATTAAAGATATGTTGGAAAATTAATCGAGCGCATTCAATAACTCACAAATACTTTACTAAATAAAAGCTGTAATTGGTCTAAGACGAACGATGTTATGCTCTAGATGAAAATAAAAGTAAAATAAAGTGAAAATCATCATGTAGTCCATTTTTATACCCTAAATGAAATCTGAAGGATTTACCCGGGTAGCCATTATCATCACAAAATATATGGGGAAAATTTTTTCACAAAAATGAAGATGTTATTATGAAAACGAAATGTCACTCAATAGTTTCAGAGATTTATTTTGTGATGTCACACCACTTTTTATGGACAAAAATTTCACAAGAAACTGTGAACAAGGGTGTGACAAAATTTTGTTGTATGACTCCCCCCCGGGGGGGGGGGGGGGTGATTCTGATCTTTTTGTCGTAGCTTAGGCGTATATTTTTGTCACATATTTTGACACTTCACCTCAAATTTGTCGTAGGTACTTGTATATTCACCATATTCATTTTGATTTATCCTTTTCATCAACCACAGAATAGACTAAAATTAATTTGCAATGAATTAATGTCAGAATATACGCCTAAAAGTACGACAAATTAGTCAACTGCTTCCGAGGTTGTGACAAAAATTTTATATTGTGGTAAATTTATATTCTACATCTAATTAGAGCAATACAAGTGCTTAAATTCGAAATATTATTTTGAATTTGTAATGCGAGGTATCATTTTCAGTTCATTCTATGTAATGCAAGGCTTGCTAAGCTGGATAAAAACACGAAAAATCAGTAGAAAAGTTCATTTCATTTAGGCGTATATTTTGACATTAAAGTACGACAAAAGATCAGAATCACCCTCCAGGAGGGTGATTCTGATTTTTTTTTTGTCGTACTAGAATGTCAAAATATACGACTAAATGAAATGAACTTTTCTACTGATTTTTTCGTGTTTTAAATTCAGGTCAGCAACCCTTACGTGACGTAGAATGAACTGAAAATGACACTTCACATTACAAATTCAAAATATTATTTCGAATTTAAGCACTTGAATTGCTCTAATTAGGTGTAGAATTTCCATTTACCAGTGTAAAATTTTTGTCACAACCTCTGGGAGCAGTTGACTAATTTGTCGATTATTTAGTCCTGTTTTTTGACGTTTGTTCATCGAAAATTCATTATAGTTCATTTTGTGGTATTAATAGTGAAGACACAAAATGAACTGTGTTAAAAGAAAAAACTCGACAAATTATGTCAAAATTCACGACTAAATAGAACGACAAAGAGATCAGAATCACC
This sequence comes from Dioctria linearis, assembly GCA_963930735.1. Classification (NCBI taxonomy): domain Eukaryota; kingdom Metazoa; phylum Arthropoda; class Insecta; order Diptera; family Asilidae; genus Dioctria; species Dioctria linearis. The sequence continues at coordinate 259,421,243 of OZ005742.1, read as the reverse complement.
CCACTGGTCACAGTTTCAAATTATATTTGTAACCTAATTTTGTCGAAAAATGACTAACAATTTTTGTTGTTTTGTTGCTTATATGCCAGATAGAAGAACATCTCTGTCTTCTTCAACGTTTTTGTTATTGTACATTGCCACTGATGTAAACATATTTAAGGGGGTATTCTAGTCTAGAGGCCCGAATTTTAGGTGGTTTTTGAAGTGGCGAAAAAAAGGCAATCAATATTTTTCTATCCATTTTTTTTATGAGTTATTTATTAACGTTGCAAGAATACAGAAAAAAATTAAAAAATTAAAAAAGTTAAAAATTCAAAAAATTAGCAGCTGATGAAGTGGGGCCTCAAAAAATTGGCGCGTGATCATGCCCACGATTCCAACCCGCCTAGCAATCCGAAAAAAATAAATAAAAAAGATTAATAGTCTAGAGTAATGTCGCTATGTCCAGAACTAGGGAAGAGTTGAAAAACAAATTTTTCACAAAATGGCCGCTGCCTAAAAAAAAAACCAATTTTTGTACCACTTTTTTGACATTTTCGAATTTTTTAAAAATAGTAAAAATTTAAATTTTGGGATGCGGCTAGTTCCGGACATAGACGAGTCTATAAAGAAGACTCTCAAAAAAATTTCAAGTAAATCGGTCCAGTAGAACTTGAGAAATCGTGGGCATCGCCTTGAAGAAGGCAGTTTCGAGAAAAACGCGTTTAAGGTGTAACGCCACTGTACATTTTTTGAAAAATCGTTTTTTTTTATTGGCTTAAAAAATAGCTTAAACCCTCTAGAAAAAAGAAAAGGTCCCGTCCGAGAACACTTTTTTTTTCCTTTGAAAATGGAGGTCGCCATCAAGCGCGTCAAACTTGCTCCGAAACATGTCCCGGGAACAAGGCTGTGGAGCCGCCATTTTGTTTTTTTTTTCGCTGTCAAAAATTTATCAATAAAGCTCAATGTATGCCCGATAATAATAATAATCAATTGGCCGACGTACATGTAGCTATCACACAGCACGCGCAAATTGCTGAACTTATACCTAGAGATGCCATCACAACAATTTTGCTTCGCAGCAATTCATTATATGAATACCGAGGTTAATTTTTAATTAATTTAATTAATTAATACAAATTACAATATTTGATATAAATAAAAACTGTATTACAAATTCACAGCACTTAATGATAATTAAATTATTATTATATTATCAAATCACATGTAAAGAACTGAACAATCGTCCGATCAGATATTTCACAATTTCAAAATGGCCGAAACTATTTTCTTGCAATTGTATTGGTATGCTGTTCATGCTGCAGTTCGAAACTTGGCATTTCGGGATTTTTTCTCCTCCCGAATGCAACTCATCAGCAAAAAGTACAGCGTATACGTCTAGCCAATCTGCAGCTCAAAGTTAAAGATTACTAAATAATAAAATCCCCAATTTTTCTCATTGCTAAATAATTTTCAATTCTGTTTTCCCCAAACTTCCCCTAGCGATTGGATTTTTCCCTATTTTGGGGACAAAAACCCTCAATCTGGCAGTCATGCTGGATTCTCTGATATTTTCGGAAAAAAAGAAAATTTTATTTGAGAGGAACTCTACATCTCCTTTTAGCACCTGGACCAAAGCGAAATTTGTCTTAAACACTTACCTTTAAAATTTTGCTAGATTTTGTCTTTTCGCTTTACATTCTTCCATGAAAACATTCTTTTTTTGTCATATAGTTCATGTCCCTTTTATTTCCTCAACAAAAGCCTTTTCAGGCATCTTTGAGCGTAAACAAATCTTTACAGATGACTTTTCTAGGTTATGTCATCCGTAAAAGTTGAAATTTGTTCAAGTTCTCCGTTTCGATTCGATCCATTTTTTTTGTGTTACTAAGCCAAGCTCAGGGGATACCTTATGATGCAAAGCACAGCATGGCAGGAGGGAGATAGGGAAAGGATTAGGGGATATGAGGAGAGTGGCGGAGGTGACGATGTATGTCGCCATTAAACTTCCGCAGATTGCTGATTGTATGCCGGAGGAAAAACAGAAGATGGTAAGCTGTTCCACATTCGCACTTTTCGGGATAAAAAAAGCATCGCGGAGTTTTACTGTACGGCCGAAAGTAATTTGAAGTAATTAAGTTTGTAATAAACGAGTAGGGAAAACCCTCCGGCTCAAAAGGATTTGTAGTCTATCTGATGACGAATATTTTCTCCATGGTATGGGTAATAAACAAGCTCGTAAAATAATTCATTTTGTGAAAAAGGAATGGATCCTTGTCGAAACTTCTCAGCTATGTGAGAGTAGGTGAGTAGGTGCATAGAAATAATTAGGAAGTTTATTGCAGTGAAATTCGGATATGAATGAAAGAAGTGTGTAAGTATGTTGTAACGTGAATGCTTGGTAGGATCAGGTAGGAAAAAAGGATATGAGTAGATCTAGTTGAGACGTGTGAGTGGTAGGTTACCATCGTCGGTCATGCCAGGGAGTTGACACATTAAAATCAAATACAGATTTTTATAAAATTATAAGTGGGGTTGACATACAAAACTCAAGTTTTTCACGACATATTTGGAAGCTGCTTGACGTAGAGAGCTGCAATTCTGTACAAGTACAAAAAGGGGCGTTTTTCACTATATGTATGCTGAACTAATTGATGTCGGTTCCCTTATCCCCAGCTTCCTCCAAAGAGAAACTGGGGGGTCATCAAATGGATAGCGACTTACAACGGTTGTACCTAATATGGGAGCCATTTATAAGCTACTCCGAAAGCATATAAAAGGGAGAAACCTCTGTATGCGATTATTCCCATAAATAATTCACCTAATAAGGAAAATGTATGAGGAAAAATTTTATATGTTAAAAACATGTCAGAAAGGGAAAACAATATTGAACGTGCATTCTTTAATAATAGAACCTTAAAAAATCTATTGGTAAATAACAAAATAAAATCTAAGAAGAACAAATTTCCAAAAAGTTGTGTATAATATAAATTAAAATGCGAAAGTTGCTTCGGAATTGTTAAGAGATGTAAAAGGAGGAAAAGTTCTTGGCGGACCTATATGAAAGATATGAAATAAGAAAAGCAAAAGAAGATGGTCGTGTTTTGTTAAATGACCAAACAGATTTTCAAAATAAAAGTCCGCAGATTAGATGAGATATTTGGAGGGGTGTGTAGGCGTTAACCTCGCTTCATTGAGACCTGAAAAATCTATTGGGAGTACCAGTTCAATTTACTCCCATTCTAAATAGGTTTAGACTGTTAATAAAGTCCAGAACCATTCTGGGATTTAGATTCCACAGCGTGTTCGAAAGGATTAAGACTTAGCCAAGCCCCTTTTTTTTTAGGTGATACAGCAAGTAGCAGTGACCTGAAAAAAGCTCTGTAATCATTTTAAGCTCTATTCTCCTAAGGAGTAGAAGTTCGTTTGTTTCTTTCACCAGAGGTGTCGATAAACTTTTTTATTTGATAAAATTCTTGTAACCTTTTCCAGTAAAGGGATTTTTATTTGTTCTCCCAGCTAACTAGGGTAGCTCTGATGTAATACTTTGAAGTGCCAGAAAATGGTTCTGCTCCGACAAAGGACGTTTCGCTCCAATTTTGGCAAGGTCGTCAGCAGTTCCATTACGTTTATGGCCCTCATATCCAGGTACCCACATGATAAATTTCTAAAGGTTTTCAGACACTTCCGGACTATCCTAGACATAATAGTGTATGCTTTAAAGCCTTGAGAGCGACTTAACTATCCGAGAGGATATTGATGATTGAACGATTTATGACTCTTTTATTGCAGGTATTGACGCATTTTTCTATGGCTAATACCTCAGCTTGGAATATGGTAGAGCTAGAACCCAGGGCCTTTGAGATGTGGCATCTAGGTCTGTATACGTCCAGTCCGACTTCACTGTTCATTTTTGAATCGTCTGTATACCACATCATAGATCCTTGTTGAAAAGACGGTTTAGTGGAATGCCTTTGTTGTCAGTCTCTCAAAACCACGTCGAATGGTCTTGCAAAATACACCTTGAGTGTGATTATATCAGATATTATTTGCTCGAACCATAGCTATTTTAGGATACTTAAATAACCAACCAGGTCACTTGGCTTGAGCCGTTTCTCCTTTTACAATCTGATATCACTGGAGATGGCTTCGTTTTTCACATGCAAATGTAGAGTTGGAAGGTTTAATAAGGCTTCCATGATTGCTGTATGGCAGGTGGTCATGGCACCAGTTATTCATAGACAGGCAAGTCGCTGGTGGTTTTTTTTTAACAAAGCCTTGGTGTGTTTGGATTAATTTATGACCACCATGCGAGAGCCGGATAGGTGACCATGGGTCTAAAGACCGTGGTGTACCATCACTCTTCGCTTCAGACCCCATTAAAAGTCCCATATTATATCCCAGATCAATTTGTGTAGAGTATAGTTGAGCTCAGTTCAATATTGGTAGAAAATTCTCAGTCATTTTACCCATCAGAAGATGTCTTAACCAGACGAAACGCGTGTCGGCTCATTTGATTTTTGTCAACGGAAATCAATTAAATCAATTTATGAAACTTAAAACCAAGATATTTTTTTTATTATTCTTTAATTAAAAATTAAAAGAAAAATAATCCACCAAGTGTCGATAAATTTGAAGAGAAAAAACTATTTGCATTGTTGAAAGGAATTGTTACCAAGAGACAACCGTATTGAAAAATCTCTAATCCATGAGGTTTCAGGTTGTTGCTCCGTTCCGTTGCCTTCTTGGTTTTATTAAATGCATTTCACTTTGCTTGCAAATATCAAAACTTGGAGAATTAATTAAAAAGGAGGCCATGGATCGACTGATCTAATTTTTGATTGTCATTTTCTTAATTCTATTGTATTTTTTTAACGTGGGCTGCAGCACAACCTTTGAACCTTTGAAATATATTTTTTATACAATTGTTTTTTGTTTTTTTAAATTTTTAAAAAATATTTTGGCGCTAGGGCGTATTTTACTGATAAAACTGCTGGTAAAATAAGGAATATTTTCGATCATAAAAATGACTGAAGAGCAACCAGGCGACGAGTTAGCTATTGGTGCAAATGTTACTGATTTCCCTCTAGACATCCGATCAGATTCACTTCAGTCGTTCAATCATCAATCATGGCTGCTGCAGTTGCTTATTGTGTTTGTTTGGATTTTGTATTTGACGCCAATACTTGTAAGATTTTTAAGAACTGTGAGTATATAAATTTAGTAATATTTTTTTTTTTTGGTTTTTGATACATTTTTCTTTCAATTTTAGGAGAGATGGTCGAAATTAGGAAAGCGTATAGAATCTAATATTTGGCCGAAGACGTTTGCAATTCCAATTAACAGAGAATAACTTAAGGTTGTTAATCCAAACTTCAATAAAATTAACCGTAGCACTTTAAAAATGTTTTCAACTTTGTTTATTTTTTGATAAGTGGGTTGTCACTATTTTGATACCATATATGTCGAGGCTAACTGCATTCACCGCACATGATATCTCTTTGTATTGTAAATTGGGACTTCATATTTGGGCAATGCAAAGCCTAAATTGGAACGCCCTAATTAAGATCTTCTATAGCAATATTGGCTAGTCATTTAGATCACAGTCTCGATGATTTTAATGGAACAATCCTTAAATGTCTTGTTCTTTGAGAGGTTTAAAAGGTTTTAGACTTGTTTGCTTCAAGTTGTATAAAAGTAGAACCAGTTCGAGCTTTATAGTGTCATTTTGTAGATAAGTATATACATAGTATATTTGCCATCGGATGCGTTGGCATTAGTTACAATTTCCCAAATTTCGAATCTGGTGAGATCTTAAACGCATAAACTACTTTGTATGAAAACCGTAGCGAATTATAATCTCCACAATAAAATTCCAGATTTTATAGATGCAGCTGAAGTCTTGTCAGATGTAGTTAGAATAGTAGACAGCGAGATTGCGTCAACAATTTTCATATTATCTCGTAATTGTCTGGCTTCCAGTAACAAAGGGCCTTGCAGGATGGCCGCGAAGGCTTAAAAAAGTTGGTTGCTTTTTGGTCTGGCAACTGAGAATATTTCATGTTCAATGGGAAATTTGAAAGTGGTGGCAGACTGCAACACAAAGGCTTACGAAAGTGTGTATAACTTACTTCATACGCAATGCAACAATGCAAAAAATTATATGGGATTTTAACTGTACCACATCTAAGCAAGTCTAAGGCCTGGCCTACCTCAGGCTTCCTCGCAGCTCGCCTAAAGGCTTGTCTCAAAAAATTGAAAACAAAACGATATCACCAGGCTCGGTGTTGTTAATGTAATTTTGATAGTAGCCCCTACTGTTTCATGTGCCGCACTCACGCATCAACTCAGAACCTTAGACAAAGTATAACATACATACAAGAGTGGGCACGTAGAACAAAAACCAATAACGTCTCGGTCGAATCTAAAATCGACGATGCCTCGACTTGATGACGACATAACCAAGGCTAAGCAAGCAATGACTCGCTCCAATATAAAATCAACGATGCCTCGACCTGATGTAGTAAAGCCTCAATTTTTTTTTTTAGAAATTTACTGGAAATTTTTTCTTTAGAATTTTTATGCATTATTGGAGGCGACAATTGGTACTTGGGCGGACCTCTAATAGTTTGTATGAGTGTAGTAATGAGAGGTAAAAGTTTTACTCCACGTGCAGCGTCAAAAACTATTAAAAAAAATATGTAGTAGCCACTGGTTACTATACATATAAGAGTTTTCAAAAGGTATTTATTTATTTATATCTATTAACTGAACTCTATAAACTTCATTATATTACTGCCAACGTACAAAGATTCTGAAAAAGTACTTTAAAAAGTACTCAGTACTTTTTATAGACTTAGTACTTAAGTAGTTACAAATACTTTTCATACATGCGGTACTTGTACTTAGGCTAAAGTACTCGGGCTTTCTGTACTTGTACTTAAGTACTTTTTCTTTGGTACTTGCCCAGCTTTGGTCCAAACTAGTTTTTTCTCTTGTTATTAATCTCCAATTTTCCTAGTATTATTTTTGATAACACTTTCCACTCTTCCACTCAATGATTGTATGCATGCGCAATAGCCTTGCGCCCAGGATATTGTTGACTTATCAATGACTTGCTCATAACTAAATTCAAGATTTCATTTGATTGTTTTAAAAAAGTTTTAAAAGGGTCCATCATAAATATGTATATATATTTCGGGTATATTTTTTTGACTACGTATCTGGATCACAGGACTCTACATAATATGTAGGTACTACCCAACGGTACTACCTACCCTATATTCGACAATCCTATATAAAAAGAAATAATTTAGAGAAGATTTGAAAACAAGTATCTTTTATTTCTCCCCGAAGAACTCTAATCCAAGAAAGCATTCATATTCGTATCACGATTGTTTTTTTTTTATTTCTCATTTTAAAGTTAAGTTTTTATTTCCTGAAATTAATGAATTTGAGTATGTGTAGTATTTCCAAGAGAAAAGTTTGATATTATTATTCACAACGATTGCAGATACATATATAGGAAGACATCGCCCACCGTTCAACTTTTCTGATACGAAAGAAACTTATTCGCAAGCTTAAGATATTTCGACAAGACCGAGTTTTTTCAGGGGGGGTTTTGTAAGTATTCTTATTTGCGTTCCTTTTAATGAAGATTTATGGGATTTCAAGCAGAGAAGATTTTTTGTTGGAAATTAACAAAAGAACAAAACTTTGTTTAAGGACTTTAATTTTTAACTAAACTTATCTCTAATGTCGCTATATTGTGCGCTGAAAGAATAATCTATATGCCACGACTATAATTTAAAACAGCTGTAAAAATTAGATACCTACACCAGTCAAATAAGCCGTAAAAATGCTGAAGATCGTATTTAATTTCTTTCAGGCAGCTCGGTTTTGTGTATAGTGGGTGCTCAGCCTATCCCCATATTGCATATATAAATATATACAAAATGATAAACGTCGTGCGAGCGGGTGGTGCACTACTTTCCACCATCGCGGGTACATTTTATACCGGGCATCTTCGTTGCTCGACTCATTGGGGGTGACGTACATACATCGATACAATTTTTCGTGAAAAACTGATGTAATTTTCCAGTAAATATGGTTTCCGTGCAGGCATCTATTTGGCTATTCCGAAACGTTTTCGCTCCCGCCACGGAGCTCATCAGCGGTGGTTGCTCAGCCTATCCCCATATTGCATATATGAATATATACAAAATGATAAACGTCGTACGCTATTACATGGCTTATAGTTTTCATAACTATAATTGTTACAACGCTTTTAGATTTCACGACTATATACAGTGACAAAATAAACTTGATGTAAAAATTTAATATTTTAAATTCAAATTCAAAAAGGTAAGCGATTTTTGAAAATTCGAATTACGGAAAAAATCGATGACGTGATTTTGAAAAAAAAATTGTACTGTGTGTAAAGTGTTTTGAAAGTACCTCGGTACTTGCTCGTATGCAGTAGGTTGAGAATTGCCTGTAAACTCGTATTTTGTACGGGTCTCGAAAGAATAAAAAACCACGTTAAAAAAAAATTATTTAATTTTAAATTAAAACCTAGGACAAGGTGATCATTGTTTTTGCCCGTCTGCCTAGGGAATTAATCTCACATTTTCAAATTTTACGATTTTAATGCATCGGCTTCAATTTTTTACCAACGGATTGAGCACAATACTCGATCCTAATTTGAAATCGAATCAAAATTGCGAGTTACGCGACTGATAATTAAGTTTTGAGTGAATTTCTAGGTAAAGACGACATTGAATTTGACATGTAATGAAATTGCTGCTTCAGCTTCGGACTTATTGAACATACTCAAAATTGGCATTGCCTTGAAGTTGCTTTTCGTCGCTTCTCTCATAGACTGCGAATTTGAACTTTGAGCATAATCGGAATTCAATCGAAGTCGAATTCGAAGCAGCAATTTAAAACCATGCCAAATACACATTTCCCATTTGGACAAAGTCTTAGTCGACAGATGAATTTAAATTCTTAATAACGGGCATCAACTTGTGTGCATTATAACACAACTAAAGTCAATATTTGCTTCGTAAAATCGGTGAAGTTAATTAAAATAAAAAACAAAAAAATTTACTAGTCAATTCCAATTAGACAAAAACGTGTAATTAATTTGGATAAACGTTAATCTAATCTGAAATGTTATTAAATTAATTTTAAAGTTGCATACTTATTTGCTTAACCCAATAATAATTATTGTCGTGATGTATACGTCGAAACGTAAAAACTTCCGAAATTCAAAAACAATTTGAATTATGGACAACTCTTCCTGAAAACAATGGGAAAATTATTATTACTGGCGGCGATAAATCTGCGATCTTTTATAAAAAAATCGATGAAAGTCGAAGTTACCGGCGAACTATAGAAGAATTTTCAAATATTCAGTACAGGTATAGAAAATTGACTTACAATTTCCCTGAGAAGTTGTAGCTCGATAGTGAGATTTTTTCTAGAATTAAATATATAAAAAAAAAATACATCAAGTATGCTTTCGCAGTGCTTTTATAATTTAAAATCTACTAAATTGCTTAATTCCATTTGTCAATTTTACACAATTACAAAATGAAAATAATTTTTTACTCATGCATTTCGTAAGAGAGCCGTGTCATGAACACAATCCATGTTATAACAACTAAAGGTAGTATGAAACACAACAAGGCGTGGCGATAAGGTTTAGTCTTCGAAGGTTCTTCAGTAATATTTTCATCCAGCTTAGGTTCAGTAACAATTTCATCCGCTTTAGGTTCAGTAACAATTTCATCCGGTTTAGGTTCAGTAAGATTTTCATCCGATTTAGGTTCAATAATATTCACCGTAGGAATAATGCATGCATTTCCTTCTTCTGCCATTACTTAAGACGCGGAATATTTTTTTTACTTCATTTAAAAAAAAAATAAAAATAAGCACAAATTTAAAATAATTGTAACTTGATTACTTATGTCAGTTACAAATTTATGGCTACTGTTGCCTGTTGTGTAGTGGAGATCCAAATCTAGTGCATTGAGCACAAAACTGTTCCAAGTTTTCTAATTCTAATTGTTGATTGTCGCGCTGTCGGATAGAGCATGATCATTATTTCCGTGACATTCGAGCAGGTCGATCCGTAACAAGAGAGCTTAGAATATAGAGATTTTAAACCCTTAACAAATAAAATTAAACCTTGAACAAATGATTTTAAACCCTTAACAAATAAATTTAAACCCTTAACGAATGAGTTTCAACTGTTAACAAAAAGACTTAAACCTTTAGCAAATATATTTAAACTCTTAACAAATTTATATTTAAAATTGTTTTTTTCAACTTAAGTAAGCATTTCATATAATTTTTTTCTCAAATTTTGGGTGCATATTTAAATTACAATTCTTCTGACTTTTCAGTGCAACAGTTGACCATCCACTGCCTTAGAAATAAGCAAAACCATATCCATTATTTAGTTGGAACTGTCATTAGGTGTGATTTGTTGCAGACTATCTTCGATCACTGAAAGAAGATTATGTTTGCTACTCATGTCACCTAAAACTGAACGTGCATGTGCCTTCATTTTAGAAAACGATTTTTCGATAGGGCTTAGCAAAAAGTTCGCGCAGAAATAGAGAAAGCCTATCGGAATTGCAAGTAGAAATTATAATTCCTTGGTTACTTATCGCAGCAATAAGTTCGTCGTTTCTGCCACGTTCTGCTTGAATTATAACTCGAGTACGGGTGCCCCTTTTTGAGCGGGCTTAAGATCTTTTAAGATGAAGGGTTTAAAATCATTTGTTCAAGGTTTAAATTTATTTGTTAAAAGTTTAAACTTATTTGTTAATAGTTTAAATAAATCTGAGAATGCTATATATATAGATGATTTTAAAATTAAAATTTTATTTCATGAACAATCATCCAGTTGTACCTATACACTCCAAAATTATAAATTGATTCTGACGTTTCCGCACAAATACAAGTAAACAACTCAAATCTACTCTATAAGCGAAAGGGGTCGAAACCATCAGTTCCAACCTAGAATGGGCATCTGATCGGTACGTCCTTGCTTCCTTAGAAAACCTAATGGGACAGTTTTGTCCTCAAAGCAATAGATTCAGATCGCCATGACACACGTAATTCTATTTCCAGATCAATGATGCCATATGCGATGAATAGTACGAAATACCTGATTCCCCACATCAAGAATTGATACCTGAATTGTATTGAGGTCCGCGCTAAACTAAATTTTCATGTGTAATTGATCGCGCCATCTATTAGCGAAAATTTATCCCGAATTATTCTTGTTGAGAAGGAGCAGTCGGATTGAATTCTTAACGAAGTGACTTAGATCAGCTTGTATATCTTCATTGTGTATCTAATGGTGTATACCATGATACAAAGATTTGAGAGGAACTATTTGGGTTACTACGTCATGTGGACACAAAAGTCATTTGTCAAAGCATGTCAACTATTTTGTAAAATATCAAAATATTTGTATCTGTCAGTGAACAGAAAAAAGATTGCTTGATTGCGTTTGGATGTTTAAAACTTTATAAATTTTTTAAAAAATTTTTAAAAAAGAATTCACTATAAGAAGTTGTCCGATTCTTGACCGTTTTTTGAGATTACATTACAACAAATTAGCATGTCAGTAATGCTCCCTTAAGCAATTAGGAACTCTATATTCACACTTTTTAATTTTATTATATATATCACAAACTGTTGTGAAATAATATGAAATTTTAGCTTTCTCAAATAAATAATCACAACTTGAGACAATGACAGATCGCACGACTGAATGACTTTTGTCATCCTATGACGTAAGCACCCAATTGACAGAAAACTCGGCCATACCTTGTTTCTTTGTATCATGGGTGTATACTATACATGGAAGAACATGTCCTATTATTGTTGCTTCTAACTTTAACATGTCTTAACATTTTGAAGCCCTGGAACAAGAGCTTCTAGAGATGGCGGATTTTGCATTTTTGCATTCGTGTTTCATGCCACAACATTTTTCATATTATTAAATAATTTTTAAAAAACAGTACGTTTTATTTTCATGTTGTCTTAAGATAAAGTAAAAACCACACCAAAGGTGGTGTCTCGGTGAGACTTTCGACAGTTTTCTAGAAAATTTATTTCCGTGAACTAGCCCCAAGTTTTCGCAGTACGATGAAACATTACATAATTTTATTTCATTTTTAGATTTTAAGTTGGTATTGCTGCAGTAGCAATAAAAATTTAGAATTAAAGCTAATCTGGGGATTACATCAGAAGTATACAGTTTGCATGCAAGCCTCCCTTCCAACGCGGTTTTTAAATTTGAATATAGTTCGCTTGATGACTTGTGGGCTTACATGCAAGTTTATTTAGAAAAATGGCATTGACACGTTAAATTTTAGTAGTAGTAGTAGTAGTAGTAGTAGTAGAAGAAGTTTGGTGCGAGATGTGGGGTTAATTTATGACTTTAAAATGCCAGGATGATAGAAATCTAGAAAAAAAAACAAGTAAAAAAGATAGAATTGGTCTAGACCAATTCTTATGATATCCTAAGATGAATGCCCGTATATAATGTGGTTTTTCGATTATATTTCTAAAACGGTTCGTCGGACAGGAAAAATGATTACGGTCAATTTTATAAGATTTCATATTCTGAAGAACTTTTCAGTACAATAAAAACGTCTAGGACTATTTCTACAGTAATACGTAAAAAAGCTAAATTTTTATATGGCAGCACCAAATTATATTTTCTATTTTTTATGTAAACCATGATACAAGGATAACAAGTATGGACGATTCGAGAAGAATTTTTTGTGTTGTCATTTCCAGCGAATTTGTTTTGAATTTTTCGTATTTTATTGACTGAAATACCTTTTGAATATATTGTCACGTCCAACAGAAAGAAGCAACTGGTGACATCTACTGGAAATGGAGTGTAAACAACTTCAGGTTCGGAGAATCGATGATGAAATCTTCGGGAAGGTTCAGGAATAGAATAGTCAAGAAGATTCTGGAATAGAACACTCCAAAGAATTTCTAGGGTAAAATAAAACAGTTGTTACCGCCAGAAAAAAGAGTCTTGTCTTAGACATTTCAGTGTTAACAAGTGAAGGTAATAAAGAAGCGAAAGTATTCTAATTGGATTAAGATAATTGAAAGTACAGTATTAGCGATAATAATTAAAGTACAGTTAATTGAAGGTTTGTGAATTTTATAAACATAGAGCGAAAATAAAGAACTTGTATATTAAATATTTTATATTGTGTTTTATAAAAAAAACAACCAAAGGCCACGCTCGTAATACTATTAAAATATTTAACAAAACATTAGTTTCTTCGTTTGAATAACTTCGGGAAAATTAATTATGTGCTAGTGGGAAAGGAAAAAAATTTCCAAATAGATTTTTTTTTCACTTTGATAAGGACGATTGAAATTGAGACGAACAAATTTGTGACAATTGTCCACAAAGGAGGCAAGCAACCAATTGACAGATAATTCAACCATACCTTTGTATCATGTATGAAAACAGCATGTACGTTCACTCGCTCTCTAGCAGTGCCTAAATATATTAGGGGCTATCGGTAAAGGCCATATTACACTATGAGTGTTGCTCACGTGAGTTCTGACATAAGGCACATGAGTTCCCTAAAATGACAGATATCAAAATGTAAAGACGAAAAATAAAGTCATGTGAGCGTCATTTTCTGAACTCACATGAGTTTCAGTAAAATAGAAACGGCTCTAATTTGCTATGAGTTAACCTAAGAATTGTATTGTCAAAAATAGGACATTTTTTTCAGAGAGAGAAATAGCTGGCTGTGATATTCTGAAACTATAGGATAGACTTTGGAATGTTTCCCCGCTTGCTAAATACCTCAATGTTATTAACAACCTGAAGAACATTTTATGTTTGAAATTAGAAGTAGAAAGCTGTTATAAACAACCTTGCTTTAGCTGATATGGACTCTCGCAAAATTTTGTTTTGTTTTTCGATAAGAGGCTTTACAATTAATAATAATTTTTCAAACGATTTCGGCGTCATTCGAGCAAAGTTTTGAAAGCCTTTCTCATCTTCCACTTTTAGCTCATCGATGACTAAATGGGTTAAATCACGTCCTGAATTTCTTTTTAATAGCCACGGCCGAGACCAAAGACGCTTTTTAATTCGGTTCTTAAATAGCCGACGAATAATACCCATTATTCCCAAAATGCTGGTGTAAATTAAAACTTTTGTCGAGTTTTTCATTGTTACTTTCATGACAGTTGACGTTCACTCATATGATTATTGCTACCATTGCTACTCAACGTGTGAAGATGTACACAAAGTACACATGTCAGTTTGACGTCATATGACTTTTCATAGGTATATTTCATAAGATAACTCACGTGAGCAACACTCATAGTGTAATATGGCCTTAAGGACTGTCTCAGTGAGACAACTGAGACAAAACTTTCAGCAACCGTCTCAGTTCAAACCAATCAGCTGATTTGCCAATTATGACACCCGATAACGACGTTATTGACACCAGTACCAGAAGAATTGTTGAATATGATTTTTCGCAATTGCAAGAAAGTCTGTGACATACATTTTGGATGTAGAAAAGTGTTACTATGTTCCACAGTTTATGGGCAGTATAACGGCCAAGCATGTCTCAATGCGTCATCACTGCCAAATGATTCGGACGGAGACAGTGTACATGAAGTCCTCGAGAATGGCGAAGAACTGTACGGGATATCGAGAACGATCATAATGATGTCAACATTGACCTTGGACAACCTCATGACGAAGACGATGACGAACTACTATTACTATTTTATATTTGTTCTTAATAATAAATAAATAAAAAATAAAATTCCTAGTCCCGCGTTCACATAACGTTATTGAATAAATAACTAATAAGGAAGCGGGGGGTTCCGTGCGAATACAGTGGACGTGAGTAGGCAATTCAATGACAGTGAAACCCATAAAGTGGGGGGAGAAATGACAAGAGGGCTGGCCGCTATTTTAAGAATTCTGCTTGATTTCTAACATCTGATTGTGATAAGTCCTTTAAATTATCATAGGCAACGCCAAGAAATATTTGAAAATAAGGGGGGGGCTAAAAATTGGTTTATTTTTACATAGCAATTTGGATTATAAAAATGTGCCCCTTCAAAATTTCAAGGTTTAACTACTGCCATGACGAAATGAATATAAACCTTAGATCATATATGATCTAAGATATAAACACAGCACACTAAAAATTTCGCCGAGCGGCTTAGTTTTTCTCCACTGACATCTGTATATTCTAAGATAAAAACACTGACTTATATATATGGACTGCTTGATCTCCTGTTTCATGTGGCACCAATTTTGATTTCAGAAAGTATGCTCTCAGTGTCAATGCTACCAACTATCGTCAACTGGCGCTATGTTTAAATTATTTGCGAATTTACCACAAAAGTATTTGGGACTATTTGTTTCGTTAAATTTTAATTATGAGTCGAAGATAGTGTTTTTTACAAGGATTTTTACAAACAATTTCTCGTTCCTAATCGTTACAGTTCAGCGGGAAAGTATGCTCTCACGGAAAGAGACAGGAATATGAAAGTGGTGCCATTTGCTTTCAACAAGCAGTCCATTTATATACATGTCAGTGAGTGAATGCTATAGAAAATGGACTTCTCAAAATGTTGCTGTTGGCAACGAATTTTATCCATTTTTTTTTACATTTTTAGCTTTCACAAGTAAGCTTCACAGTAAAGTGGCCCTAGGCTAGTGTGGAGAACTCAGCACAATAATAGCGAAATTTATTTCAAAAAGTGTGTGCAGACACTTTTTCCATTCGTACGTCAGCATAATATAATAACAAAAATATTAAGCAAAAATAAAAAAACAACTTCAGACTAATAATTTCACACCCATCCCAATATGCAAAAAGTACTGTTCTATGATTTCTTTAATATAAATAACATTATGGAGACTAAAGACAATCTAGGATACTAACAAAATAAATATATACATATTAGGTTCAGTTTTTTTTCATTTTACCATAAAACAGAACAGGAACTATACAGACAAATATAGATCATTTCCAGGAAATTTTCTTTGAATTCCTTCCTTTCCTCGACATATTCTAAAAAAAAAAAAAAAATTAAATTAAAACTTTATACTAAATTTTATCAATGTCATATCTTACGGGATAAATAAGGCGAGCCACCAAGGGACACAGGAATGTAACTAGTCCTATTAGCAAGCAAATATTAACGGCCCAAAGATGAAAATTGTCAAAAGTCTGGGGGCTCGAAGACATAACAGTCTTAGGCCCAATAAGATCATCCTTGGGAACTAACCTCCCAGTTAACTTTGGAGCAGATGTAGTCGGAGTAGTAGTAGAAGATAAAATAGTACCATTGACCATTTCGAAATGATCATCTAGAACTAATGTCATGTTTGTTGCTAGAGAATTGTTATTCCCCTTGGAAATAGTTTGATTATCAAAGAGCTGAGAGTGATTGTCCACTATATTACTTCCATTTAATGCTGACATCGTGTTTACTTGTTGAGCAGATACATTTCCATTAAAAGATTTAGAGCGAGAAGGCTCTCCCTTCGTAGCCTTTACAATATCTACACCGCTGGGTGCTTGCGTTACAATTTCCTTGGAAGTAGATTGCTTAAAATCTGAACGACGCCGATCGTCCAGTTTTTCACTCTCTTTTAGAACTGAAGTCTTGGTAATTGCATTATCTTGAACAGGAGGAGCTTCAGTTATAGTTTCGTTGGGAGCAGGTTCAGCAGTAGTAGAACTAGAATATTCGCCCTGCTCTATTTTGTCTGCTTGAGTTGTTTTGTTCTCCTCCCCTCCTTGAGCAGAAGAACCTTTAACTTTTTCTGGAACAATATCAGTCACTTCACCTGTAGCTGGAGTTGTTTTGTTCATCTCCCCTCCTTGAGCAGAAGAACCTTCATTTATTTCTGGAACAATATCGGTCATTACACCTGTAGCTAGAGTTGTTTTCTGATCACTTGGTGCTTGCGTTACAGTTTTATTTTGGTTATTGCCTAAATTAGCGGCTTTCACAGCAATGCTCCTTGAGCTCTGTTTCGATTTGCCTATTTCTTCATCTTTTTTATTATGTGAGCTTCCTTCAATCTGAGCTTCAAAAATACTTTCTACAGTCGCTTCACTGCTGTTGTTTGGGATTTCTATGGCCACTTCCACACCTGGCTGTGATTGCTCAGCAGAAGACTCAGAATTAACCATTTTTTGTTTTCAGCCAAATTTACACTTACAGCAAGTAACTTGATGCTCTTCTGAGCAAGTTTTCTTAGTTTTTATTTAAAACAAATGCAAGCAAAATTCCTTAAAAATATCACTGGTGACTGAGATGAAACTGATTGCTACTAAAACGTTTTTATTTTCCAGATTCCTACGATTTTTATATTTGAAAAATTAAAGACCTTTTTATATATGTCAGTGGTGCCAGTGGTGCTAAGCGCACAATATTATCTACAGTGTAAATAAATACAGTAAATTATCTGTCATACTTAAAAAATGGTAGAATAAAATTACAACTGCCGTGACATACTATTGCCATACCATAGGTAGGTACTGTACTATGATGTATTGCTGCAGTGATAATTAAAAAAAGGAACCAAATGAAAAATTCCGAGGCCATCGTATAGATATATTTAACTAAAAACATGCTTTTTAGGCTTACAAAAAAAAAAAAAAAAATGGCCACTCGCGTGCTTTGCATAGTGATTGGAAGAGAGTTCCAAATTTTTGAAATATGGCCAACATAGGAATGATGCTAATGCAAGAATTAAAAAATTAAAAAATCAAATACATCCGAGGATTATAAATAATAATTATAATCTCTAGCCTGAAAGTAAATCATATGTAATTGTTAAATACTAGTTTAGTCTTTACAGTCAATTGAAAGAATGAGTAGACTTCTATTATGTCGTCATTAATCAGGTCTCAAGGATTAAAAATTGAAAATGATGAGAGCTCAAGCTGGAGAACTAGCAATTAAATTTTCCACTTTCAATGTCTTTACAAAAATCTAAGAGAATACTAAAAGATGATGGATCTATTTTATTCCTATCTAAAATCTTCCGAATTTCAGTAACCATCTCTAAAAAAAGTCAAACTGCAACCATTAGGAAATCTAAACTGGTAGTGCAACAGTAGCGCGTTTGTTCCTTGTTCTAATTTTATTAAGATCATTATAACTTTGCGATGACTTCATGCAAGAAACACAACAAACTTATTTACCGATAGCCTTTTTTCTACTTTTCGGAATAGATATTTAAAAGTAGTATAGGAATTCTGACCATGGTGTAACACATGTCTTTAGCTGCTCTCGGAAGATCAGTTGAAGGGTTACTGTTGGTTGGAAGTATGTTGCCACGTTGGGACTTCAATTTAGTTACAGCCGGAAAAAAAAACTCAAAGGAATTAATTAGTTATATCAAGGCAAATCAGTCAATCCACGCTGGCGGAAATTCGAAGTCAGTAATTACTACAAAGAAAATATTTAATGTGGAATAAACAAGCCTAGTCCAAGCAACGATGCGACCCCCACTATAGCAGTAGTCCAACCATTTACAATTACGTCCAAGCCGTCCTCCATGCACAGTGAGTATAACTAAGCTAGTGGGGGCCAGGTCCCCTGCCGAAACACGCTTAAATGTTCCTTCAGATAATAATATTGGGAGCCATAATTTACGTATTAGGAGGCTTAACAAAGCAGTCGTCCGTGTCCTATGCTTCGCGCTCACTTTTCCTACCTGGTGTTACCACCATTTAAGCCGGCTAAGCTTGCTGATTGGGCGTGGGAGCGAAGAAGAGGATTGATAGAGTAGGGCACGAGCCAACCTCAATAAAACTTCCTGCTGGCACAGCTCGAGCCACACCATATCCCACCATGCTTAATGACTGACCTACTAGCAGGTGTACCAACGCCGTCCATAATATCTCATACCCCCCCCCCCCCCCAATTAACTACTCAGAATGTACCGTCAAAGCAATTTATTCTAACATTACGGGCTCAATTCTTACAATTTCAATATATCTTCCATTACAATAACTACACTACGCTGTAGCTACTCACTCATCTGCCACCCTCCTACACAGGAGACTTAACTAGACTAACCCTATACTAATAATGCTTCTCGCTTAGGAAAGGAAAGAAATGTAATTCACAATATAATTCAACCAAATTTTAAGACTAAGTATTCCCGTAGACTAGGCTAAGTATTCTTACAATAAATCCAGCGAGCCCGAGGCCTCGACACGTATGCACACTACTAAATCACAACGTATTACTTTGCTTGTTTAATAGACTACATTAATTCATTCAATTTCTCGCAATCAGCAATAAGTTAACAGGCAAAAGAGATTGTATTATATTCATACGCTCGCGTTAGTTAAAGAAAGGTTTTACGCGGTATCAATTAATGTCGTACACTTCTCGCCTTTACTTGCTACTTATATTACTAAACGATTACGAATCCGCGGAATATTAAATTTGTTTTTTTTTCTTTTCAATACATTTATAATTAAAAGAATTTAATTTAAATATTTAAATACTTAAAGGTACTTAGCCGGTATCCTCCCCAAATGCATTTGTGGATTACGCCGGCAGAAAAAAAAATTTTCTTTTCTTTCCCGATTACTGCCTAAATAAGTAATTAGCTTAATTATATAAAATTCTTCCGTTTGTCTTGTATTTTCTACTCCTTATTTTTTTTTTCTTTCTTCTGGTACTGGATGATGACCCGGAATTTAGGTTGCTAATGAACAATCCCTTGAGGTCACTGGAAATTTAGAACCTCGCGCGGGTCTCTGAGTGTGCCCTGCGCACAGCGTTAATTAAGTTAAGTAATTAAGTTTATCGACACTACGTAAATTCCGCCGGGAAGTCCACTGACGACCCCTGTGGGCCGTGGCGTTCCTTGAGACAGACTTCCCGGGAATGTTACAGGCTCCTTTCCACGTATCCCTAGGGGGAACAATAATTAATTATTTCAATTGGTTGGGCTTATATTTTCTTTTCTTTCCTAAGCAGGAATTCTACTTACACGAAATGCCCTGGCGATTCGGTTTATGCTCCTCCAACTTCTCTTTACGATTTCAGATTTGTTTGTTAGAGATTTTTCAAGTTAAGTCAAAGCCAACAAGCACTCTTATCCATGAAGCCGCAGACCGCTATATGCCCTGCACGCACCTAAAACCACTAGTATCAGCTATTATTCCCCTTTGTTCTACTTTTCTTTTGAAAGCGCTTACCACTAATTATCCCAACCTAAATTCACAATTTCTCACTCCGGCTCGATTGGAAATGTGAGACGGCTGATTCACTATTGCTTCTCTGCGATTTCCTCTTTAAATTTAATTTTTTTTCTTTTTATTTCCTTTTTTATACCACTCTTTATTTCTAAATTCAATTACTTGGCCACGCGCTCTTGCTCGGGACGATTTATCTTCCTTTTACTACCGTAATGCACGGCGACTTTTTACTGCTAACTATGCCCGCCGGAATCCTGCCATTATAGACATCTAGAACATTCTGTCAAGATCTCCTCCCTTTTTATGGGACTTGACTACCAGACGGACCCCAGCCTAAATTTTTGATAGGTGTCACCACCTGCTAGACCTAGTATGTCAAGTAGCGTGGCTCGAATGTAGTTGGCTTACTAGAAGCACCTCAGCCTTTGCCTCGACTGTGGTTCGGGTCGTGAATCAACTTTATTGGCTGTCATTGACTGTTTCCTAATCGTCACGCATCCATATAGGAAAATTTGCTTTGTTTCTAAAATTGTATTTTTTTTTATTCGGTCATTTATCTACTACGCTGTCAGTAATATTGTGAAGTCTTGCCCCTGTTTCGTAGTATGTCTTCCACTAACCCATTTGGACCCATGCTCTCAGACAGTGCTAAACTAAATTCCAAATGGCTAGAGTGACTACAAAAATTTTTCGCTTGGACGCAGTACAGGGAGCAGGCAACCTACCTCAAATAAGTTCTAGAGCAGTCAATTTACGGAACGCGGTTCTTTGTGACCCCCTTTTTTTCAGGTTTCTTCAGCAGAGGACAGGATTTGGATACGAGACTGAATTCGGCGGCTATATTTTATAGCTGCAGACAGCTGTCGTTACAATGATTAGGTTAGGTAAGATTGGCGGCCATCTTGTACAACCAGCCACACTAAAACCATCTATGGTCTATTATGATGCCACCTTATTGAGATCCTACCTGGAAAAGATACTTCCGATTTAGGGGGTGCGCTAAAACCAACCACAAGAGTTAATGAGTCTCCAACTCTTTGTCTGCTAATTCCCTCAGTTCACAGAAAAAGTAGCTACCAGGCGTATTCCTCGTACGTTTAGCAAGATTTAGGCCTTCGCATAGAAGGTGCTGAACGCTCTCAACCTCTTCCCCCTCCATTTAGCTTCTACAGAAGTCATTGTATGGAACTTGCATGCGCTCTGCATATTTACACAAAAACAGGCACTGCCCCGTGATAACTGCAGTAAAATTACGCACGTCATACCAATTCCTCCTTAGCAGACATTCAATCTTCCCAGGACATATCTCGGACCAAAGCTATCTTGAAATCGCGCATGTGGTCGGTTTTCATCATCTGCGATTCTCCAGCTTCCAGGCTTTTACATCGAGAATCCTCTTCACTGGGGACCAACCTATTGATTCCTCCGCTAGACATATATTCATAGCGGACTCCTTTTTTGCCAGAGCATCAGCTGCCTCGTTTTCAGGTATGTGACCGTGCTTAGACAACCAGCAGAGAATAACTCTGTGGTTAGCACCAAGTTTCCCGAGCTCACAGCGACATCGTTGCACTAGGCACGATCTAATGGTGCTCGAGTCTAGAACTTTGATTTCAGCTTGGCTGTCAATACCGATCCTGATAACTCAATCGCAAGGTTACTCATAATTCCCAACAAGCAGCCTTGCTGCTTTGCAAAAATCCCAGAACCTCCGGTACGATTCCTGTAATTGACGGAATACTGAATTCACCCCGGCACCCACTCCCACAAGCATTCTCCAACCGTCGGTAAAGACACTTACATCAGAATCATTTTTCCACGTGATTATCATCCCACTCCTCTCTACTAGGAATGCTGTTGAGAATGCTTTCTCAAAGTCTGGCCTCGGAACAATGTAATTCGTAGTTCTCCGTCAGGAGAAATCTTCAGTATTCTGCTGTCCCTGCTGTTATCCAGCTGTCCGACTCTCTAATTCTTAGTGCACTTTTTGCAACCATACATTTCCCGTTGATGGGAAGAGGCAAGAGCCGGAACATAATCTCCATTGCTGCAGTCGGTGATGTTCGAAGAGCACCTGTAGTATTTTAGTAAGACTTTTCAGGTGTGTCGTTTTCTCTAGAGAATTCCACTACACCAAGATTCCATATCTAAGGATAGTTCTTACAATAGCGGTGTACATCCAGTGCAAGGATACAGTGCAATGGCCGACTTTTTGACGCACTCATTCACATTTATTCTCCAATTTAATTTGGAGTCTAGTATCACTCCCAGGAATTTGGCTTCAATGCTACAACAGACAGAAAACTAAAGAGTCTAAAATGTATAACTGTAACTGCATAAGACCCCATTGGGACCAAAAACCCGCGCTTCTGAAGAATATAATTTAAGTGCTTCCCTAGCCATCATTTGACAGCTCTTTAGAAGAATATTTACTGATTTATCCTATCAAGAAAAATAAGCAAAGACGCAAGTAAGTTACTCGAGAGCTTCTATAGCCATCACTTGGAAGCTCTATAGAAGATTATTTAATGAGCTCCAGCAGAAGTGCAACAAGGGATGATCTCGTCTAATTTTCCACGAATCTAGACAGTGGATTCTTCCACTATTGTACGAAGGTTGCATTGCTCATTTTCAATGCGAACTTCAGGGTCATTAGAAGTAATCTGCAGAAGTTCTTGTTACAAAGTGAGAATAAAATTGAGAATGTTGGGTTATTTAATAAAATAATAAATAATAATAATAATATAATAATAATAAAATAATAATTTAATAAAATTGAATACAACAAATAATCATGAGCAAGCGCAAGCACCTTACTAATGTTTTCAGGAGGCAGCCTTGAAGTCCTCTAATGAAGTTAAAGGACAAGCATTAGGATGCTACAAGATTACAATCTTTTATCTGCATCGTTAACAGAAAGTGGGTTACTACAAGGGTACCAAAAACTAAACGTAAAAATACATAAATAATACACCTGATCAAGAAATACAGGATCTAAAATTCAATTAGACTATATCTAAAGGCATACATTACAGAGTGAAACTACTAAAACAACATAAAATACAATAAAAAAATAAAAATAAATAAAAATAAAATAAAGATGAAAAAAAAAAATTAAACAAAACAAGAATAAAACTATGCTAATCTATGCAAAGATGTGTCACTGCAAGAAAAGGAGAAAAAAAAACAAATTCAATTAAGAAAATCAGTTACAAGTTTCCTGAATGTGCCGATAGTGCTGGCCTTTTGAATGTTATGGGGCAATAGATTCCACAGACGACTTAGTTGAACAATGTTAGAACCCTCAACCCTTTTCTTATAACCCCTGATTGCACGTAGAGGGCGGACCATACTACTTAGATAATGGTGCTGAGAGGTAGCCAATAGGTTATAGAAGAAAAATAAGGTCCTCCGTTTTAAATAAGTGTCCAGTGAACAGCCGAGCAGCGTGAAATTAAGGTGGGAGACATGATCGAATCTGCGTAGCCCAAATATGAATCTAACAAGCAGTCATTAAAAGCGACATTTAACTTTCTACTGCAGTGAGAGTCAAGCTTTGGGAAAACAAGAGAGCCAAATGTAAAGTGCTGTAATACTAGAGACTTAATTAAGTGACAGCGCATTTTCGGCGAAAGCATGCTAGACGACAACCGCAAGCGCCTAAGATCTGTATAAATTTTAGAAAGATTCATTTTAACGTGATCACAGCATGCCATATTTGAGTTAAGAATAACGCGAACCTTATTCTCAGATTATTTACTTTAGACCAGTTGTAGATCTCATTCAAATCGTCGTTCATTCGAGCCGCACAATCTTCGATTGGTCTTATTGGACGACTTAAATAGACCTGTACATCATCAGCATAAATGTGAATATCAACATCACGTACTACTTGCTGCAAATCATTGATGTACAAGCTGAAGAGCAAAGGTCCCAGAATAGATCCCTGTGGGACGCCGCTACCGAGGGGGAGAAAGACAGAATAATTATCCAACACTACCCTCTGGAAACGTCCACTCAGAAAGTCTCCCAACAGGCGGATAGAACTTCTAGAGAAATCAAAGCGGTAGGATAATTTTTCGAACAGGCTCTTATGGCAAACACTGTCAAAAGCCTTAGAAAAGTATAAGAGGGCAAGAATGGAAATTTCTCTCTTGTCCAATGCAGCGCGAATGTCGTTTGTGAGCTTCACAAGAGCGGTTTCACAACTATGCTTAGGTCGGAATCCAGACTGCCAGCAAATCAATAAATCATTTTCCATTAAAAAATGCTGAATCTGCCAATATAAGAACTTTTCAAAAACCTTAGAAAGAGCAAACTAATGGGCCTGAAGTCCTCTGGTGACGTATAGCTAAGGCCTTCTTAGGAATTGGATTGACATTCGCTAATTTCCAGGCTGTAGGGAATTGGCATTTTGTGATGGATGAATTAAAAATATGAGATATGGGACCAACGAGAAGTGGAGAAATGAAGCGAAGCAACTTAGGTGACATGTCGTCAGGCCCCGAAGCATTCGATTTGACAGCAAAAATTGCTTTAAGCACCTCATCACCACCAACTTCTCGAAAACTAAAGCCATCGACGTCTTCACGTATATTTGATTACAGCAATGCTTTCTCTGATTGCTGATTGTGATGGAGTGATTCCAGCACAATCCGATGACTGTTGGTTGCTAGCAAAATATGAGTTTAATTCATGTGGAATAAGATGACTTTGAGATCTATTCTTACCACAGACGCCGGCGTTGCACAGATTACGCCACAATACTTTCGGTGGAACATCAACGTTAAATTTCCTCCTATAATAAGCATGTTTAGCTGCTCGGATTTTTACATTTGTTTTATTTCTAATACGTTTGTATGAATCACGACTTTCGACGTTCCTCAGTCTTCGATATCGAAAATAAAGATATTCTCGCTCCGCTATTAGAGTCTGAATGACTGTGCTAAACCATTGGACAAGATGTATTATTTATCTTCTTTTTGCGCAGGGGGACATAGTTGTTGTATAAATACGCAATCGAATTGTTGAAAAAACGAACTTGGTCATCAATGGCAACCAAATCATATATTTGACCTCATGGAAATGAAAAGACACCTTGAAAAAACTTCTTCGCCCTTGCCTATGAAGGCATGAATATGTAAAAAAAAAAAGCAATGAACTGGGATAGGAAAACAAAAAACGCTGTAAGCTTCCAAGGAGGTTCTTAAAACCCTCTATTTCCCAGTGGATAGTAAGAATTTGTGAAGATGTCCAATATAAAAATTAATAATCACATTAAATAGATGAAGAGAGTGATGGAACGGAGGACAGCTCTGTATTTTTACTTTAAACTTTAAAATGCCTCGAATTATTTCACTTTCAATCTTCATTGATATGGCGAGAAAGCATCAAACTCTTGTAAATCCACTTTTGAGTATCGATTCTCATCACAAGCAAATTGCATAAAAGAAGATAAAGTAAACTTTAAAATGCCGAGAATCCTAAAGGTGCCATTTAAAGTCTCCCGGACGTCCATTAAAAAATTTTATTAAATTTAAAATTCCTTGCCTTCTTTTGACCGTTATTTTTCTCAATAAATATTTTTATTTTATTTTATTTTTTTGTCATGAGTATATGAAATCAATAGCCCCCCCAGAAACAGATAAGATCGATGAAATGTTTGACAGGTGTAATAGTCTTAAGACGACCGTGGCGAGAGTGTTAATTAACAGAGGCGACAGGTTTAATCCGCTTTGAAGGTTTTATGCTTCTTTGACTACAAACACTAAAGAACACAAGTCAAAAGCCACCACCTCACAGCAATAATTAACAAAATTTTTGACGATATCTCTGATGACAGTGAATTGCCTGAAAATGTGTTTTTTTAATAGCAAAGAAATTTGACACGATTTTACCTAATCTGATTGTGTTATAACTGTTGATTTGATGTTTTATTATAGTTAGGTAGGTAGGTGCTAACTCAGAAGCTGCCAGCTCGGTGGTCGAATTAGTATTAAAGAACCCGCAGAGAATTCCAATCATATACTAGAGAGTGGCTTATATCCTTGTTCTTAATGCCTTATATGCAAATTAGTTACATAACCTCAATCGGTAATTTGCTAGAAAGCAATGAAGCAACAACAATTCAACAGCTATAAGCGATTAATAATACAATCAAATTCCATTTCAATTAAAATCACTTAAAAGATACTTGAAAAGTGCCAATTACTTACCAGCGCGAATTTAATTATCGCGAGGCAATTTGATGCATCCTCTCTGAGATGCATTGCTCGATTCCTCCCTCCTTTGTACCCAACCCTCACCGCAATATGCACACACACAAAAGGGGGACTCTCTGTTTCCCGCAGCCACACAATCTCTTATGAATTCTTCCACCCAATCACATTATCGTGTCGGATCTAATCAAAGGCTACGACCGTTGATTCCGCAACTTTGCTGATTCGTTTGCATTTTTGAACGTCTCACCTCGATGGATCCCCCCTGTCTAGTAGATCCACCGCACTGCACCGCACCATGTGCATAGTGCTTTTCTGCCTTTTGATTTGATGCAAATCGAGCGTTGATTATTTTCCTGCATATGCTGAATACTCATCGAGAATGAGTTTTTGACACGTAAAAAAGTGTCAAATGCAAATTTTCTTTTAGATTTGTGCTGGCGCTCGAGCCTCGTAAAAGATAGAAAATGTAAAAAATCTAAGAATATGCAAATTATGGAAATTATTGAAAAATTCATTGAAGTTTTACCGCCTCTGTGAATGCATAAATGCGCTTGGGCAGATTAGGTTTGCTTCAGCTTAATGGAAACATTTATGCGCTGAGATATAATTGATGTAGATGGAAAGGCGCTCAATCATATTAAAAATTGATTTAACAAAAGAGTTTTGTCTAATTAGCGAACGCCAGTAGAATTGTCTGCCCCCCCCCCCCCTTAACTGCATTAGGTACTTTAATTGATTGAAAGCCGAAATTGAGGCCCCTTATGGGGTCTCTGGAACGTAGGCCATAGACAAGAGTATTTATTTATTTCGCTAAATGCTAGCTACAATGGTCACAGGACACAATACTTAAATTAAGCTAAGGTACAGAGCAATTATTGAGGATTCTAGTCATAGGCTCAAAGTGTCCACCATAGTTGGTGCGATGAGAACACAAATAAATGAAGTCATTAGATCGCAAGTGTCAAGATCCTGAATTGAAATTAATTTTCTGAAGCATCAAAGGCATGTCAATGTCACCCCCTTCACAAGTTGAAATATAAAGCTAATATCACAAATTTTTCTACGAGTCTCAAGAGTAGAGGAAAGTGTATTAAATTTAATCTTTCGTTATAAGAAGGAAGATGAAGTCTATCCCTCCATTCAAGACCTCTTAGAGCAAAAAGTAGGAATCTCCTTTGCACGCTCTCACAATACGATCGGAGTAATTTTTGTAAGAGGGAGACCAGACAGGAGGACTGGCATATTCTCCAAAATGGGTTTAACAAGAGTGGTAAAAAGAGCTTTAGTAATGTAGATATCATCCTTAATTCTTTTGCCCAACGCTTTACAAAGCCTAACATTGAGTTTTGGCTTTTAACGATGCGATCTATGTGAAAGTTAAAGGTGAGTTTCGAGTCAAACAATATCTCCAAGTCACACAGATTTTATCAACTTTTGAAAGTAATAACCCATTTATAGCATATAGACAACATTCGAAGGGACTCGGTTACGAGAGAAAATGGTATCAACGTTTAAAATGAGAGAACTCTTTTCACACCATTCAACAAGTCTGTCCAGGACAGACTGCAAATTCAGACAGTCGCAATGCGAGTTGATTATAGTTTTAGATCATCTGCGTATATTAGCAAATCAGATTTGGTAACTACATAGGAAACATCATTTATGAATAAACATGAAAAGAAGGGGCCCTAAGTGACTACCCTGTGGAACACCGGAGTAAGCCGTTATTTCTTCAGACAGAGCAGAACGCAACTGAATCCTAAGTTTGCGATCCTTAAGGTAGGATGATAACCAATTCAACAGCCAAATTGATAAACCTAAAGATCTAAGTTTAAATAACAAAACAGAGTGAGGAAGATTGTCGTCTGTATAAATACAATGAGTTTCGCAACCACGCTCAAACGATTCGATACAGGTAGATGTAAACTGGAGCAAGTTTTTTGTTGTTGTTGACCTTCCCTTCATAAAATCATGCTGATGAGCATTAAGAGCTCCACTATACAATGAAAATACAAAAATTCATATAAAGAAGCTTATCGACCAATTGCTATCACTTCGATTCTTTCAAAGGTTTTTGAATCTATCATTAACTCAAAATTAATGAAGTATCTAGAAACTAATCATCTCATCAACGATCGCCAATATGGCTTCCGAGCTGGACGCTCATCTGGAGACTTGCTGACCTTTCTGACGGAACGTTGCAACCGTAGTCTTCACAATTTTGGTGAGTCTAAAATCGTTGCCCTAGATATTTCAAAGGCCTTTGAGAGTCTGGCATCCAGCCCTTTTAGCCAAACTCAAAGCACTTGGTCTCCCCCTCCTCTTCTAGTATGGATTGAAAGTTTCCTATCTAGTCGCCAGTTTCATTCAGTTTTCATTAATGATCTGCTTTCCCTTACTTTCAATCCCATCCATAGTTTCGCAGATGACAGTACTCTTGATTTCGCTTACTCCTTTGACACTCTTGCGGAATCCAGGGGGAATGCCGCATGTGTTAAACGAGATTGCATGATTATATTATTGAATAACGATCTTTACAGTATCCTCGCTTGGGGCAAAGCGAATCGCGTCGAATTCAATGCATCTAAGACCCAAAGCTGTCTCATCTCATTAAAACAAGATCATAACTTAACCGCACCCGTTTCTTTTGATGGAGCATTAATTTCTGATTCACCGTCACTAAGCATTCTTGGCATTAATATTTCCAGTAAGTTAAACTGGACAGACCATATCTTCTCTGTTGCCAAAGAAGCATCGAAATGTCTTGGATTTCTGAAAAGGTGTAAGAAATATTTCAGCCCGTCAAATCTAGCGCTCCTCTACAAGTCCTACATTAGACCTAGAATGGAATACAACTCCCATATATGGGCTGGGGATGGTCACAAAGCCTTAGCTTCATTGGATATTGTCCAAAAGATAGCCTTCAAGCTTATTGGCGATGTGGCAATAACTTGTCATATCGACTCATTCGAGCACCACCGCCGCAATGTTCGATGCCTTTCGCTCCTTTATCGCTATATCCATGGTCAATGCTCTGATGAAATATCTAGTCTAATCCCATGTAGAATGATTCCTACCCGCAATACTCGCGCTGCAAACCGCGCACATCATTTAACCCTTCAAATTACTTTCGGCCGTACAGTAAAATTCCGAGATGCTTTTTTATCCCGAACAGTGCGAATGTGGAACAGCTTACCATCTTCTGTTTTTCCTCCGGCATACAATCTGCGGAAGTTTAAGGCGACACACATCGGCACCTCCGCCACTCTCCTCACATCCCCTAATCCTTTCCCTATCTCCTTCCTGCCATGCTGTGCTTTGCATCATAGGGTATCCCCTGAGCTTGGCTTAATAATAATAAAAAAAAAAAAAAAAACAGTTTGGGAAACAATAGGACGATAGTTGGTAACATGCTCCCTTTTACCCGACTTAAAGATTGGGACAATAAACGACTCTTTCCATAACTTAGGAAATTTACCAAGCCGCAGTGATAAATTAAACAAACAGAACAACCACAGTTCAGCTTGGACATGGAATCTCCAACAGATTTCTGATCAATAGTGAAGAATGGGATATCAACTTTAGGAAGCGTCGTTAAGTAATTAAAATAAGCAAAATCTATTTGAGCGTCATTAGTTAAAAATGATTCACTAAAGTAATCAGCAAAGAGATTAGAAATCACAAAACGGATCATGACTAGAATTATTATTAAATACAACACAGGAGAAAAATTATTAGATTCCTTTTTCGTATTTACAAAACGCCAAAATTGCTTAGGATCCGTCTTATTACATTTCTCATCCTAAACAGGTACACGTGTATCATAGGCATGCAAAAGAGCATTACGAAATTCGCTCCTCAAAAACAACATACCAGTACCCTCGCAATCAATGCACACTATCACGTCCAAAGTTGGATGGTATGAGTCAATAGGAACCATAATGACATATCACACGGACGAATCAAACATTTCGAAGCATCCGAGGTAAAGACCAAATCCAAGCATTTATTATGGTTGTTCTTAACATCATTTACCTGAGAAAGACCCATTGCAGCAATAGCATCCAGGAAGATATGCGCAGAAGATGTACTGGGGACCAAGGAGTCCTCATCATCAGAAACCTAACATTGAACAGTAGGAAGATTGAAATCACCAAGGAATATAATATCATCCGAGTCCCGCGCCAGCTCGAACACATATTCCACAGCAGCAGCAACGGCATCGTATGAAGCAGACGGACTGCCAGGAGGAATGTATACACAGCTAGAATATACAGTATTTTTGTCCCAAATGTTATACTGATGCATAGGAATTCAGACAGGTATGGATTAGGAATATCGATCTTGGAACAGCCATAAGAAATCTTTACCGCGATTAGAATAGCTCGTCCTCCGAGCACAGAAATGTCATCAGGATTTCGATCACGTCGAAAAACTTAGAAGTCGTTGTCGAGTAATTCAGCATCCGAAAAGGAATTGTTAAGCCATGTCTCCGTTAAAATAATAACAACGTGAGGAATATTAAAAGAGTTCAAGTAGAGCCGACGTGTTTTTGACCGTAGACCACGAACATTTTGGTAATAAACTACCAAGTCTTTAATCTGCGACTCCAGACTTATGAGCAATTGCTCATAGGTCCCAACCGGATGCTCTTATAAATTTAAGTATTACCCCCCAGCCTTCCCTACCGGCTTCATGTAGTTCGTCCAGGAGGAGCCAAGGAATCTGTAACGCTTTCCTGAGAGATTCGGACAGTGACAAAGAAAGTCACTCATCCTCTCGGATTCGTCACCACAACCCCTGCATATAGGATCAGCAGCAAGCCTCAACCTGTGTAGGTGACCTCTGAGAAAGGAGTGCCTAGTGAAAATTGACACCATAGTTCTCAGGGTTGGCTTGTTTAGTCCTAGGTCTGCCCCACAGTTCCTTTGTAGTTCTCTCTGAAGGGTCATCTAACTAGAAGCGACTGTGTTGGCAGTCGGTTCAAGCTGAGATATTAGAGACAAGGTGTTTTGGTGCTATCCCAATTGTGGAGGAGGATACCTCCGAGGTAGCACCAAGACGAGAAAGTTCGTCTGCCTTCTCGTTCCCGCTAATGTCGCTGTGACCTGGCACCCAAAGTACCATTACCCTGTTGTTCTATGAAAGGGAGTTCAGGGTGGTTTTACATTCCAATAGAAGTTTGCAGGCTGTAGAAGGTTTTTACAAGACCTTGTCAGCTGCTTGGCTGTCCGAGCAGATTTCAATCTCCTTATCCTCAGTGTCTGAGTTAAGGAAATGCCTTACTGCTTCAAGGATGGACTTGACTCTCGCCTGGAAAACCGTGACAAGGCTTTCAAGGTGTATGGAAATTGTGGGTTTCATGGCATAAATCCGATATGGAACCGCCTGTATATATGAAAGGGTTTGTCAATGGTTGAAGCACGCAATGTGATTCCCATTCTGCCCTATCTGGAATTATCAATTTAAAGTTGCTTTTCACCATAGTTAGTCGCGAGCATTACGTACTTCAACTTAAACATGATTTTCGCAAGTCATTTCTGTAGTTCTGTTCGATGAAAACACCGAGTAAACCTAGGGCCCCCTAATGCTACACTACTAGCCACACTTACACTAAAAATTGTTTAGGGTAAAATTTCGACATTTGCCACTTGAGAACTGTCACTTGAAATTTGTTGCTGATTGGCAAAATAAGCGAAAATTAAAATAAAAATAAAAGTAAATAAATAGAAAAATAGCTAGACGCATTTCTTTTATCTTCGTCCATTTTGTAAATATGACTTTTGACAATTTATTATACTCAGACGAACTGTCAGAGAAATGTCATCCTAGATTCAAATAACTTGTTCGATGAGTGCACAAAAACCCTGGGTAACTAGCCGCCATATTGTTGGGTTTTCATTGAACAAACCTCATGTAACCTCATGTTTAGCCCTTCAACTTCTTTTTGCATGCCCTTTCGACACCAAAGAAACACACTTCTAATTTTTAGCGATTTTAGCGGTGAAATGGAACCCTTTTTTCCTCCCTCTCGACAGACTCCTTAGTTCCAGTATTGTCATAAATACAAATTGCAGGTTTTAATAGCATCTTAGCTATATTTACAGGTGGGTATTTTACAACGAAATCACTAACTAACTATGTTTTATGGAGAGTGAACTCATAAGAGACCATAATGCAGCTGATATAACTCAAAAAGTGGGCCAATTGCAGATGATAATAGACTCTATAACTTGACTATATTTCATAGGTACCATTTCACCCAGAAACTATAAGTTTGTGGTATGTGTATTCGTTTCTACACTGACCCAAGTAGACTCCAAGAGGGAATGACGAACTGAATATGACTTGAAAGACAAAACTACCGGCTAGCTCACTCCGTGGTCTGTATGTGAATACAAGAGCATCGAAATTTTGTCTAATTTTACATATTCTACTCCAAAACCATGCATGGTTATGACGATTTACCTAAGTACTCTAGGGGTTCGATTCTTGAATAACGAAGGATGATTTCGTATACGTTGAACTGTGTCGAAACCATTCGAAATGAATGCGTTTGTGATATTCTTGAAATTCGTATTCGTTATTTTCGTACGCAAACCATTCGTTATTTACCGAATTCGTAAAAACCATTCGTAACTCAAGAATAGGCCCATAGATTAAGCTAGGCTAGTTTAGATGGTTGCCGTCAAGGAAGACTTGGCCTGGTTCACTGACGAGTGCAATGTTCCCCATAGATTCATGGGAATAACCCTATATTCGCCGTGAGATTCTCTAAGGAAACTCAGGATGCATCTAAGCTCTTTACCTAGCAGAACCCTCTAGATCGAAGAAGCATTAACTACCAATTAAAATTAACCCATCTCATTTGGGTTCCAGAGCAGGACACTCGCAAAAGCGCATTTCGAACTGATTCGATTCGATTTCCTCAAAAGTTTTATAGCTACGACAGAAATCGATTTACTCTAGACCTCAGCCTCCTAGCATGTTTACCCAGTGGCACAATGGCCCATTAGCATCCCTACTATAGTTTCTTGGTGCCGGCTCTGCTCACCTTCAATAGCTCCATTGTTTCTTGCCTCGCAATCCAACAGCTTATATGGAAATGTCTAAGTCCGACTTTCTACGCATAGATACTAATAGTATTGCTTGGTACATTCCTGCCAATTCTACCTAAAAACAGTACATTTTTCAGGCAATCTGTATGACTCGTTCCAATTCCAGTTGCTGGAGTATATATACTCCCACTTCTGTGTTTGTACTTGTCTTCGACCCATCTGTAAAAGAAAGAGATGTCTGCTGGTAAGAAATCCCTCGTACCCTTTCCAGTCGTTTCTAGTGGGTATCAATGCATTGAACCATCCACTGAAGATTAGGGTAGGAGCTTGGGAGTTTATTACATACTACATTGCTATCAATGCAATCCATTTATTGTCCGAAGGATATTGGTATGTCCAAATTCCCCTACAGTAGAGATCTATTGGTAACAGATTGAGCATTACCCCTAATACACCCAGTTATACCCAGACACAATGTTCGCTGGATTTTTCGACAACCCATCCAGATTAGATATCTTCTTAAGTGACGTTCACTAGACTATGGGGCCGTAGCACTAGATCTGCCTTATTATGGCTGTGTACATCCGTCGTACCACTTATGCTTTAAGGCCCCAGCTAACGCCAAAAATTAAGGATTTCTTCAATACTCCACAAAAAACTGTGAAACTATTAAGAGGCTCTTAAGTGACGAAATTAATTCAATTAATTGAATTAATTAAACATAAAAATTACTGCACAATGGCTATAACTTAATTAAATAAAAACAAATTACGTAGGCATACTTAAATAATTACCAAAGACTTAAGTATTTGACGGAACTGACAGTCACCATTACCAGTAGGTACTTAGATTTGTATACTTGACAGCTTTTACATAAGTACCAGTACCGGGAATTGTAATTATATTTAAAAACTTTTAAATGAAAGTGCTACTGGTACTTGTAATTTTACAACGATGTATTTTTGATGAAATATTTATGAGTCAGTACAGAGGAGCCGCATTACAGACTAAATAAAGATCAATTTCAATAGAAGGTAATCAAAATTGTGCTCCCTCTGAGCTCTTATATGAAGAGGTATTTACTAATAACAACTCTAGGCTCAAAGGTGGATAGTTTGGACCACAATCATTTAACACGTAGATAATATCCGTAGAACTGATTCGCTTATGAAATTAATTGAACACAAGCAACCAAACTAGATCAAGGTGGAGAGGCATCACATTGAGGCTCTTTAGCCCCCGAGAAACTATACAGGAAGTGATACATAACTGCTTTACAATCCTTTACGATTTTTTATCTTTTATTCATATCACAGCACATTCAAATATTATTTCCTCACCAAGAACCTATTACAGTTCTCCCAATATGGCGTCCTTCAGAGTTAACCTAGAAAAATCATCATCGCGTGCTTATTTCTATTTTATAACAACTTTACTGACACAAATGTGTGACATCTCAATTAGTCGGTTTCACAAAAAGGTGTGAACTTTTCATCTCTTTAATTACTTCTACTGTTGAGTATGGGGGGGGGGGGGGGGTGTATTCAAATGTTAGTCCGAAATCACCAACCCTTTTAGTTAGTTGTGTCCCAATAGACTGATGGCACTTTGCACGCACCACATATCGTGGAGCTGAAGGTTTTTTTTACCAATTGTTTTCACTTCATTTTTTTTCCAAATTATTTAATTAAATAACCTAAAAAGCGTTTTACATCTTTAAGTGAATTGAAAATTAAAAATCAAGATACATATGTACATGTACATAATTTGTGGGAAGAGCACAGTCAAGATTTGTTCAGTGCAGGTACATACCTAGAATCTTCACACCTCCTCCGATAGCAGCAAATTCCATAGATATGTTCGCATGATGTTTATTCGCTAATTGAATTTAATTACACGGGTGATTTGCACTAGTAACGCTAGGTTAAATCACATTTTAATGCATGCTAGCGGCAACAAACATTCGATAGGTATTTAATGAAGATGCAGACATCTATGCAAGTTGGGAGGGACGGGTACTTAAATTCAGCGTTACATTCCACTTTGCCACCAGTTTCATAGGCTGTGCGAAAAGTTTATCCATAAATTCACGGTATAAACCCATAAAAGTCATACTATCATTTTGGGGCATCATAAATTCCAGGTGATATTTCTTAGTTATTTATTTTTGACGTTTTTGAGAGGTGTACACCGTACATAACACACAGCACGGAGATGATGACGATGTAATGAGACCAAAAGACTAATGAACCTGTAAATTCCGTTTACCAAAGGTGTGCCATCGCCTATTGTTCAAGAGAAATGTTTTGTAGTTAATTATTTTTAATACAATACTTATAAGCGGTCATAGCCCTAGCCATAATGCATAAAAAAATTTTAAGAACTCAGAAAATTTTCAGGCTAATTAGCAAATATTTATGTCGAAGGCCGTGGTTGTATTCATGGCACACCATGGTTCTACCAACATGGTTACTATGCGTTACAAACGAACAAACTTAATAAATTGGGGCTGTTGATTTTCGAAGCTTCGAAGTTTCAGAAGAATATTCTAATATCGAAGTTTCGGAAGAATATTCGAATATCAAACTTTTGGAGGAATATTCTAATATCGAAGTTTCGGAAGAATATTCGAAAATCGACGTTTCGGAAGAATATTCGAATATCGAAGTTTTGGAGGAATATTCGAATATCGAAGTTTCGGGAGAATATTCGAATATCGAAGTTTAGGGAGAATATTCTAATATCGAAGTTTTGGAAGAATATTCGAATATCGAAGTTTTGGGGGAAGATTCTAATATCGAAGTTTCGGGAGAATATTCTAATATCGAAGTTTCGGAAGAATATTCGAATATCGAAGTTTTGGAGGAAGATTCTAATATCGAAGTTTTCGGAAGAATATTCGAATATCGACGTTTCGGAAGAATATTCGAATATCGACATTTCGGAAGAATATTCGAATATCGAAGTTTCGGAAGAATATTCGAATATCGAAGTTTTGGAAGAATATTCGAATATCGAATTTTTGGAAGAATATTCGAATATCGAAGTTTTGGAGGAAGATTCTAATATCGAAGTTTCGGGAGAATATTCTAATATCGAAGTTTCGGAAGAATATTCGAATATCGAAGTTTTGGAGGAAGATTCGATTATCGACGTTTCGGAAGAATATTCAAATATCGACATTTCGGAAGAATATTCGAATATCGACGTTTCGGAAGAATATTCGAATATCGACATTTCGGAAGAATATTTGAATATCGAAGCTACCATGTGATCATGTTCAACATTTATAACGCAATTTTTATTCACTTCCCTTTGAATTTAGCTATTGCGAGCATACTATATAAAACCAAGATGGTGGCTACGTGATGGTGGATGACACGATACAAATTTAATATCTGGGGGTTATCGGGTTCGCGGATTACGAAATTTTTGATAAAAATTTAGAAATTCAATATGGCAGACAAAAGTATCTACTTAGTTATAATCATATTCGGTTTTTTGATGATTTGGAATTGGGGATTACGGCGTTTTTGAATAAAGTTCCGAAATTTTTGTTATTAACTTCTTTTGTGAGTTAAGGTCAAATCTTGTAATCCAATCAACTTGACACTTCACATATGTACGTGCAACAAAGAGAGACAAGAGACATATCTGCTGGAAACGGAAAGTTCGCGTAAACAACTAAAGATTCGGAAAATCGATGGTTCTTGAATGGAATCTTCGGGAAGGCTCTGGAATAGAAACACGGGATAGTTTTGGACAATTTTAAGAGTATATAAATACAGCAATTGTCACTGCCTTGCCTTAGACAGTGTAGTGTTTACACGCAAAAGTATATAATAGGCGAAAGGTTTCTAAGGGTACGTACACAACAAGGCGAGGCTAGGCTAGGCAGTTGAGCGAGGCGAGGTGTATAGTGTTCACAACAAGGCGTTCAGTTTCTTGGTAAATCGCGAAGTGAGAGCATGTAAATTGTGTAATCAAATTCTGAAGAAGAAATTTTGTGTTTGTCAAGTAGCGCAACTAAATGCCACTTTTCAGTTAAGTGTACTTTCCGCAGTTTTGCTTATGACCCGATAAATAACAAGCGATTAGAATTTGGGGAATTCGTCTTTCACATATGTATATGAAGATCTATATATTGATCCTCATATATTCTTCCAGTATATGAGAATGAGTTAAAAACCATTCGATTATATCAAAGAAAAAACCTATATGAATATGCCAGTTATCAAAATTAACGCGCTGCATCTCGCGAAAAAATGAAAAATTTCATTCTCGAGCGAGATATTAATTTTTGGGACAGAACAAAAACTTGATGAAATTTGTAGTATTAGTTAAGCATTATGCGATGGTTACACAATAGTTAACAAAATGCCCTTTCCCGACGTATATCCAGTTCCGATATCTTTCGTATTTACGGATCAGTTAACTTAAGTATGAAAAATTGTTTTGTTTTTTACTATTCCCTTTATAACGCGGCATACGATTTATTGCGCCAACTCGTAGAAAATTCAAAATTAAATTAAAAAAAATTCTGAGGAATTTTTATATGAAATCTCAAGAATATCTCTGAGAAATTTTTATATGAAATCCTGAGGAATTTTTATATGAAACCGTTATGCAAATGAAAAATGTAGATAAGCGTATGACACAACTTTAGATATTACACTATCTTTTATATCCTAGATCAAGTTTGTCCAACCCGCGGTCACATATGGCCCAGGACATTTATGAATGGGGTTCAACACAAAATTATAAACTTAGTTAAATTTTTGTGATTTATTTTTGTAACTCGATTACGCGTTCTTAAGCACGACCTTTGTAGACGACAATAGAACTGATTGGAATAATCAGAGTATGTTGACTCCTCATTTCATTTTTAGAATAATAATAATAATAATAATTGAAACAATTGAAATACATAGTCTGCGAGAACTTCAACTGTCTACCTATTACGGTTCATGAGATACAATCTGGTAACAGACGGACGGACAGCGATGTCTTAATAATAGGGTTCCCGTTCTTACCCTTTGGGTACGGAACCCTAAAAACGAAACATTGATGAATTGGCCACATGCATATGTCGTTACCGTCGTGAGTGGTATATATGTTGAAGAAGAAAACCAGGAAATACTTGGTCCATCAAGGAGCGGCACTGGAAAGGTTATTTTTATTTTATTTGAAAGCTCGAGAGAATTTTGCTCCCCCTGGGGAGAATATTCTCATCTCCCAAATTCCCAAATTCTCCGTAGTTGCAGAATTCCGCCCCTGCCGCAGATTAAAAGCAATTTTGGAGTTGTTAATTTTTTGTTTTTTTTTAAGCATTCAAAGATATGAAATTAAACCTATCTTTAAAAGAGGACAGGACGAAAGGTTTGGATCAGTGGTAAGACATAAGGTCAACTAATATTAAAAGGAAATATTGATAAAGCACCATATTTATGAATGGCGTCTAGATTCTAATTTAAAACGGTAAAATTTACGAATTTAAAACGGTAAAATTTACGAATTAATGTAGTAGATTTTGTGCTGCTCATAACAGAAGATTCTCCAGTTAGTCATGATCAGAAACACATCCTTAATGTACGCAATAATAAAAAATAATGAGCCTTCTAGATAGCTAGCCCAGTGGAAAACCGGAAGTGTTATTTATTTCATTCAAAAGATCAAACAAAATTGCACAAAAATTTTGTCCTATTGGTTTAACTTTCTCCATGCCGAACAGATCTCAGAAATAGGTTTCAATGTAAATAAAACAGTTTGGAGAAACCTAAGCTGAAATGCAATACAAAGTGGGTCAAATAGTTAGAAATGTCGAACTAACTGCTTTTCTTGTATATACTACAGGAATAATAACAGAAGCTTACAACTGTTGCAGAGATACTTCGTAAAACCTGGTTAAAATCAGTAAGACCAACATCTATCCCAGTATCTATCACAGGAAACTGTACTAAAAAATTTGTTAAAGAGAGATTGGCAATGTTTTAAGTAGATCAACATTATAAACATCACCAAAGATCAGGGATGAGGGGTATGCGTCACAATTATGCTTAGAGCTCTCACGATCATCATCTTCAAGAACTGTTTACGCTCGTTGTGCAGAATACATTGGATTCTAAGTAACTAGTCATTATATAAATTCTCTAAGCAAAAGATATACTGATTGTCCGATTTAAAGTGAGTCCTGAGTCCTGAAAGAGTATTCCAACCCATATTCTTTAAATTCTTAATGTGCCTTAAAGTTTATTCTGGTGTCATTCTGGAGAGCCATAATATCCTTTTATGTATTTATGTATCCTTTAGCGCATTAAAATACCCTATTACCCAAAATAAAAGATGCATGAGGCTAACTGAAAGTAACCAAACTTAATATTATAATAATAAGTCGAATGTGATGACTTTGATTGGGAAAAGCCCTTAGCTTTATCAGCTTTTGTACTCAGATAAAGGTTTTGATTGAATTTTAAATTAACAATATTTTATGGATGCGCCTTCCTTCTCCACTGTTAAGATTTTTCTGAAGTTGTGACCTTGTCAAAAATGAGCAGCATCTTATTTCTGTTCAGCTGCATTTAAGCTGAAAGTTATGACTCCTTTAAAATTTTATGACAAAGCATCAATAATTAAATTTGTTTTCCAAGAGAATTAATTGCAAAATGCCTCAAGTGATATCACACATCTTTTCTGTTGGCGGACTACAACTCCCCACCCAACTAGAGAGGCAGTAAAATTTTAAGAGCTCCATCATTCCTCTGTTCTGACTCAACTAATTATAGAAAATTTCTTAGCGAAAAAAAAAATATTGTTTATTAAATCTTTTTTTGTTTTTTGATTGTTTTGTTTTTTATTGAAAACATCTACTAAGCTATAACAGTAACAGAAACAATAAAAAAAAAACATAATCGCAAGAGGTGGACCAAAGATGAATATAAAAATGGCGTCTACCTACATAAGAGGCGGAGATTTTGCTGCTTTTCTTGGCACAATCGAAAGTCGACTATATACCTACTAATACTAATGCAAATTAGTTTGATTAAGAACCGGCCAGGCGAGGTGATTTTAAAGCGCTTAATAAATGTTTGGCTAAGCGGACAACTTATCTAGTATTCGCTGAGAGACCTGAAGGTCGCAATCACAAATTCTATCAAGCAAAAGTTGCTTTCAAACAAACAAAAGATTTTTAAACACAAAAGACGCCAGCCAGTTCAGACTACATAATCTTTGGGAAAAAAAAACGCGCGAGTTGTTCGTACGTACTAATGCGCGTGCGTGGTGTTAACCAGACATGGGCCTAAAAATTTGGAGCTTTGTCTTCCTAATTTTTATCTTATGAATTATTTCCTTGAGATGCCAATAAGAGATTTCGTTTGAATTTTGATTAATTTTGCCATTAAAAGTTGAAAATGGAAATACCTGGTAGCAATTTTTGGGTGTCATTTTTTAAATGCCTGTATACATTTCGAGATAATAATTAACTGTTGATTTGGAAATTGCGCAATTCTTTTGACAAATTATTTGTTTACTCTTTTGTTTAGTTAAGTTTAGGATTAAGTTTTTTTTTTTTTTTGTTTTTTAATTATTAATGAAAGCGAATAAATTTTACATCTCGAGTTTGTTTATTCCAACGAATATTCTTAGAGATGGCACTAGATAAAATGTCGCATAACCGAAATTAAAAATATGTTTTCAAAAATAATTTGACATTATCGCTTTCAGCCAAAAATAAATTGAATGCGATCCTGATAGCCAAAAATAAATTGAAAGCGATTTTGGCAGCCAAAAATAAATTGAAAGCAATCCTGATAGACAAAAATTAATGGAAAGCAATCCTGATAGCCAAAAATAAATTGAAACAGGATCGACAAAAATAAATTGAAAGCGATTCGGACAGCCAAAAATAAATTGAAAGCGATTCTGATAGCCAAAAATAAATTGAAAGTAATCCTGATAGCCAATAATAAATTGAAAGCAATCCTGATGGTCAAAAATAAATTGAAAGCGATCCTGATTACCAAAAATATATTGAAAGCAATCCTGGAAATCAAAAATTAATTGAAAGCAATCCTGATAGCCAAAAATAAATTGAAAGCGATTCGGACAGCCAAAAATAAATTGAAAGCGATTCTGATAGCCAAAAATAAATTGAAATCAATCCTGATAGCCAAATTGAAACTGAAAGCAATCCTGATAGCTAAGAAACAATAAATTGAAAGCAAACCTGATAGTAAAAATAAATTGAAAGCGATTCTGATAGGCAAAAATAAATTAAAAGCAATCCTGATAGCCAAATTGAAACTGAAAGCAATCCTGATAGCTAAGAAACAATAAATTGAAAGCAATCCTGATAGCAAAAATAAATTGAAAGCGATCCTGATGGTCAAAAATAAATTGAAAGCGATCCTGATTACCAAAAATATATTGAAAGCAATCCTGATAGCCAAAAATTAATTGAAACAGGATCGATAAAAATAAATTGAAAGCGATTCGGACAGCCAAAAATAAATTGAAAACAATCTTGATAGCCAAAAATTAATGGAAAGCAATCCTAATAGCCAAAAATAAATTGAAACAGGATCGACAAAAATAAATTGAAAGCGATTCGGACAGCCAAAAATAAATTGAAAGCGATTCTGATAGCCAAAAATAAATTGAAAGTAATCCTGATAGCCAATAATAAATTGAAAGCAATCCTGATAGCCAATAATAAATTGAAAGCAATCCTGATGGCTAAAAATTAATAAATTGAAAGCGATTCGAACAGCAAAAAATAAATTGTAAGCAATCCTGATATCCAAAAAAAAATTGAAAGTGATCCTGATAGCCAAAAATAAATTGAAAGCAATCCTGATAGCCAAAAATTAAGGGAAAGCGATTCTGATAACCAAAAATAAATTGAAAGCAATCCTGATAGCCAAAAATAATTTGAAAGCAATCCTGGAAGCCAAAAATTAATTGAAAGCAATCCTGATAGCCAAAAATAAATTGAAACAGGATCGACAAAAATAAATTGAAAGCGATTCGGACCGCCAAAAATGAATTGAAAGCGATTCTGATAGCCAAAAATAAATTGAAAACGATCCTGATTACCAAAAATATATTGAAAGCAATCCTGGAAATCAAAAATTAATTGAAAGCAATCCTGATAGCCAAAAATAAATTGAAACAGGATCGACAAAAATAAATTGAAAGCGATTCGGACAGCCAAAAATAAATTGAAAGCGATTCTGATAGCCAAAAATAAATTGAAATCAATCCTGATATCCAAAAATAAATTGAAAGCGATTTTGACAGCCAAAAATAAATTGAAAGCGATTCTGTTAACCAAAAATAAATTGAAAGCAATCCTGATAGCCAAAAATTAATGGAAAGAAATCCTGATAGCAAAAAATAAATTGAAACAGGATCGACATAAAAAAAATAAATTGAAAGCGATTCGGACAGCCAAAAATAAATTGAAAGCAATCCTGATGGCTAAAAATTAATAAATTGAAAGCGATTCGAACAGCCAAAAGTAAATTGAAAGTGATCCTGATAGCCAAAAATAAATTGAAACTAATCATGATAGCCAAAAATAAATTGAAAGCGATTCTAATAGCCAAAAATAAATTGAAAACGATTCTAATAGCCAAAAATAAATTGAAAGCGATCCTTAAAGCAAAAAATAAATTGTAAGCGACCCTGATATCCAAAAATAAATTGAAAGTGATCCTGA
The DNA here is from genome assembly GCA_963930735.1 of Dioctria linearis. Taxonomy (NCBI): domain Eukaryota; kingdom Metazoa; phylum Arthropoda; class Insecta; order Diptera; family Asilidae; genus Dioctria; species Dioctria linearis. The sequence goes on along the minus strand of OZ005742.1, from coordinate 259,377,988 downwards.
TATCCAAAAATAAATTGAAAGCGATCCCGATAACCAAAAATAAATTGAAAGCAATCCTGAAAGCCAAAAATAAATTGAAAGCGATCCTTAAAGCAAAAAATAAATTGTAAGCGATCCTGATATCCAAAAATAAATTGAAAGTGATCCTGATTGGCAAAAATTAATTGAAAGCGATCCTGATAGCCAAAAAAAATTGAGCAACGGGTAGGGATGTTAATCGTTTGCAAGGCTTTCACCGTGAGCAGAAGCGTCAATTCAACCCTGAGAACATTTATGAAAACAAACAAAAGCATTCCTACAGCCGCAAAATTGGGATAGTTACTGCTGCAGGCTAATCTAGTGCAATAGACAAAAGACTCGGATGGTATTAATGAAAGTGGACAAATAAAGTGGTAAAAGTATATAGCCCAGAACAGCCTTATGGCCAAGGAGAGTGAAACGAAACTTATAACATATAAAGAAGTGTTATAAAAATGAAGCAAGTAAATATTGGAAGGTAAGAAACTTTAATTATGTATAATGTCTCGTCTCATTCAAAATTATTCTACATTCTAAGGACATTAATTAGTGAAAATGAGCAAGCACTGCAACCTTTGAGATCTTTTGTTAAATTACCCATTCGAAATTGAAGTCCTTTACAAAATCTAGAATGTTCTTGAGGGCAATGCTTGTAACATCCTATGGCGATGGAATAGCCTTTTATATATGTTTTGGCCTTATGTGGTCAAGACCTTCACAGTTGCAGAGAACATGTTCAGTAGCCTCGCTAGCCTCTATGTTAAAGCAACTGGTATCGCTATCCTACCTGTCTTCTTAAGATGGTATCTAAGTTGCCAATGCCCAGTAAGCCGTCCGTTATGAGCCTTAGTTCTTTTCTGCTTATGAATTTCTTCACTTGTCCCAGGGATGTTTACCGAGTGTACCAATTAAATGTTGTCCACCCAAAGGCTGACTTGTGCCAAAAGGTGGGTCTTTGCCCGATCACAAATAGTGTTAGAGCCAATAAACATAGGTATGGCTCCTTTGCAAGGCGGTCCTTAATGCTTTCATATCCTGACGCTAAAATCAACGTACCCTCATTTATTTCAGCTAGTTGCTTCAAAATAGTAAGACAGTCCCAGACCATCTTAAACTCAAAGATATTCGAGTTTTTCCAGGATTTCAGGTGCCCAGAGTTCTATGGGGTGGATCTCTGCCTGGTCAATGGTAGGTGAGGCCTTCAATGTTTCAGTGAATCGATTCAGCCCATATCTGCCCACACCTGCTCCACTTTATATTTTGGATCTATCCATGTACCATTTAAGACATCGTCCCCCCCGGGGGTCTCACTATGCCCTGGAAGATCCATAAGGTCATTTTGGGATCAGTCCACACTTTTTCCCGAAAAGCCTGTGGTAAGAGCTGAATGTTGTTAGTTATCATTTCCAGGTGGAGATTCCAGGTAAGCTTGCTGTCCAGGATTATTCCTAGATATTTTGCTTGTTTGGAATATTCTATTACAATTCCATTTAACTTATGAGATGGGATCTGAATACTCCTTTTCCTAGTAAAAGGAACTAGCACTGTTTTACCTGGGTTTATTGATAGTCCCATGTTCTGGAACTATCTGGAAACGATGTTAAAAGCAGTTTGCATAAGCTCGGGTAAAGCTGTTTCAAACTTTCCTTTAATACAGATGACAATGTCATCAGCGTATCTTTGGGCCTTAAAGCCTTGCAGTAGGAGCTAGGAGCCATAGAAGTGGTGATAAAACCCCGCCCTGTGGGCAGCCTCTAGTGGCCATGATTGTTGTGGATTCGCCGTTCATGGTAACTTTTATGCAGCGTTTCTCAAGCATGTTGCCAATCCATCTGACGATGCAGGTTTCTATGCCTCTATCTTCAGATACCCTCTTGATAGCCTTTAAAACTACAGTCGGGCTAGTAGGTTTTGTTTTGGTTATATATGACAAAAAGGTCATTTTTGATTTGAGCCCCCAACTCAATATGTCAAGAGATGTATAATAAAACTGAGTAATATAAATAGATTAAATTTGATGAACAAGGTGAACCAATGTTGGGAGGTGTGGGACCCTATTCTTGAATAACGAAGGCATAGATATCTGAAATTTGTAAGTGAGGAAACCCTACAAGATATAGGTACATTACATTTGTAAATATTATCACGATACCCAGAACATAGTTCAGTCATACAAAAATCCAGTATTACAAGGAATCAAAACCACCATAAAAATCAATAATCTTATCGCAACAAAATCAACCCTGGGCACATCAAATCAAATCCAACCACATTTGCACGGTTTTGCCGGTTTTATTCGATCTGCTGTAACATTTGCATAATGCAATTTTAATAAGTTTATCGCAAAAAGAGCGTCGGCATCGGCATTTCCGGTTGTTAGTTTTAATTTTATTCGCAATAGTAATAAAGTTGCGAGAGTGATAATTTCTAAAAATAGATTGGTTGAGAGAACAAGTTTCTAAACTTTTGAAAGGTTGGTCACTTCAATAGACACTATAAATGCACAAGCACCTAGAGTATCTATTTTTTTTTTCTGAGGACGATGACGCACACTTTATTATACAATGTACGGAGATCAATCGACCGGCATACTACTATTGATTTGCACATTAATTTATGTTGTTAATAATTAATTATTGATTAATGTATATTTCTTTGATTACAATAAGCATTTTTATTACGGTAATTACATTTGAGTAGATTACTTAATACACAATTTACGTTATATACATACGTTTCAGAAAGAGACAGACGAATAGCATTCGACTTGGAAAAGCTGGAAAGGAAAAGAGAAATCTTCAGACTGTTTCATTACTAGTTCAACAAATTCCAAATACATTTGAAATTATTACTTTTATTGGAAACTTATGTCCCATGACATCAAACACTCCTCAAACTCAATTTGAAAGGAAATAAAGGTAGCAATTTTTTTTTTTACTCAATCCTAAAAGTACGTATGGGGGAGGGGGACAGAGAAAAGATTACAGGATATTATATTACTATTTATTTTTATTCTATATATTCACTTGGAAAATCACTGAACTATGGTGGATTTCGTACAGAACTTATTATTTAAAGTTAAGCGTAATAAAGTTAAGGCATTTGTAACTCCCAAGGATGCCCTAAGTTGCTAACTGAGACCGGACGGGATTTCCTAGGGACAATTTATATATTCTAACAGGATTTCCCAGTAACATTCCATGGACATATTCGTGCTGTGTCAGTCAGACACCAAAGTGATAAAAATTCTGCCGAAACATTTTTTGTAAATTTCTAAAAAAAAAAAAACTGAATGCTCAGTTCCGCGTCTAAGCTAAAAAAAATTGTTAGCGGCCTTTACATAAATTAAGGAAGATACCAACATTTAAAACTAACACAGATAGAAGATCGAATACCTCAACTGTTCGTGCGATAGAAATCAATGTACTGCGACTTTCCGGCATTAAGCAATAAAAGATTATTATCTGCCCAGCGTGCAATATTGCGAAAGGTCAGGTTGACTAAGTAATAACTGTACTTCATCGCCATATGAGTGAGTTTTGTAGTCTTCGACAACATTGGAAAGGTCATTTATATGCTGTGAGGAGCAGAAGACCAAGAATAGAGCCCTGATGGACACCACAATTTAGAGAGAAAGTACCGAAAACACAATCTTTCACATTTACCCTCTACAATCTATTACAGAGAAAGCTGCGGATTAAGGACACAGCATAAGAAGGAATAAATTGGAAGTCTGAACAGGTACAACTGTATTATTCAAAGCAGAAGAAGCCTGATAAACCTAGATGGAATACCATTTTATTTGGAGATAATCCTTAGACGTTGAAGGATATTGAAAATGACGTTTATTTAGCCACAACCACAAACTCAAATATAATTTTTTTTGAATCTCGCTAATAAATCAAAACATATATGAAAATCTCGTAAATTAAATTTTCATTAGTAATTAAAATCTTGGTAATTTTTTTTTTTGTTAGAGGCACATTTTTTTCTTTAGTTTTTGGACATAACAAAGTGCGCAATAGTTGCTCTCGAATTGCAAGACTTTTATCTATCAAAACGAAACTTTATTAATGCGAAGAAATATTGACAATGCAAGATTTTGGTAATGCATACAGATTCTGTTTCCATAGATTTATTCTAAAAGATTTTTTATTACCGATTTCAAATTGCGATCAATTGTACGCTCCCCTTGATATCGTCCCACCCCATAACAATGATTGCCTTTTAAAAAATAAATAATTGTAAAAATGTCAGTGAAATTCTGAAGAAAAATCGTCCTGAAAATTCATAAGAAAAATAATATTCAGATTTACATATACATTAGTAGATCGATTTAACGTCTTTGACGATAGAAGAACACTAAAATTTAATTTGAAACAGGAAAGGAGACACATTGTTTGAGAAGGTTGTAAAAGATTTGACTCATTTCTCAAGTCTTGAGCGGACTATAGCTCACAAAAAATTCACATTTATGTAAATTTATTTTTAGTTAGTCTTTACATACATATGTAAATTTTTTCCATTAATATATAGCACCGCTGACCTTTCGCAATTTTCATCATTTAGATTACAGTTCCTGCATTTTTATGTGGAAGCCGCATAGCTTTTGTCTCCATGATCTGTTTAAAAAAAATTTTTTGTTATTTTAATGAGAACCAGCGTAATTTCGGTTGGCTAACGGGTCAACTACACTTATATGTATAATATGGACTGACTACGTTCATAGAAATACACTGCAGAAAGTGCACTTACTTATTATAGATATATAGCAGTCTCTTTTGATCTAAGCACCAAGTACCAACTGAGCGAGAACTCTAAACAACAAAAAAATAAGTGGGTTCGTCGAAATAAATGTTTACAAATTAATTATTTCGAGTTATTACTCATCAAAGGCGCAGGGGCATTAGAATCCTTCAGCTGCTATTGTAGGTGAAGCTGCTATTGTAGGTGAAGCTGCTATTGTAGGTGAAGCTGCTATTGTAGGTAAAGCTGCTATTTTAGGTGAAGCTTCTATTGTAGGTGAAGCTGCTATTGTAGGTGAAGCTGCTATTGTAGGTGAAGCTTCTATTGTAGGTGAAGCTGCTATTGTAGGTGAAGCTGCTATTGTAGGTGAAGCTGCTATTGTAGGTGAAGCTGCTATTGTAGGTGAAGCTGCTATTGCAACTCCAAGTGTTTCTACAGAATCAGCATCTATTTTAGATGTCGACCCAGCCACGTGGCCCAATAGAATATATTTGGTAAATAGAGGTTCTCCAGACCCACTGTATGAATTTGAATTTCCACAAGATATCAATGGTCGTAGGTTTACTTTGAGATACTATAAGAGCCAAGCTTAATAACAGTGAAGAAATTTTGAGAGATTGGCTTGTATATTCTGTCGCAAAAAATTCGTTGTATTGCTTTTGCTGTAAAATCTTCAATACAACTACAACTTCCGATCTATCTGAAGATGCCTACAAAAATTGGAAGCATGTAGGTGATATGCTTAAATCTCATGAGACATCACGAAACCATGTAGAACCTGTAAAATCTTGGGTATAGAACTTTCACTTAGGCTCAAATCGTGTCGTACAATAGATGCCGAGTCACAGAGAATAATTAAATCAGAAATAGAACAGTGGAATAGAGTATTGTTACGAATTGCCTCAATCATCCAAAATGTTGGCTAAAAATGGATTGGCTTTTCAAGGTACTTCTGATAATCTGTATCAACATAACAATGGTAATTTTTTAAAACTAGTAGATAGAGTTGTTAGCCGAATTTGATAAAAAAACATATTATGGAAGCTATCATTACATCGAAATATTATTCTATTATTTTAGATTGTACTCCAGACGCTAGCAAAACTGAGCAGATGACCATGATAATTACGTATATTTCTATTATTCAATCCCAAGAAAGACCATTTAGGAACGTCAGAGATTGTAATAAATGAAAGTTTTTTAGGATTTATAACAATCGAGAAATTTACAGGTCTGGCACTAACAAAAATTATCGTGGAACAATTATCAGTACGATAATGGATCTAATATGAAAGGTATTCAAAGCTGCGTCCAAGCCAGGATTAAAAACATCAATCCACGGGCATTTTACGTTCCTTGCAGTAGTGCTTAGTGCTAACGACATGGCAAAGTCCTCACTGGAACCTACAATTTTTTTTAATACTGTGCAAAAAATATATGTTTTTTTTCCACTTCAACATTAAGGTGATCAATTCTTTTGAAGACTGTAAAAGGTAAACCACTTAGTGACACGAGATGGGAAAGTCGAATCGAAGCAATAAAACCACTAAAAAATCAAATAGGACAAGTTTACGATGCATTGTTTAGTGTTTACCAAAACACAGCTATGGATACCTCCACACGAGACGAAGCTTCGGTTTTGTTGAACCAAATTAAACAGTTTAAATTTGTATGTTCTATTATAATTTGGTACGAAACTTTGAATCGCATAAACCCTGTTAGTAAATTAATGCAAAGTAAAAAGATTTTGACTTAGTTTCCATCATTAAATTACTTAAAAATACAAAAGATCTCTTGGAAAACTCACGTTCAGATAAGTATTTTACTCAAGTTCTTGAAGACGCCAAAGCTTTAGCTTCTGAAATTGATTGCGAGGTGTTAGACTTTGAAATGGATCGTGCACGATCCAATCATTCGTCAAAAATATAAAATTGAAGTATTTTTTCACATTATGGATACAGCCATAAACTCCTTAGAATTAAGATTTTCCCAGATTTCTGAACACAGTAAACATTTTGCTTTTTTGTATAACATACCTATATGCCCTTAGGAGAACTCCCAAAAGATGAATTGTTAGAACATTGTAAGAACCCCGAGGCTATTTTAACTCATGAGAGCAATATAAATGCATTAGAACTTTGTGAGGAGTTGTCAGTCCTTTGTATGTTTTTAAATAGTATAATTTATGTCCTCAAGATGTTTTGAAATTTGTAACAGATTTAAGATTTGGTCCAAATATCAGTATTGCGCTCATGGATCCTTTTAACTTTACCAGTAACAGTTGCGCAAGTGGTGAAAGAAGCTTTTCTAAATTAAAAATAATAAAAAAATATCTGCGATCCACCATAACACAGAATAGATTATCTGGATTGGCTATGATTTCAATAGAACACAAGGTTTGCGACAGTATAAATTTATCAGATATATTATTAAAGATTTTGCAGAACAAAAAGTACGAAAAAAATTACGAGGTAGGATTTAATATTCTATGAAAAACTGTTTAATTTACACAATTTAATTATTTTAAAAAATGACTGATTTGTTTTGTAGTAACATAATTGTTTTTTTTTTTATCAGTATTAAATTTTAAAACAAATCTTTTGTTGTGTCATTTTTATACGTACCGGATGACTCTTAACTTAAATACCTACATATGAACCGATTGACCATAATAAACAATTAAACAGCTTGGTCCTAATCTTTTTAACTTCTAAAATGATTTTGATGAAAAATGTTTATTGTTCCTTTACATCACAAAACTTTTAAATTAATTTTGAAATTTATAATTTTCTAATTTTTTTTATAACTCTACAGTTTTAAGAATTTTCCTAGTGCCCCTATTCCCTCCATTTTCTAATATTTCTTCGCGTTTCCTTTGTATGGGTGACATATCTAACGCCCGTCGTAAGCAAACAATCACAATTCAATTGTAAACAAACAAATTGGCATTTTATTTTTATAACTGTTTCACTCTTAATTTATTTAAAACATAACAATTTATTATTGAAACAATTAAACTTACCTGACAATTCCCTCGACACAAACTCCGGTTGTTTCTGCAGCACACCACAAGCGCACTTCAGCACAATAATTCAAGACTCCGGAGTCTCGATTATATACAATTTCTTCACAAAACCACATTACACTATTGTTTCTCACTATTAAAGTCTATAAATCACTTTTAACACAAAATCACTAACGAAACACCGGATTTGTTTTGGAAAATTCAGAACATTAAATAACTAACAAGGAACCGGCATTATAAGCCACTCACCCCCAGAAATTTTAGAGTGCAATTACCAAACACTAAAATTTCGAAACAAAGCTATTTCAAATATCTATCTAATGTTTATTAATTACACGTACACGAACTTTTACACAAGATAGATAACCCTACCTCATTAAAATTTACCAAAACTCACTTAATTGTCAATAATTCTGATTTTGTGATTTCGATTTTTTGATTACTTAAGGCTAACGGTAATTCCAAGAGAAATTTATTCTTTTAAAGCGCCAGATTTGACAGCGTGCCACAGATGCAAGATTTGTCAAAAAAAAACTGCTAAATTGCATAATTGGAGAAATTTGTGAAATATGCTGCCTTCATTGTGCACTGAGAAATATGCTGCCTTTCATGAAAATTCTGAGCATTGAGTCACAGAGCTTGGTCAAAAATTAGTGTTTTTTCTCGTAAATTTAACGGTACTAAAAAATGCGGGGAAATTTAAGGAAAAAAAAGTTACGGAAAATATCAAATCCCTTGAATATGAGGAAAAAAGTTGCTGTTTCATAAACGTAGCCACTAGACAAGAATGCAACAAATGTTTAAATAACAAAACTGACAAAGAGATGTCAGATAAATCTATCATTACCAAATACAAGATAACACTAGCGCCGCCATCAATTAATGAGAAAAGCTCAATGAACGCGTTTGTTTTTCTTTCAAAGTATTTTTTTGAGTGTTTGGTGTGGCGCCGTTGTGTCAATTTTTCCTGGTATTCTTATTATTAATCAAAATTTGAAACTGGAAATAATAGAACGCTGCAGCCTACATGAAATCTGAAAACAGTTTCGAAATTACATATATAAAATACGCTAAAAGTGTACGCAAATGATTATCCGGCGTATAACCTCAAAATATTGATTGTCAAAAAACGAATTGCAATTGTCTAAAAAATATTCGAAATATCAAAACGCTTTGCTAAGGTTTTTTTTTTAAAATAATGGATACAGAGTTTGCTGGAGAAAGTAGTTTTCAAGGGGAACAGAAAATTGGTACGAAAAATATTCCAGTGCACCACAGTGACTTCGTCGAAGAAGATAGTGACGCCAAAATCACGCTGGCCGTAACGTCAGATGAAGACAGCAAAGATTCAGGAAAGAAAGAAGGTACCAAGGAAGAAAATAATTTAGTACTAAGTAATAAAAATATAATTATGGAGAAAATCACCGAACATGATGAAATAAGTCCGATTAGTAGAAGTAGTACTTCTTCAAAGAGAAAGTCTCGCAGTGTTAGTGGTGTCCGCGGTAGAAAGATTTCATCAGAGTCTGATGTCCTTAATAATCCAGTTAAAAGAAAATTTTCTCAAATGGATTGTTCCAGCGATGAAGAGGAAGAATTTTATGGTTTTGAAGAAGAATCAGGACTTCCTATATGTAAGTAATTTTATTTCAATCAGAACATATTTATAAGATTTTGAATTTCAGGTGGCAATGGGTATAAAAAAATTAAAACAAATCCAGAAGAAAATCCCAATAATGACGAAATAAATAAAAACACAAAGCTCGAGAAGCTATCGATTAAAGATGAACTGGATGTTGCAGATATTAAACTTCCACTCGAAGAAAGATCAATGTCCCCGAAGGAATCACCTAAGCAAGAAGTTGATGTGGATAAGCCACAAAATACTCCAGTTAGTAAAGGAAGGACAAAGGATTTAAATTACCGTAAGCCATTTGATATGGGCTGGAAACGTGAATTTGTGCTTCGTGCGATGCCGGGACTAAGTAAAGAAAAAGGAGAAGTTTACTATATAAGTCCTTCGGGTAAAAAGCTTCGAACACGTACTGAGGTACTACAACATCTTGCACCGGGCTTATCTTTAGATAATTTTACGTTTTCGAAAGAGCCTCTTGGATTTGAAGAAGAGGTGATAAGAAGTGCTAAGCCATCAGTTAGGTCGGCTACTACAACAACTCCAGTGGAAGTAACTCGGGAACCATTATTAGGAAAAAGGATACCAAAGCCAAAAGCACCTAAAGGTGCAAGTCCACCTCCACAGGGGTGGACAGCAGCAAAAGTAAGCTTTTATCAATTGATTTAATTTAATACTATAAAATATCATTCCAACAGGCTGTTAAATCTGCATCTGTTGCACAATCACCACGTCCAGTAGTACCAACTCGTCCTGACGACAGTGAATCAAAAACTACTAGTAAATCAAAAGCTGGCGGAGGGAAGTCTACTAAGAAGTGAGTACGAATTAATGATAAGTATATAGACTTTCTTATCGTCCTCTCTTACCTATCCTTGCCTCTACCACTAATTTGTAGCTTGATCATTCCACTTAATAATTATCATGTAACGCGCGGTTTTAAAAACTTTATTAGAAGAATGAAGTTGGGGGCAATGAAGAGGAGTATTTCTGTCCTATTTTTTTTTCCTTAAAAAACAATTATCAATCATTCAATTTTTGGGAGCAAATCACCTTTTTTTTCTGCCTTTTATGGTTACAGAGGTGAACCTTGCACCATACAATGTGCTCTTGCTATGGGAATGATACCGCAACTGCAGTGCGTCAAATGTCTTTGCCTATTTCATCATGAATGCGTTGGATTGACCCGCTCTGAACATGAACGAAAAAATCCCGGTGAAACTAGTTCGGCTGGGTTGGCTTCGAGTAATCCTTCTGGTCAAGGAAAATACATTTGTGAGGTAATTCTAAAACACGAAGAATTAGGTTTTCCCTGGTTTTAGGTAACAAACAAAAAAATTTCCTTTTTGTTGCAGCTCTGTGATAAAGAGCCGAACACAGCACAAACCTCACCACCAAATAAATCAAATGTCACTCAAAGTCCATCAAAAACTCAGCCAACTGCGACTATATCTTCGCAGAACTCAGTGATTTCGGGTAATTTACAAATAATGCAACGCAACAAGACTTTAGATGTAATGCCTGTGAAAGATTTGAAGCAGGCTTCAGCACAATCAAAGGCATTGACTATGGTTTCAATGGCTCCCATCACCAATCCGACTCCCCCAAATAGTAATAATGAAGCAAACATTGAGCAAAGTGCTAGCTTACCACAATCCATTGCGGTGATTAAGGGACGAAAATATGTAGTTATACGGAAACCAAATACACCGCACTATAAACGATCTGAAGATGATACTCAATATCGAGAGCCCGGGAATGAGTGAGTAATGTATTAGTTCATTTTATTTTCTCTTAACATATTTGAAATTACAATTTTCGATTAGTAGAAAAATTGCACATTGTCGATTAGACGAGAACCGTTTATGTATGAAGAATCCTTCATCCATTGCTATGTCTGTAATTTTTGCTATTGCTTGATTTCCGTTTCAAGATATTTGTTCGCGGCAATTAAAAGCTTGGCCGCCGCATATTGGGCCTGTCCACGAATTATAAATAGTATTTCTGTCTATCAGACGAGCAATTATTCATAGATTTAAAGTTACGTGCCTCTCCCAAAATAATAAATTCTTTTAAACTAGTGTGCAACCGCCATGGCAATGGTACAACCGATTGTATTAACATATATATACCAGACGTACTCTTTGTGACTTCAACCTTTCATTCTCTGTCAAAGCTACCTTAGTGATTGTTATTTTGGTACTTTATCTGGAATTATTTTCTTATTATTTGGTGGGGGTGCAGAGAAAACTCCCTCCCCTCATATAGTCAACGCGTTCTATTATATCTCTTGTGATATTGCCTCTAAGTGCCCGCCCATTCGAACTTAAGATCTTTTACAAAGTCTTTAACGTTCTTAGGGGGTCACCATTGCAACATATTCTGGCAGTGGAATTATCTTTTATAAATGTCTTAGCTTTATGTGGCACAGAGCTTCACAATTACACAGGGAGTGCTCAGCGGTTTCATTGTCTTCCATACAGAAACGACAGGTCTCATCATCGACCTTACCCATATTTTTAAGATGATATCTATGTGGACAATGCCTGCCCAGTAAATATGCATATTATGAGCTGTAATTTCCTTCTGCTGGAGCATGAGGAATGCTTTTGTCCTCTGTTACGAGTATTTTACGAACTACTTAGCCCCGGATATTTTGCAGTGTGCCATTTTAATTCTGTCCTAAAACCTGATCTGTGAGCGCAATCTATATGCAGCATTTTTGCATCTGCCTGAATGACAAGTTCAAGGATGGAAAATTAAGTAAGACCGTGGATCGCATGGACTCTGTAATTCAAAGGCAAGCAAGCCTTTGCAGCTTTGCCAGCTTCCATATCGCAGTCGCCACTTGTGTACTCGGCTACCATACATAGGAGGCATATGCGAGCATGCGGCTTACAATCGAGGTGTTTCATGAACGATGTGCAGCCAAAGGTTCTCCTGTATTGAGCAAAGACTCTCATAGCTGCATTAATTTTTCTCGACATGCATTTACCTTAGTTAGAATTTAAGTAATGATTACTAATTCTACGTTTCTATTTAGAATATTGTTCATTCAAAAAAAAAACTGCCTATGTACGTCTTGATAATTTTCATTTAGTAGTTTTGTTAGATGTTTTTTGTTCAGTCAGTGTGTTTGGACCTGGCAGTTCACGTTTTTAGCAAGCCTGCTTAACTATATCTGATAGTAAACAACAAAAATCCCTAGTTTCTTCGCAAATATATTCAACTCCACATCCTTCTTCTGCCCCCTCTCATTCGTATTTGTTAGAAGAAAAAAAATACATTTTATAACTTTTTTCTTACTCTCTAGAAATTCAACAATTGATTCTACTCCCACACCATCACTTCAAACTGGCGATGACTTACCCATTCGAAAAAGAGTTCAAAATTCGCGCAACAAATTTTCAACAGAATCTTCGCATCAATCTACGCATCAACAAAATAATCAACAACAAGTTCAACAAGTACGCTCTGCCTCCTTATCATCATCATCAGAAAGCTTTGCAGCAAATTTCTTCAGCAATGTATCCCTTGGCTATGATATTCTCTTTCATATTTTCCAGTATTTAAAAGTTCAGGTAAGATGCAATATTTATATCTATAAAAAAAAAATTGATACAAATTTCAGAATCTTTTCTCTTTCTCTGTCCATTTCGATTTTATTTAGGAACTTCTTCGCGCCGCATGCGTTTGCCGTGTGTGGTATATTGTTGGAAATCATCGATCTCTTTGGAAAACGGTTCGAATGAAAAACTCTCAGGTTAATGATTGGACAGGACTAGCGGCAGCTCTACGACGAAATGAAACAAAACACTTAGATTTAAGAAAAATGTTAATTTCCAGCACAAATGCAGAAGAAATGTGGGCAAGCTTTTCGAAAAATATCCAAACTGTGGTTTCATTGGAAACAATCGATTTGTGTCGATGTTCATCGAAAATTGTTGAAAGTCTATTCAACACCAATCCCAGTTTGAAAGTTTTAAATGCTGTTACAATTAAGGATGACACACTGACTCTAGAAAATCTTAATCGACTTGAAAATTTACAAGAACTGAGATTAAAATCGATTGATGGATGTAATTTGGATGGAAATTTGATGGCTTTGGAATGTTTAAAAAATTTACGACATCTATCATTGACATCATTTCGCCTATTAGGCCTTAAGGAAATCGAAATTATTGGAGAATTGGATAATTTAGAATCTCTAGAGTTGGGTGAATGTAGTGAACTTGGTGTAAAATTTTCCACAGATGTACTTCCGAAATTAGTTAATTTGGAGCGTCTTCGTTTAGAGAAGGGACAAGGTGAGTGTTGTACAATTGAAATTCTTGAAGCTGTAACAAAACTTGAAAAACTAGTACAACTTGAATTGGTAAATTTCGATATAAAAACTGGATTTGATGAGAAATTGGGTCAATGTAAAAATATTAAGAGATTACTTTTAATACCAACATACATTTCACAGTCGGCGACCACAAATAATATTGTTTTAACTGCAGTTTTACAATTGACGGAAACTTTACAAACATTAACGTGGGCAGTTACCCTAGAATTACTTCGTGTAACTGCTTTGTATGTTGATCAATGTGACAACAAGAAGAAAGATAAGAAATTCTTCGATGAAAGCATACCAGTACTGAAACCAGTGCCCGGAATTCCAGATGATAATGAAAAATCACAGAAGACAGCCTCTGATGTGCCACAAGTTGAAATTTTACCGCTGGTGAAAGTAGAAAAGATTTTAACGGCCGGTATGCCTACAACAAAGTTCAAAATTCTCAAAGTCCCATATCATGCTACTTGGCGACAGAATTTGGTTGATATGCAATAAAACAAACACACACACAAGAGAAGTAGACTTTTAACAAAATGAAACAAACAACTATCCTTTCATCCCTCACCTACCTACCTACCTTACCGCCCTATGTACCCTTACATTTCTTACATTTCAGCTTTTAAATGTTGACACACACAATTCATTTATATTTAAGTCAATTTCAAAAAAACAAATTCATATTAAAACTTGGAAGATATGATATTGTCACGTTCACACGGCTCAATATTTATGGTGCGGACTCTTGTTACACGTGGTATAGAACGAAACTCTATCCTAAAGATACAAAAAAAAAAAACTTTAAAATGTTTGCTAAAGATAGATGCACTTGTTTACCCCCGTTTTTGTTGCTTTATTCCAATACTATTTAGATTTTTCTTAGGATTTAAGTGAACTAATATTTTATCGTAAAAATAAAGAAGATTTCTTTAAGGACTGTATTATAAGTATGTACGATGGATAAATGGGTTAAGAATAATATTAAACCTTTCAACATAAAAGAGGATTTTTTTTTATATGATGACGACGCTACTATCAGCTGTAGTAACCGAACTATTTTTGTTTAACTTAATTTCTTCACTTGTTAGTTGTTAGACGTACATTTAGAACAACATTAAAATATTGATGAATGTATTAATTCTTGCCTTTTTTTGATCCCCCATTGACTGGTGTCGTAAGTGGCTTTGAATTTAGACTAAAAAGTTTATCCCTCTTTAGTCTTTGACCTCCTCTCAACGTTGTCAAATTTTATCTGAACCTTTACATATTTTTTTCTTTCTGCATATTTTTTGGGGCTTGAATTCTGGAGGCTTTTTTTTGTGTTAAGAAGAGCTTTAATACCAGATCTCATAATTTGAGTGTTTAGTTGAGGTATGTTTTCCCCCATCTATCTCCACTTCATTTATCCGCATTTAACGCTTTAGGGCATATTTATGTACATTGCTTTGAATGTTATTAACATCCTTTAACAATTCAAATTACTTTCGACCGTACAATAAAATTAAGTGATGCTTTTTATCCCCAACTGTGCGAATGTGAAACAGTCTACCATCTTTTGTCTTTCCTCCGGCATATATTATGCGAAAGTTTACGGGCGACATACATCAGCTTTAATGTTCTTGCAACATTCATGTTTTCTGCCAGAATTTGTCAGAGTTGGTTTTTTCTGCTTGTTGTTGTCCAAAAATGCGGATGTCATTTGCCATGTGCAATTAATTTTCCAGGTAGTTGCAATTTAAATAAGTCTTAATCTGTTGTTTACTATATTTCAATTCTGGAGAAGAAGAGCAGCACTAATTGTGTTCAATATTCTGAGTAGGCTTCATTTTTTGTTTTTACGGATTGTAACAATTTTACTCGACTTTGTTCTTGAAATAACTTAGAGTGAAAATCTTGAACACACTATAGGGATAAAGTGTTATTGTTGTTAAATGAGTGAGTGATGGTATGGACGTGTAGTCCAATCTGTCAACTGAAGGTAGCTTCATAACAAGGCGGCACACTAGCTTGCCTCAGCTAACGGTGGAGAGTATTGGGTGAGTGGGAAAGAGACAACCCCGCCACTACTACGTACCAAAAAAGCCTTTTTAGATTGTAGTGAGGATCCGTAGGTACTGATCCCTACCGTGTCGTATCCCAAACTCCCTTGACATCAGTTGACACTGGATCCTAATGTCCCTTATGTAATCTAGGGAGGAGGGAGAAAAAACTTTCGTTTAATTGCCTCATAATTTATGTTTTTTATTAGTTACATTATTATGTATAAAAAAAGTGTTTCTTGTTCTTTTTTTTACTTAAATGCATCCCTGTGGCACTTATTGTCTTATTTCAAAGGCCACTTTATAAGAAAGAAAATAAACTAAATGAAGCCAACCCAATGGGACTTCGTTGTCATACGAGAGACTTACTTAACAATACAAATGACAACTTTCTAAGCGCGATTCTCAATGCGGTGAATATATTTTTCTAGAACACGTTAGCCAAACTTTTTAGTATTTCTTATCTTAACCGCTCGAGCTCACTGCCGCTTCATAGTTCACCCGGCATCTCTTCTGTCCACTTACCTGTATTCCGCCAACGTGGAACTTTTTGACAGCTGTTGAAACAGATGTGCCGGGGTCGCTAGGAAGATGTTTCAGTCGGATCGGGTTCATATGCTTTATACACAAAGGCTACTACTCTTGGTCTCACTCTCAGAGGGAAGTCGCTATGTTATATTTATAGTAATGGGTTTTTCTCCTTGAATTACCGTCAACTAATGCAAAGCTTATTAACTACATCTAGATTAAATTTAAACTTCACCCGGTACATAGTTTATTCCAGTTTTTTATACCGCAGTCCCAATTTGTCTGTTGTCGATGCATCCTCTTTTGTTTCATTTCATTTCATTGAACATATTTTAGAAAAATCGGTCTTGCTGGAGGTTTATATATAAGTAGTACATAAAATACCGTCACTCAGAAATTTTTCAACCGCACGTCAAGCAGTTGAACGATTTCCCAAGTTCTTTAACTCACAGCAATTAGTGAATGAAGTCTATACCTCGTTTGTTGAATATGATTGAACACAATGTTAACCTAAGTAGTCAACGTTAGCTAGTATTATCTCCTCTAGGAAAATCGCATCATTCAGCGTAATTTTACATTTCCTTTTTGAATCCCACTAGTTTTCCGAAGAAGAAATCAAACCGAACAATATCTCTTGGATTCATACTGTTATTACCCAGTTTAGACGGGTGTCTATGCCGCGCAGAATCTGTAATCTGAAATCCTGCCCCCAACCATCATCGTAACGTAAAGTTTTCATATAGAGCATAGCTAGCATACTGATCCGTCTAAACTGGGTATATATAACCATAAAAAATAAAATTATTGATTTTTAGACATATTAGCTGCCAATGAGGGCAGGATGAACTCCAATTCGGCTAAAACATCTACTAACAGAAGGATAGATCTAGTTTATACAGGTCTGTATGCTACCTCTGCCGTTCGAAACCTTGTGGGTCAAATGATGGTTGGGGGGCAGGAATAAACCATCACCCTACCTACAGATTTCGTGCGGCAGAGACAGAATCCCGACCCGTCTAAACTGGGTCATAGTAAGTGTAGCTAGGCTTTTAAAAATAATTACAAACAACTTCACCAGTTCCTCTATACCACACTTTATTCATTGTGAGGAAGTATATAGGATTATTGGACAAGATTAATTTTCTTACAGTGAATTCTTATTGGTCATCTTTCTAAGTTCCTCTCTCTTCTTCTTGGTGCAATCAAGTCAAGAACAGTTACGTTTTCACACAAGTACATTCCTTAAAGTGCACGATTACCCGCGGTAGTAATCACCTATGTGGTCGTAGAAACTTATTCTACCATCATATGTATATAGATGGTAGATGTTTCTAGCGTCGGGCTTTGTTAAGAACAGTGGTGAAAGTATTTAAAGTCTGTCGGTATTGGTTAGAAGGTTCGACAGGTTGGTTATAAGTGGATTTGGGTAGTTAGACATTTTATCAACTTGTTTGTTCGCAAGTTCAAATAAGTACTCCTTTATTGGGGTGATATTGGCTGTTTCTTAGACTATATACTCTGTTTGGGAAGTGCTTTCTGTTGGCTCTTCTATGGAGCCTAGAGATCGCGACAAGTCAGATTGTGGTTTATAAGCCGATGATTTGCGTACATTGTCGAAGAACGGTTTTCAAAGGCGCATGACAACAACAAAATTGGCATAGTAACTGCACTTCTTTATTTGTTGTTTGAAGTGTTACCGTTTCGTCTCGTATGAAATTGTTTGTAAATTATTTTTACCTAATTATAAAGGGGAGAATGCCCGACATTAACAAACATGAGAGATATCTTAAACGATGCATTATGATACTCTGAACATATTTTGATTAACAATGTTTATTTCAATTAAGCAGGAAAAAGCTTTGGCGATCAAAAATAGCTTAAGCGACTTTCTTGGGTGAAAAACTGGACTTTTCTACTTCTCGTGATTGTGCGGAATTGGTGCGTATCGTGGAAAATGACTTCCTATGAGAAAATTGTTCACAATAGAGCACTAATGGCCATGGAAGAAAGACCTACAAAAATATATGCGAAATGTGTAGTAATTGGGATGTACATATGTAACCAAAGTGCATGAAAATGGGTTTTCGGGCAGCAAAAACGTTCCGAGAAAGTTTTCTGAATCGGGAAAAAGTACACCACCCGATAGTACTCGGCGAGACCCTTAATATGATTTTGCAATATGCCGTATTATAGGATAGTTGGTAATAATTTGAGGCGAACAGTGAAACTCGTTTTCCGATCGGATATAACCCCTACCGAACCGAGGGAAATTCGAAAAAAAGTGATGGCTATTTAAGCCTCCGAGTATAGGAGTGTGGGTACTCAAACTTCTTCTCAGGACCTAAGGAATTCAATTCTGTACTAGATTTTCCAAAATGTACTAGATCGAATTTAATTGAGAGTATCATAATGCATCGCTTAAGACATCTCTCATTTCTGGAGGTGTCAGGCCTAAATTGGGTATTATCCTTTAAAATAAATGATAAATTTTAAATATTTTAAGCACTTAATAATTTTTTAGCTTTAAAATATAATTATTATGCGTGAATGTAGTGTACTGTCCTTGGCCGTATTCAATTGTTGCTGGCTGGCTTCTTTGTTATGGTCGTAGCATGCGGCATGTAGCAGTATGCTAAACTGAGACTAGAGACAACATGTACACTCGACCTACTGTTCTCTATATGGATGGAGAGCCAGACGCGCTGAACGCACCCGAGCGGGCTGTGAAAAGCCATCGAATTAAGTCGAAAAACAGAGGATAAGAGCAAGCATAGTGACATCCGGTGGACACAAAAGTCTTAGAAAAGAAACAGCGCGTGTGTTCAAAGTTATAAGGTATAAACCAAAACAAAAGAAAAAAGTTGAATTCAAATCCGAGGCAAACGTTCGTGTTAAGCGCTTTTGGTTAAATTTAAACGTTTAGCTACGGGTAAATTTTCCCGAAAGTTCGATCGTGCGCGATGTTTTCTGAATCGGCCGACCACGTGAATGGTTCCAACAGAAACCAAACCCAATTATAAGCCCCTACCAGTGTTCCAACAAGCGAATGATAGACAGCTCGACAACAGTAGGTACTGTACATTTTCTCCAAGAGAAAATAAAAGCAAACCAGATAAATGAATGGAGTCTACTATTCCCTAGCGGATGATCTGAGGACAATTTTGCCACTTAGGTAAATTTCGAAAACTACAATTTTTCCCTATTAATCAATTATATTTTGATTAATAGTAACTGCAGTTCTTTTACCAACGTGAATTGGAGCCCGCCTCGTTATAGTAAGAATAAATAAGTACTCAAATACTACACGCTCGGCGGAGCCTGACGCCAATAGAAGCAATTACTCCAGAGGTCATATACGACCCTTAAGGTCAAATCGTCTCTCCTGGATAATTCGCAACTGCAACACGCATGAATAGTCCAATGCCTGCTACCAATAGTCAAGGTTTGGTAGCGTCAGAAGCGTTAATGGCTGGCTTAAGAATACAGATGCAAGATCTTATTCGAGAGGGAATCACAGAGAGTATGAACGCTCTGCGGGACGAACTCTTTAACAACTTGCCTCGACCAACTCCTGTCAGGTCAGCATAGGGCACTGGAAACAATCTGCCCTCAGTGTCATTGGGTGGATATAGATAACTCCCGCAATAGCCGAGGTGCTAGCGTGCCACCCTGCAGTCAACGCTATCCACCGAGTGATCTGTCAGCTCATACTGGCAGTTGGGACTTCACGTCCAAGTCATTCACTCAGCATAGTTCCATAACATCTTTTACTACGGCGTTGCTCAAATTTAGGTTTCTGGTACATTTTCTCCTTAGGCTGGTATATACTACATGTGTTGACATTCAAGCCGTTCTTACGAATCCTGAACAATAAGATTTACACATCGGTAGTTTAAAAATTGCTGTTTTCTTTTTCAAATGATACTTCACTTGAAAAAGTACAAAATCAAAAGTTGATATTGACATTATGCGAAAAAACAAAAAAACTTTTTTATGTTTTTGCGTTGGTCCCACATTCAATCGATTTTTATTTAATTTACTTGTCGCCAACCTCTCCGCTTCTTCCTCCTTTTCAAAATCAACCTTCTCAACCTTAAATTTTTAAACAGAACTTTACTGTCTTCGATAACACTTTTTTTGTTTAGTAAACTTCTAAGCTCTTACGAATTGCAGCAAACCAATGTGTCCATATCAACGCTAATCACTCAAATTATGTTTGGATGATAGATAGTAAACGCAGCAAATCGAAATGCTAAATGATTTGGCAAATTTTTCAATCTCGCTTTTAAAATTTCTTTATACATAAATTAATTATCTTCAGCTCCCACTTCCGCTGATCTTCAGGAAATCAGTTTCATCTGCATTTCTTTCGATGTGTTGGCATTTACTTTTGAACAAAAAAAATTAAATTCAAGCCATGAAAGGTCGAGTGCGTTCGTTCGTGTGAGATACTAATAACTTCCGAAGAGAGCCTAAAAATTGTTGTGACCGGATCTGGGTAGCCAATATACGGCGGAAGCTCTAAGGTGCGATGAAAGGGGCACCACCGGTATCCGCTCACCGTTTTTTTTTTTTTTTGAAGACTTTTACCAATTTTCAGTTGTATCTGGTTTTTTCTTTTTTTTTTCTCCTTCTTCTATTATTGTAATATCAAGAAATTAGGATTGGTTGCAACACAGCCAACACGTGCTGTATATGCAGCAAAAGTAATAACAAGAAAACTGGAATGGATAAAGAGCTAGAAACGAAGATAATTCGCTGCTTTCGATTATAATATGAGTAGTATAAATCAGTCAGGCCCTCGCCGCAGATTCTTGTCGAACAATGAAATTGCAATTTTTCACTTCTGTTTTTCTCAGTTCTGCCCTCAAATTAAGCTTGGACTGGACGGACGTGATTTGCACCTAATCTCTAACTTCATCCAAGTAGAAAATAACTCGTTCCAATGGCGGCGCCCATTGAGATCTTCAAATAATTAAACAATTTTGTAATTTACAGTATTAAAACATTCATTCCATAGTGAACCAGAAAGAAATGGATAGTCTAGAAGAAGAAAAGATAGTCTGTGCTTGGTGGTATTCTAGATCTAGACTTAGAGACCATCTACATATGATGATGGGCTTGATGCTTCCTATAATGATTTAATTAGAATTTCGTCTTTACCGTTTATCGACATCTGAACAGTTGTCCAAATGACCGAGTCAACATGTTTGTATTTTGTACTCTAAAGCCACGAGCTTTCTTAACGTTTTTAACTTTGATCATGACTTAAAGTGCCGTGAAGGAAGATTGTTTTAATTCACAAAGCAATTTAGATATTTTTCTGGCTTCTCCCAACATGTTACGTACCTACATATGTACATAGGTGGTGGCAGACAGGTGGGTAATTTCCGTCATTTCAAAGTAATGATGAGGAATTTCGCTTATTATTTGATTCCGTTCTTTGTAATTGTAACGGTTTATAATGATATATTCGCGAGATATGAAATTTCTAATATTTTTTTTTTATCTACTGTAAGTTAACTGATGAAATAGATGTGAGGTAAAATTGATTCATTAGAAAAATTCATTTGATTTAGGCTACCTAAATATGTATGTAGAGACCTTTAGTATGGATGGAAATGTCTGTGCCGAAAAGAATTTAATTGGTTTTCAGATAGAAAGGAGACTTAAGCCTTTACTTAGTTATTGCTCCTTTAATCTTTCAAGGAACAAAAGTGCGAAAGATTTTAGCTCAATTTCTGTTGATATAGCTCGGCTTCAGCTAAAAAATAGTTCCCTTTCCAGGACAAATGGCTCTTGTTTTCGCTATTCAACGAGTTCCTCACCGGTTTCAAAGTACAGGCCCGGCCCTGAAAATTATATAACGCCAAAAAGTGTGTGCCAATCTGATTCCATATTCACTTTTTTTTTAAACCCTAGGGCCTAGATGAAATCATAGGTTTGTCATTCCTTTTGTAACGGAAATAATACTGGTAGGGCAATGTGGATTGGACATCCACGCATAATATTAAAAGCTATTTTGATTGTCCGTCTATCTGTCTGTCAGTCCTCACGCTGATTGGAGAACACGTTTTGCACACTGACTTTTTTAAAAAGGAAAGCAAATTTGAGTTCAAAAATTTCGTTTTTCACTATATATTTGGGCGCTGCCTATAAGAGCGCATGATATACCAGAGAATAGTATACAGATTTTGAAATGGATAGTACATTCCGGATAGACCACAACATATTTTAGAGCGTCCCGAGAGTAAATATTTCTTTAACGACATTTTTTTTTAATCACTCGTTGTATTATTTTAAATGTTGTGGTTCATTCAATTCAATTCAATTTATTTAAAAAAAAACAAGTGAAAAAGCTAAAATTGGTCTAAGACCAATTCTTATGATACCCTAGATGAATGCACGTATGAAATTTCATATGGTCACCCATTTGAGCAATTTTGATTTTTTCATTGGCTTCTCGCATATATTTCTAGAACGGCTCGTCGGACAGAAAAAATGATTATAACCAATTTTATAGGATTTCTTATTCTGAAGAAGTTTTTAGTACAATAAAAAGGTCTAGGACTGATCGTTTTCAAAGTATATGTAAAAACCAAAATTATTATATGGCAACACCAAGAAGGGGTTGCCCGATTTAGCCCAGTTTTGAAATTTTTCTTGCCATTAGTATGAAAACATAGTGTACCAAATTTCAGCTTTCTATGTCGACGTGTTTTCAGGTAGTGTCCAAATATATCGTGGAAAATGAAATTTTTGTATGGCAACCCCACGAAGGAGTTGCCCGATTAGTCTCATTTTCGAACTTAATTTTACTTTTTTTTTTAATGTCGGTGTACAAAATTTCAGCTTTCTACGTGAACGCGTTCTCGAATTATCGTGCGCACAGACAGACGGACGGACGAACATGCAAAAATCAAAATAACTTTTAATATTATGCGTGGGTGTCCAATTCATTTTGCTCTACCATCATTATTTCGAGGTGTTACAAACGGAATGACAAACTTAGTATACCCGTATAGATTTCATCTAGGGTATAAAAAATACTTCGGTATAGTACACTAGACTTACAGTCCTTTGAAGTACAATTTAGATACAGGAAATTGATTAAGAGGTCAGAATAGATAAACTATTACAAAATTAAAGTTAAGACTAGTGTGCAAGTTACCTAACTACATATAAATCCTTTAAGTAGTACATTTATCGTATAATTCGGTGTAGAAATTTAGTTGCATTGTACAATTTAACTAACATAGCGGTATAATAAATAATATTGAGATTAGATGGATTATACAGTTAAAGATATACAAGAGAGAAACAATCTAAATAACCGCAAAAGTAGCAGTCCCATTGATAGCAACACATTATATTGTTAATAAATTTGTCTTGAATGCACCCACATTTCTCACACTCTGGATAGAGTACGGTAAAGAATTCCAGGTTGTTGTAGCTTCAACAAAGTATGAGCCCTCTTGAACCATTCTACGATAACGGGGAATTAGAATATTACGATGGCGTGACGAATTCAGGAGTTGGATGTTATTCGCAAGGTAATCAGGTTGTCCCGTATTAATGAGCTTATGGAGGAAACGAAGTGACCTGCGCTTTAAGTATATATATCTAGAGTACATCCGACTAACCTAGTTTGAAAGCCAGAAACGTGGTCAAATCTTTGAAGACCGAAGACAAACCTCACACAATCAACCAGTCATAGATTCTGGCAAGATCTCCATTGACTCGCTCCAAGCAATCCTCGAATAACCCAATCGGTCCACTACTGTATAACTGGACATCGTCGGCGTATAAGTGGATGTTTGCTTGTTGGATAACGCCAGGTAAGTCGTTGATGTATAAGCTGAACAACAATGGCCCTAAGACAGACCCCTGAGGAACGCCAAGAGGTACAGGTTAGAAGTCTGATTCACACTCGTTATAACGAACTTGTTGGCATCTTCCCGTGAGGAAGCTTTTGATCAAGTTAAAAGCCGATTGGGAGAAACTAAAATTATTGAATAACTTCAAGAGTAGCCTTGAGTGGTTGACTCTGCCAAAAGTCTTGGAAAAGTCAAGTAGCACAAGAATGCCGACCTCACCCTTATCCAGGCCTTTCCGCAGGTCCGTAGTAACCTATAATATGGCTGTTTCGCAATTGCGATTTGCACGGAAACCTGATTGCCAGCGTGTCAGCATGTTATTTCTTTCCACATATGCTAGGATTTGCCCATACATTATCTTTTCTAGTACTTTGGATAAGAAGCACAAAATGTTAATAGGGCGAAGATCAGATGCTGTAGCGACTGAAGACATTTTGCCAATTTCCAGTTAGTAGGGAAAGTAGATGACGTAAGGCAATGATTTAGTAAGTGTAGGATATATTGACCTATATAGGGGAGCAATATTTTTATGAAGTTAGTTGAGATTTTATCAGGGCCTACAGATTCAGATTTGACAGAGAATAGTGCTATTACGAGCTCCTGGTAATCAATTCCGTGAAAGGAGAAGCAATCCTCATGGTATTGAATGTGGTCCACCAGGATGAGGCAATGGAGTGCTATTATGTATATTAGACGAAGCCACAGGAGAGGATAGAAAGAACTCGTTTAAATCGTTAGAATTAAAGTTGCTATTGTTCAAATTGCCTTGTCTACCACATACACCGGCTTTCTTCAGATTCCTCCACAAAGTTTTTGGGGAAAGATTTGCATCGAATTTATTGCCATAATAGCGACGTTTTGCCCCACGGATAGCAGTGGTAACTGTATTACGGGCAGCTTTATATAGAGAGCGACTGTACTGTGTTTTGAGTCGCCTAAATTGTTTATAGAAATATTCACGCTCTGCGATAAGAATCCCGATTTCTGCAGTATGCCAAGGACACCTATTCGAAGTAATCCTCTTGGTGCGCAAAGGTATGTACAGGAACAGATAGCTGCAGACGCTTTCAAAAACAGCAACTTGATCGTCGACAGAGCTAAGAGCTCTTATTCTATCCCAAGGCAGGTCAGAGCACTCCTGAATTAAGCTGTCCATGTCCAAATTATTAAAGTCTTTATATGAGAAGTAACTTGAGCGCTCCGGACACTGGGTAGTAAAGTGGTAACAGATGAATGGAACAGATGGAATGGACCACTCAGCCATATAAAATGTGTATACTCCGCTTTGGTCTTGTATGCTATTCATCCACTGACATGTATAACATAGACCGCTGACACCACTGAAATGGCTTACATTATTATGGAATCACTTTTCTATAGTTGTCTCTTTTTGGTTTAACGACTATATTCCACTGAACTTGAAATAATAAGTTATATACGAAATCCACCATAGTTCAGTGGATTTACCAAATGAATATATATAGAATAGAAATAAATGGTAATATAACATTTGTAATCCTTTCTCTGTCCCCCATAGTAACTTTCGGGGATAGGCAGACAAAAATTGCTTTATTTTATTTCCTTAAAAATCGAGTTTAAGGAATATTTGAGGTTATAGGATATAAGCTTCCAATAAAAATAATAATTTTGAATATATTTGGAATTTGTTGAGCTTGTCACAGTGAAAGCGTAAATGAAACTTGAAATTAAGATAGTTTTCACACTCCTACCAACAAAAGTGAACACCCATATGAAATAGAAGATCAAGCGCAAGCCAGTCTATATTATACATGTCAGTAGCTACATCTAGCTCTTGTAGTATCTGTTGGAGTACCATAGTAGTACGAAAAACCACCGAACGTGTTTTGCTCTAAATTTCGTCAACTTTTCGAGAAAGTATATACGGCAAAATTTATAACTTGGCACGTCAAATCCCTTGACCATCTAATTAGCACCGAATTCTGCCAGTCGAATTGTTACCTTATTTTACTTCGAACATCATATTTAAAGATGATATTAGTTTATCAGAAGCAGAGATTGTATACGGCCAAAACAGTTCGCCTTCCATTAAAATTCTTCATGATCAAATAATAATAAATTCAGTGCAAGACTGCCGAGCTATATTTAAACATTAATAGTCACTTAAATTAGACTAATTTTCGAGAAAAAAAAACATTGGTAAAGATCTGAATTTTGGTATGCATGCTTATTACAGGCTCACATTGAACATATTAAAAACCCCCGTAAAAATCTATTGCTTTCGAGCCGCCATCTTTTAAACAAGATACACTTTCAGTTTTTAGTTTATATCTCGGCAACTAAAGGGTGTTTTTTTTTTGCTTAGATAGAACTTTCCAAAGGTTTAACTGTCGAGCGAGCTGTCATACTGCTGAAACTTTTGGATATTTATGACCAGTATAATCTGACAAGCTATCACGGACAGACTCACGCTTGAACAACGCTGTTTATGTCTGTACATAATTCCACGCGAAGTATGAAGATGTCGGAACAGGCGTTTTTTGCTTGGAGCCTCACATGGAAATTGCCATTAACCTTAAAAGCCATGTCTGCTCGGACAGCCAATCAGCTGTCAAGAGCTTGTCAAAACCTTTTACAACCTTCAAACTTGTATTGAAATGTAAACCACCCTGAACTCCCTTTCTCGAAACATTAGGATACAACCTTGGAGGTATCCTCCGCCACAATTGAGATCGCATCAAAACACCTTGTTTGTACTATTTCAGCTCGAGCATACTGCAAAAACCGTCACCTTTGGTTAAACAAGCCAACCCTAAGTACTGGTGGTGTTAATTATCATTGGGCATTCTCGTCTCAAGGTCACTTATATCGGTTGGGGCCTATTGCTGATCCTATATGCAGGGGATGCAGAGAGGAACAAGAGACGGTGACTCACTTTTTATGTCATTCTACCCGGCTCTCTCGGAAAAGCGTTACAGATTCCTTGGCTCACACCTCCTGGACGCGTTACATGAAACCGGCAAGGATGGCTCGGAGTCATAATTTAAAATTCGTAAGAGCGTCCGGTTGGGACTTATGAGCAATTGCTCATAAGTCTGGACGGTGAACAGTAGGCCTGCTATGGCCAAGTTCCCGAACCCCTTAAGGGGGCCTCAACCTCAGTCTAGAATAAGTCAGTCATATCTATAAAATCGCATCTGAATTCGAAACTTTCCATATATACCTAGATAGTGCAACTCCATATATAAACGTCGTAGGTACCTACCTACTTGGCAATAAAAATTATTTCGATTTTATAAAATTACAGAAAGTAAAATAAATTGAGAGTGGCAAACATCACGTCGGAGTCGTATCATTTTATATTACCACCATTGTGGCGAACTTTCCTTTGGTTTTTTTTAAACCAAAATAAATCCAGGATTCCTCTATTAGTTTACCACTACACATCAAAGAGAATCCGCGCCATTACGAAAACTACAGAAAAAATGTGAAAGCGAATTTACTCAAGACTCACTGAAATTTGATCACTCACTACAGGAATTAAGTTACTCCGCGACTCTATTACCACGGGACTCATGTTTTCAATTCCCCCAAATGCCGCATTCTTCCCAGATGGTATAGGTAAATGGGTATCAATCTACTCTGAGCATATTTAACAACTAGTCCCACGCCTTTACCACTATGTGACTCTTGTTCATCGACTTCCAGTTATATACGCATATGAAGTAAAACTAAAGCCATGATGATTCCCATCCTATGTTGATGGTCAGTTTCCGCGCGATCGTCACAATTACCATCTTGACTTGTTTTATACCTGTGGTGCTATATAGACCGGAAGTTCTATGGCAGTATGCTAACAGAACGTCACAAATACAAAAGGGAAAAATTCGACCTTAGCATAACAAAAGGTAGTCAACCAACATGGGGGGGTCAACTGGGCGTGAATGAACAATGAAGAAATTCTACCTGTGTTCGCTCAATTTTTTATTACTTGCTGGAAACACAAACTTTTACCAGAAGATAAATAAAATGTTGGAAAAAAAATGAAAACATTAATCACGCGTAAATGTGCCTTTAACTTTTGGGATGTTGTTGGGGTGGGAGGTAAAATACAGTAGATATCTACCGGGTGGAAGTCCAGTAACGAGATTAGGTCTTCTTTAGCAGAGTCATAGTAGAAAATGAATGGAACTCGTAAAGGAAAAGGTGCGGCTACTAGCAAAAATAAAACTTGAACGAACATAAAACTTTGAATTTCTTCCATTTTATTGGGGCCAATCACGAGGTTTTTGTCTCACCTTGAGCTAAGTTCGCATTTTGTCCATTGATCTGAAGTTCATTCACTTGCGAAGTTTCCACTGCCGCCCAGGTGGGAGTTTTCGTAACTCTCAGACGCTTTTATAGGTAATCTTTTATCATATCACTTAAACGAATTGATTTAATTTTAGAGGAGTGTTGCTGAATGTGGCTGGTGCGGTTTATGTATTTTTAATTCAGTTACAAAATTGGGTCGCATAAATGCGTACATAAATAGATAACTAAAGAAATATTTTTTTTTTTTTTTGAAAGAAGATTGGTATCCCTGATAGATATGGAAATTTGAAATAGTTATCACATGAATATTTACCGCTACTATCGATGGTCTTTATCATGCTCGATAATCCCAGAACCAGTCCTAGATCTTAAAGATCCATTTTAATCCTCCGCCATTTCCTCAGGTGCTAATACAGTCGGTCGGTAAAAAAAAATCAAAATTGTTATTGGGAAGTTTCAGCGGAATGATAATAGCTTAGGTTTACAGGTTAAGGTAGGAGAGCTTCCGTTTCATCATACGTACAACTATTAATTTTCCGTTTTCTCGAACCGGCGGAAGTAGAAGTGAAAGAGGTGAGCTTTCGCTTGCATACGAATTAATAGTACCGCAACAAATCACATAGTTTCCGTTTTCTCACACTGCCTTAATTACAGATATTCCTCCTTTCCCGGACATGCTAGCTCAACTACGAATATGCATTAGGAAGGATAAGCAGGTAAGCTGGAATGTTGAAGGATAGGTGGCTCACCAAATCACCTTAGGCTGCGGTTATTAAAAGTAAATGCTAATTAATTTGAAGGAGTAAACAGAAGATCATGTTTACATCGGACGATCTGTATCCGGGGGCCACCGAAGAATGGCTTGTCAACTAGCATCCCCAGTAGGAAGAAATGAGAGGCACATTACCAATGAGCTTGAAGGCTCTCTTTTGAATATTTATAATGAAGCTATGGCTGTGTAGCCAACTCCGGCCCAGATATGGGAATTTCAATCAATTCTAGGTCTTACTTATATAGAACTTGTAGAGGAGCCCTAGATTTGACGGGCTGAAATATTTCGTACACCTTTTCAAAAATCCAACATATTCTGATGCTCCTTCAGCAACAGATGTTATCGGTCCAGCTTAACTTACTGGTAATATTGATGCCAAGTAAACTTAGTGACGGTATTTTAGGAATGGGAGCGGTAAAATGATGATCTTGTTTTTAAGAGATGAGGCAGCTTTGGGTCAGCTTTGAATTTGACGCAATTCGCTTTGCCCCAAGCGAGGATATTATCAAGATCGTCCAATGATCTAATCATGCAATCTCGTTTGACAGATGTGGCATTCCCTCCTTAGCTTGCAAAAGTGTCAAAGGAGCAGGCGAAATTAAAGGTACTGTCAGCGGCAAGATTAGATGGGATTGAAAGTAAATGAAAGGAGATAATTAAAGACAATTAGGAAGCGAGATGAATTAGGTGAACATATAAAAATACATTCAATACATGATAGAAGAGGAGGGGAGAGATCATGTGCTTATATTTGGCTAAAAGAGAGGGATACAAGACTCCTATCAAAGGCTTTTGAAATATCTATAGGGCAATATTTGTGGAGTAAAATTACCAAGTCTCGAAATGAGCGTCCAGAGCGGAAGTCATATTGGCGATCCTGCGCCCATCTGAACGCTTAAGAACTGCCATTGTATATTTAAATGTTTTTTTTTTTATCGGACTTTGTAATAATATACAGACCACATTTTTTACATAATTTGTAAATTATGTTCATAAAACTGACATTCTGGACGGGGACCGGTCCCGTTCGTCCCTCCTCTTGGTGTGCCCGTCTCCCTTATCAAGAATAGGCTGAACGTGGATTAGTTTTCAAGCAATTGAAAATTTTCCTGTCGAATAAGACGAGTATATAGAATAGTTTTCGCGAACAGGTTTAGCCAAGGATGAGGAATAGCTTTTAATTAACAGGGGGCGAGATCTGCAGCTTTGGAGACAACGAGCACCTTCAGGACTTTGAACATATTTTCGTAGGAATGTGTATTGGCTCTTGTACCTACATATCCTCATGGGAGATGTAAATCAAATATCTGTGAGGTGGGTGGTATATGAGAATATTTGAGACGAATCTATAACAGCCAAAAGTGAATGAATTCCAACAGATCGGTCATGTTCGATTTATCTTTTATGAATTCATTTAGCAAGAGTCAAAATTGTGGGCACAATTAAATCGAATCAAGTTTCAATCAGACTTGAACTGAGCTTATTATTATTATTATTAATTACAGGGATGCAGGCAGGACTCCTGCCTCTCATCTTGTCACCGCGACGACTATGATCTTTTGTGACATTACCCCTAAAGTCCGCTGAGGTCTTTGATGAAGCTTATAATATTTTTGGAGGCCATTTTTCCGACATCCTCTGGCAATGGAAATGTCTTTCCTAGATGTCTTAGCCTTATGCGGCACAGAACTTCACAGTCACACAGGACATGTTCAGCGGTTTCATCGTCTTCCATTCAGAATCGACAGGTCTTATTATCGACCTTACCCATCTTCTTAAGAATGTATCTAAGTGAGCAATGCCCAGTAAGTAGGCCCATTATGAGCCTTAGTTCCTTTCTGCTGAGTATGAGGAATTCTTTTGTCCTCTGTTGCGAGTACTTTATAAACTTCTTCGCTTGTCTCAGCCCCGGGATACTTTCACAGTGTTCCTTCTTAGTTCTGTCCTCCCAAAGCTTGATCTGAGCTGAGAGGTGACTCTTTGGGTTTCCAAAGACAGGCTCAGGGCCAATAAATGGAGATTTGGCTCCTTCCTTTGCAAGGTGGTCCGCAATCTCGTTCCCCTTCATGCCTTCATGTCCTGGTACCCAGATCAGTGTCACCCTATTTGTCTCGGCCAGTTGCTTCAAGACAGTTAGACAGTCCCAAATCAGCTTAGACTCAAAGGTAAACGAGTTCAACGCTTTAAGTGCTGCTTGGCTGTCTGATATTATGTATATTTTTGCTCCACGCATATTCTTGTGAATTATTTCAAGTGCGCAAAGTTCTATGACGTGTATTTCTGCCTGAAGAATGGTTGGTGAGGGCCCGGTGCCTTTGCGAGATGGCACCTTGGTCCATATATGCCCACGCCTGCTTTTCCTTCCATTTTGGACCCAACCGTATACCATTTAAGAGATCCTTTTTCAAAGGACGGGTCCCCCGTGTGCCACTGTTGACGGTTCCCCAAGATCATGGTATTTCAAAGCTATGGCGTTTCGGCATAACGTCTGAAATTGGGTTAGCCATCAGGTCCTCTACGAAATCCTGGAGGACTTTCCGTTAGCCAACCAAATTCCTTGTACTTTGGAGGTTTGCCCGTTGTAGCCTGATTGCACTAAGTATGGCCTGCTCCCTAATATTCAAATGTAAGGGTAGCAGGTCCAACATAGCCTCTAAGGCAGCAGTTGGGTAGGTACGCATGGCACCAGTTACTCCTAGACATGCAAGCCGCTGTAGTTTTTACAAATTAGCTTGAGCAGTCTTTTGTTTTGTTTTTGGCCACCAAACGAGTGATGCGTATGTGACCATGGGTCTTAGAGTCATTTTTGGTAGCAATATATAATCAAACGAAGAAAAAACCAGAATAATGTTGAATGAAATCATATTCCAAATATCTAAACTTTTTTAATGATATTATTGTTTATATTTTTACTCACAATTTTCCTAACACATTTCTCACAATGTAGGTAGGTATTTTACCATGATTTATATACCACCATTATTCGATAACAAGCTGCAGACTTTCCAATAATCATTTGTTTGAAACATTTGCTCTGAAAGGAAAAATTTCGTTTTAATCACGACTTTCAATTATTCAATTCAAACGTGTGCAATACAATCGTCTCAGGCTGTCAAGTGTGCAACTTTCTAATGGTACCTACCTGCTCGACAGGAGATTTTTTTCTTATCAGAAAATTCCATCAAGCAAAATAATATTATTACGAAATAAAAAAATGCAATCACCAGTTGCTTGGTAAATGAAAACATTTAAATTTATTTGCTATTACTAATTATACTTAAAATTTGTTTTTATTGGGGGAAATTCAAAACCGACCAGACTGTTCTGTTCTGTGCAATTTTTTATATCCCGTTTTGTTTACACTAAAAAAAAAAAATCGAAAATATTCGAAAGGAATTTCATGGATCTTGTAGAGTTCGAATTTAAAAATTTCCACTCACACGAACACGGGTAGAATGAGTGCTTTTCGTTCATTCTAATCATGTTACTCAATTAAATACCAGCAGCGAGTAGAAAGAAGAAAGAAAGCGAAATAAAAATCTTCTCAAAATTTACCCACTCATGTTTGGCGCTGCTTGATACCGATAAATTCAAAGTCAACTCGAAAGTCTCAAATGGATTCTTCTCTTCCAGTCAGTGACCACTGGATCGAGTTTTTCTTTTTGTTTTACTTCCAAAATTTCATTCCAGCTTCAGCAGCCACCTAGGGGGAGAGAGAGCAAACCTCGCATTTGACTCAGCCACTGACGACCGACGACGACAAGACAATTCACAAATCACCTGAGAATCTGCAAGCGGCATGTTAGCAAGCAAAGCACTGCTGCTATGTTAGTGCTAACCGACGTTACTTTTGAAAACATTGAACAGAAACAGTTTGGAAGCGCATCAGACTGGAGCTCCGTTCTCGTTCCATTCGTTAAGCAGAAAATTCTATTTTTATTTGTTGTAACGGTGTTCGCTTAGCCCAACATCATTATTTTTTTTTGTTGCATTCAACTACTGTGAATCATTCAGTAGACGGTATTCCACCTAAAACAAAAAAAAATCGAGTATTCCCCGCCAGGAACAGTAATTTTATTCAATTGTCAGAAATTCGCCAGGTGTCGTCGCTGTGAGGATCCGTTTCGAGGATTTGATACGGTTTTTGTAAAAGTTCGTTTTTTCTATTTTTTTTCTTTTTTTAATTTGTAATACCTTCAACCTCACGGTTTTTATACACAGCGTAAAAACGTGGTAATTATTCAGTTCTTGACAATTTTAGGGAATGTAAAAAAAAAAGGAAAAAAAAAAACGCGCGTAAGGTACCTACCTACAATTAAACGGTATTAAAAAAGTGAAAGGGTTTAATTTATGTGCTGTGTGTAGGTATAATCGCTACGTCCGTTCTTGAGCCAAGTTCAGAAGTGTTTTTTCCGCGAAAAAAAAAAAATTTACAGAGTTATTCTCTGATTAAAACGTTTTGGAAATTTGGTTTTATTTGGAATATAGATATTTTGAATTATCTAGTGATTTGTGAAATTACAACAATAAGCCAAAAACAAACAAAAAAATTACAAGGAGATACTTCAGCGATTAAGTTTCAAGGACGTCAAAATGAGGCAAATTGGAAGCGAGGTAAGTAGGTAACTGATTTAGGTAAAATACCTATTAAAACGTTACTTAGCATTTGAATCTAAAGCCAATTAAACTGTTTTTATGTAGTTATACTCATATTCAATATTTTTTTAGTTTCTCAAGAGTATCAGTTTTCGAAAATTCATTAATTTGGACATGTCTGGTTTTTTTTTACTTTCGAATGCTGGAATCCGTGAAGTTTGAGATTGTAAAAAATTGTTTTTACTTTTACATTTGTACCTACTTGTTACAATTTTTTTTCACTTTTATAATATCTAGTCAGTTTTTGGGGCGTTAATTACTAATATTTTTGGTCATACGTGTCGCTAAAGAATAAGTATACAAAAAGTCAGTCCTACCATACACTGAAACTTTTCCTCCATATCGCAGCAGCACAGGAGTATTGTGTTATTGTTGCTGATAATGTTGGTATTTGGGCCCTTGGACAATACTTTGAGGAATATACTATGTAAAGACTGCAAAATTTTACAGTTTTTACCAATAATAATTTAGCCATTGTAAATAATTGGTTAAATCCAAATTAGCTATACCAACAGAAGCACATATTTATACAGGATGTCCCGTATGTGGTCTTGCTTCTGAAGGCTATATAATAATAATGCAAAAAATTGTATGGGTGGGGAGGGGAAATGTTAAAAATTTCCAAAATAACGGGACTTACAGATATTTGGGTATATTTTTATAAACTTGTTTCACGTTTTTTTAGATTACCCTGTAACTTTTGAGCATTACATCCAGCGTTGCCAATTGAGCTATCATTAGTCGACAACCGATTTTGATATTTCTTTAGCCGATTTTGGGATTAACGCCACCTTCATTTGGTTTGGTGTGGTGCTTTGGCAATCGGATGTATTTTGAGCGACTTTCTTGATGATAAAATGAATTTTTCCGCTCGTGATTGTGCGAAATTGGTGCGTCGTGGAAAATGACTTCCTACGAGAAAAATGTTCACAACAGAGCACTAATGTCCCTGAAAGAAATAACGGAAAAAAATATATACGAAATGTAGTAACTGGGGTTTATGTGACCCAAGTGCATGAAAATGGGCTTTCCGGCGACAAAAACGTGTGCGAAATTGGTGCGTCGTGGAAAATGACTTCCTACGAGAAAAATGTTCAGAGCAGAGCACTAATGTCCCTGAAAGAAATAACGGAAAAATATATACTAAATGTAGTAACTGGGGTGTATGTGACCCAAGTGCATGAAAATGGGCTTTCCGGCGACAAAAACATCCCGAGAAAGTTTTTTTGAATTATGAAAAGAGTACACCACTCGATAGTACTCAAGGCGAGACCTTTTGTGCTGATTTTGCATTTACATTCATTCGAGGAGTTTGCATTATTTTGTGTAGAATGGAATTTGGAATTTGCCGATTTTAGCAGATTTTAGAAATAAATTATTGGCAACACTGTACATCCTATGATGATAATTTGTTGATCGGCTTTGGACCTTTTCCCGTCCACTTCGCCGTTTTGAAGTTTGACTCAACAAAGCAAAAATTTCAAAATTTTAACTCGGTTTTTATTATATTTATCAAAAAACACGTGATCAACATCAATTTTTCATATTGGATTTAAGAAGCTGAAAAGCTTCGCTCTAAAATGACTATCAAATATGTCACCCTTTCTGCGGTTTATACACGTAGTATTCTTGAATATATATAGACCATTGGAAAGGTCCAACAATTATCAAATAAATCTTAAATCATCATTATCATCAGATGTAACTTTCAGAAATTACAGGGTGATCTATAAACTAATTCCTGAAGATAGGGGCAAGCGTATCGGAATCATTTACGTCCTATCTCCGGAAAATATTGATGTTAATGTAATTTTGAAAGAAATGACAGCAATCAGCTGTTTTAAATTAATGTTCCACTTTAGGATCCACTTTAGACAAATTCCTGCAAAAGTAGTTACACAAATTACGCAAATTCCCGCAAAACTACTTGAGAAATGTCAACATGAACTTGCTCATATGTAACAATCTAATTGTGCAAGTAACTTGCAGAGTCTAAATGAGCATTAAGCATAGCCTTCGGGCTCAAGACCATATACCGGACACCCTGTATTGCATGCATCGTCCACTTTGATTAGCACTGAATTGTGAGACTTGATAAAAGATGATAGATTTAATTATGGCTAACGTCAATGTAATTTTAATGTAGAATATTAGTGGGACCTGGTGGGAAAATTTGAAGCCACAAGGAATATCTACAACTAAAAAGTCGAAATTTGATGTCGCTTCCAACAGATTCGAAGCGCTTGTAGCACATTACTGATATGCTTCAAAAAAAAAAAATGCTTCTCTGGAAGCATTCTGAAGCAATTTTGTTTTGAGGTTATTGTTAAAATTCCAGGAAATTGAATGAGAGCGTTTTTTGCGTACCCGTAGTACCTACGTACCATTACGTGGTTCGTAGTGTTGTAAAGCAGATATTTTGCTTTTTTAGATAATTAAAAAAATTCTTCATAGAACAGTAGAAAAGTGTTAGGCTGCAAAAAAAAGCTATAAATTGTGCTGATGTAGCAGAGCGTGGCTGTTTCGTCAAAAATTTAGTTTTCTGTAATTAAAAGCAACACCGATAAATATTTTTGGCCGCTAAACTGTAGCTTTAGCAATCGTGCAGAGTTTTCAATGCTTCCCAACAAGTTCAAACCATTAGGTATAACGAAGCTAAATAGAAGCGCTTACTTCTGCGAACATGTAATGTTAAAATTTATATGAAACTGAATTGAAGCGCTTTATGCTTCCCTAGAAGCGCTTGAAATTACTTTTAAGTCGTTCTTTTTTTTCACTGGCTGGGCTTTGACTGAATCGAAACTGATCACTCCCAAATTCGGTTCAGCCCTAAAGGTATGCAGAATGATTTTTTGAAACATATTAGGTACCTACCTACTACAATATATGTGCTCTTTTCTCTTCGCCGAACAAAGCAGAAGGCACGATTTTTATTTCAACTACATAGTTGGTACCTAAACCTATACCTAATACTTTCTCTTGTTCTCTTGTCATTAATTATTGACTGACAGTAAAAGATTACTAAAAATTGATGTAGAAACATTAATATATTATCAAACTTTTTGACAGTTTAATTAATTCCATCATCTGTTAATTAACTTTCCATTCACTTACAAGCTATAAATTGTGGAGATACCATAACGATCATCAATTGAATAAGTTCTTTTCAAATCGAAAATCGTTTTTTTTCAATATAGGTATAAGTAGTGAAGGGAGCTACTTATACCTACATACGCAAAAGACAACACGCTTTAGTCAGTTTCATTTATTAATATTAATTTCGGTCTATTTTCAACGAACTTTTAACGCTTTATTGCTATGCTTAAATTTTTGTACTTTGTGGAATGCAAATCAAACATCTGTTTATCATTGACAAACGTATGTATATGTTGTATATATGCATTATTTCATAAAATAAACACAAGATAATGATCCTACTGATGATATGGAAAAGTACAATTTTTCATCTTACTTTCGCGTTCGCGATATAAATTGACTTCCGCATTAAACATTGGCAGCGAAGTCAGATATGTGAAGTAATTACTTTTACATTTTGAAGTATTATTAACGTGGATAAGTATTTTAAATATTTTACTCTATATTAAGTTTACTTAAGTTTTTTGTTGTTGATTTTTAATTTGTCCCAAATAGAAACTTACTTGCAAAATTTAATAGATAAAAGTGCAAGAAGAGTGCATAAGTAGTGTGCATCTGTAGAACGATGTTTTTTTGCTTCACTACAGAGATTCCATACATATTATCAAATATAACCAGTCAGGCAATTTCCTGTGGATTTGGCATGGGACTATTAATGAATCCCTAAAATCACGGCTTGCATACACAAATAATCATAAGAGCATTTTTAAAAAATTAACTTTTTTTTTTTATCAAAACTCAATCCTCCAGTGGATTAGTAGGGAACTCTCCCGTATAGCTAGAAAACTGTGGCCTGCATATGACAGGAAGAGGCCAAGAGAACTCCATAATGGTAGTAGAGCAAATACCTGGAATTTTGTAGGGGGTCATTACGGGTCACTGGGACATAGGAGGCCATGCTAGAATGCTGGGTATAGCGGCGAATGATTTCT
Organism: Dioctria linearis; assembly: GCA_963930735.1. Lineage (NCBI taxonomy): Eukaryota > Metazoa > Arthropoda > Insecta > Diptera > Asilidae > Dioctria > Dioctria linearis. The sequence goes on along the minus strand of OZ005742.1, from coordinate 259,339,977 downwards.
GCAGGATCTACAAGGACTCTGAGGAAATCGAATCCTTTAAGCTATTGGGTAGCTGGAGCTGTAAAGTAAAAAGTACGGAGGTATCCTAAAATTCCTAAGGAAAGCAGGATGGATCTAGGGCGGTTTTAAAGGATATCTGATGAGGTCAAGGGGCACAATGGACCCACTGTAGGTCTAAGTCATGCCGGCTAGTATTCTAGCGGAACCCCTCTTACTTAACCTTAACCTTAGCCATCTCTATAATGTATGATTGCGGCTGCGGATGAAATAGTAAGTCATAATTTTTTTTAGGACCATTAAATTTCGTAGCGACAGCGGAATACTCTGGGTATTCCAAGGAAAAAAGGAATAACATTCAATTCAACTTCTTTAGTGGTTCAAATCTATCGACTCCGTTTGTTGTTATTTTAAAAAGCAAGTCATTTTGTGTTGACTTCGTTATGAAGTATATCAACAAATTGTAAACCGTTACCTTTCTCGGAACCAGTTTTACCAGTTGGTATAACTCAGAATCTGCATTTCCAGGAATGTTTTTTTTTTTCAATTCGGTCCCGTCTATCTAATTTCTATGTATGTTGAATTTTGAAACAGCCTGTATTGTATACGGGTGATTTTTTTTTTATAAAACTAAGCAGAAATTACTAAATATAGGGGTTGGTAAAGGACGTGTAGTGACACAATAGGTAACTTGTAAGACCAGGGGCGCACCGAGAGGGGGGATGAACGGGACCGGTCCCCCTCCAGATTGTCAGTTTTCTGAACATATTTTACAAATTACGTATAAAGTGTGGTCTGTATATAATTACAAAGTCCGATAAAATAAAATAAAACCTTATAATCTACAATAGCAGTCTTTAAGTGCTCAGATGGGTGCAGGACGCGACTTTAGAGCCGTATTTTTCCGACTCGTTAGGACTTGGGACACCTATGCCCCCCCCCCCCCCCCCAAGCCAAATCCTGGGTGCGTTACTGTGTAAAACGCAAATGTAGAATCTGTAATCAGGGACAGTTAGGTTATTCTTCTGCAAAACGATTTTATAGCTATGTTGTTTTGTGTCAGAGCAGAACAAAAGATACACAAAAGAACGCCTCATATACATTTTCATAGAAAGATTTAAATGAAGCGAACTTGCCTTCTTCGTTCACCTATAAATTAAATCCTATTCAACTAATTTATAAGTTTTTCTTTCTTTTTTCTTCTTTTCGAAAGTAAAAAATGTAATGAAACAGCAATTTATGACTACGGAAATGACCGAAACTCCAAATAAACAAAAATATGCAGATATACAAGTATGATATAGATCTCACCAAGAAAAATGTTGGTGCAGAGGTCCATGTATGTTTATTTATATTTACGGCACTGATAGCCATCTACTAAGATGATTCGGAGGAATAACTGCGTTTAGAGTCTATCGTTACATACCTTGCAAAAATAGTAAAGTATGTAGGTATAGCATGATATGTGCCCATAAACTACAACTCGTCACACTAGGATGCATACTATACTATAATCTAAAACAGCTCACCTCAAATTCTATCATAAATCTTGCTGTGGTGTAAATACCTACGTTAAATTAACATAAAAAGTATTAAATAAAACCCAGGCAGACGAAAAAATGTTGCCAACGTCACAGTTATCTTATATGGAGATTGCAACATAACCGAAAACGCCATCTGATTAAGAATTTCATTTGCATTCAACCTCACTGGTAAATAAGACACGATCTTCATAAACCGCACAATGGAACGTGAGCAAAACAATAACAAAAAAACGAAAAAAAACGGTACAAACATAGGTGTAACCAGTATACCATTAGTGACGAAGTGATGACCCACAAAAAAAAAACGATGCTCGACATATCAAGGGGAATCTCTTTTCACTTTGATTTTGGTACGAGTACCAGAGTCAGATTGCTTGGAGGCCGCAAGAATTTCACTAAAACCGGTACTCCAACTCTACCATGTGGGCTAAGCAAACAATTTGCATACGTACAATTCAGCGCATAGCAGCGCAGAAATTATCAAATTGTATTGACCAACAACATGCCTGAAAAATCATGTTCTGTCCATTTCGATGGGCATTGGGTATGTCCAGCGCAGTCTTTGCTCCACGTACCAAAAAACGAATCTAGTTTTGCATACCTACGAAATTTTGTACTGTGATCTATAGTGGAATCGAGGCGGTCTTAAAACATTAATAAAATGATTAGTCATTTCCTCGCCGGTATGTGCGATTTTTCAAAGCCGTTTAGTTGCATTTTACCTCATTTAAAGAGACTTGAACTGAACAGACGACGTTGAATTAACTAGAAATCAATAGAAATTGTGTTAGTAAGTAAATCGAACAAAACAACTTGAACACAAAAGCTGTCAGACAAGACTGACGAGAATCAGTAGAGGGCAACAACACCGCATTTGTTGTAGGAAATTATGCCGGTAAATGTGGCGCTTAGATTAATTTAGCGATTATTTTTAGATTAATCTCTCAATAAACGGTTCACTGGTATTAGTGTCTTTTTAAGGGAATGCTTTGTGATGTAATATATGTCTAGAAGTGTTATTAAAAAGGAGAAAAGCTTTTTTGGTTCTTCCGATGTATACCTACTTACATAGATATTATGAAATCTGTATTGCTCTGTTAGGTTTTGAAATAATTTAAAACCGAAATTTTGTAGTAGGTACTACGAGAATTAATTAAGTCAACGGAAGCCCACATATATGCTTTTCATACATCCGCAATTGTAATTAAAGATTAAATATGGTCTACCTCAGGGCTCAGTTTTATCTCCGTTGTTGATTTGAGCATACTCCAAATTACTGTTTTATGTTGTACGATCACGCGAAAGCCCAATGTTACTTTAGCTATTTAATATATGTATGTCTTACAATTTATGACCCCACCTAGTACGTAATGGTAGACACTTTTTGTCTCACTCACTCCGAATACAGTAATTATTGATGGTTTCAAATTTATTATTTACTCTTATAGATCAACTATTCTAAAATAAGATTAACTGACGTGAGTTGTGTTAGACTAAACCTGTTTGTGTTGCAATGATCGGGCTGCAATTTGCTTACTCTGAATGTATTAAAAATGTTTTGTGTAAGGGAATTTTTTATAAGTAGGGTAGATAGTAGTAGGCAATATGAGAGAGAAGAAGCCACAAAAGTCGAAATGAAAATGGATAGGACAGGTAAAGCGCCCTATTTTGGTGATCGTCAACAATAATTTTATTGCAGTTTGGGCGCCTGGGCCAGTCTTGTCATATTTTAGAATAAAGATTATATAGTACCAAGAGTCTCAAAATGGGATCGCATATTCATCAAGACATCCTAGCTATTTGACTTTTTAGTCTATTTAGAACTAAATATTTAAAAAGGTTCGTTACACACAATATTTACTATTTTCCGTGCCCTAAAAAACATGTACACGCTCGTTGGAAACACAATGGACTAGAAGTAGATAATAATTGGATTCTAGTGCAAGAAATACGAATATATTAGAATTAGTCTCGATAATAGGTATATTAGTGCCAATTGTGTTCGATAATGGTCGAAAAGAGTTGGATTAATTTGTGTAAACAATTTTTATGGATTTAGATATAAATATTCGTTTTTCTTACGAATTTTGTAGACAATTTTTCTGCAGATTTTTATTGCCGTTAACAATCGAAAATTTAATTCAGTATTAATTAGAGCAATAGAAAATCGTTCTTATAATAGGATCTCCTCTAAGCTTTACCCCGGCTAGATAGAAATAAACATTGTTGATAAATTACATTAAATCTGTACCAAACCAGTTGCTTCCCGATTTTCAGTTTTTCGTTAAAGGAGCGTAAACTCAAGTTTATCCTTCTCTATGTTTGATCACTAAGTGTTCCAACCAATTGTTGTTGTACTATTAGGTAGTAGTACACCATCTTTCCATTATTTTATTTTCACAGCAAGGAATTTGTATTGGTTATCTTATCGTTGCAATTATATGTCACTGCAGATAATCAATTCCTTTAAGAATTTCATATTTTGAAATGTCGATAAAACAATGAATGTCGACGCTTTGGATGTGATTTTTGATTTAGTTTAATTTCGAGTAAAACATTCGAATCGAATGAAAAGTACTCGATCCGACGTTTATCAAATGTAATATATGCCGAAGACAAACATCTGTCATTAAAATGTCTTTCTTTATATGTATATAATTAAAAAAAAATATCACGGGGATTTTTTCCTTGTTTTTCATTTTTAGATATTTTCTTTTATCTATTTCGGTAGACGGTTGTAATATAAAAGCGATTTACTAGGAGCATTAACTTAAAATTTATCATGTTTTTTTTTTTTTTTATAAGAATACAACTAAAAAGTTTTTAATAAAAAAAAGTTTCGCAACGGAACGCTAAAGGTGCCTAGAGCCTTTTTACGCATTTAACAGGGGTGAATTGAACAAGAATTTTATAGTAAAGTTGAAAGAATTTTTTCACCAAAGCACATACAATTTTACGCATCGCCTGAATGAGTGGAAATGCAATCGCACGAATTTTGTGCTGCTGCAAGTGCTATTTTTGTAATTATTGAAAAAGAAGGAATTGCTTCACTTCTTTCACTGATAACTGAGATTTGTCTCCTAATAATTTTAATGCATCACTTGAAAACCCTACGATTAACTGCACATTTAACCACACACAAGATACATACAATAAAAACTCCTGAAGAACTCAATGGCTCGGGTGAAACACTCTATTGCTGTACCCATTTGAATCCGGTTTCCACAACATAACCAAATTCTTATCTTCTTCTACAACCAGTATTGTTTTCTCTACATAATTTGAAAAATCTGTTTTCTCCTTTTTTTAAAGTCTGTTCGGTGCAAACTGGATGTGCAATTGCTCACAGTCTTTCCATTAGGAACGGGAACCCATGCGCACAGGTTGCGCTGTGCTTCTAGTCGTAAAAGCGCACAAAAAATTATAGAAATAGGCATGCCCTGCCCATGCGTAAAAAGGCTATGCATACAGGCACCTTATGCGAACCATTGAAAGAGCGAAGATCTTACAACCAAAATATAATACTTGCGGACGTATGTGCATCCCAATTGATGAAAAATTAGGATTTCGTGGAGTAAAAAATCAGTTACGAACTTTTTCGGGATAAAAATATGTAATGTCTCCGATTTTGATGGGGGATAGCTCATTTGAAGCGGAATAAGCTTTATAAATATTTTCACTCGAGTATAAAAAAAGTCAATACTACATTACACTTTATACATACATACCTACATACATATGCACAAAATATAAGAAAGTATAAATTTGTTTAGTGCAAAGCTCGAAAATATATTTAAATACCTATGTATGTATGTACATGTCTAGAGGTTGATTTAAAATGTCAAGGCTATGGAATAGAAAGCCTCTAAAGAAAAGTAGCCCCTCTAACTTTTTTCCCACTATACTTGATCCTTGATATCGATGTTAATATTCTAGAAAAAAGTATTTTTTATAATAAATTGAATCGGAATCTTCGTTTGGGAGGAATCACTTGCAAAAGGTGATTTAAAAACGTATATTTTAGGGAGAATGGGAAGTTTTGGAATTTGAGCCCCTGTAGAAACCATCTCTCACCTACGATTCAAACTACAAAATCTGGTTACACTCATTCACAGAAAGATGCGCGATAATAATATTGATGAAACCAATTTTTTCTAAAATCCTTCCCATCAGCCAATTTCGAAAGAAATATCTTTTCAAAATGATGCCAAATATCAACAATTCTAGAAGTGATGTAAACATTTTTCTGGAATCAAAACCTGGGTGTAGGGGCGCACCGAGAGGGGGGACGAACGGGACCGGTCCCCTTCCTCTGAACATAATTTACTAATTATGTATAAAATGTGGTCTGTATATTATTCCAAAGTCCGATAAAATAAAATAAAAACTTTTAATATGCAATAGCAGTCCTTATGTGCTCAGATGGGTGCAGGATGCGACTTTAGAGCCGTATTTTTCCGACTCGTTAGGACTTGCGACACCTATGCCCCCCCCCCTCTCAAGCCAAATCCTGGGTGCGTTACTGCTTGGGTGGACTACATACTACACAAGTATTTTTCTACAATAGTGGAATAAACCTTATGTATATTATACATCATATGATGATTTTTCTAATTAAATTAAATTAATTTAATTTCTACAATAATCTTTGTGGTTTGAGATGGGAAAGCCTTTGGGCTTACGAATATATTTTTTTATCCTATTTTTTTTTTATTACTGGTATTTATCAAAAAATACAAATTCCGGCATAAGGTCAGAAACATCAAATTGGTTCTTAATCTTTTGTTAAATTGGATGGATGCAGCCTTCAACATCTATACCTTATCTGTACATATTACATAACTTTGTATTATATATTAATTTTTTTTTTAAATTTTCTATTCAGAGACAATGAAACGTGGAGATATTTTTTAATTGACATACCTCTACTGAATGATATACAGAAGTCATCAGAAGCCACTTTCTATAATTTGAAATAGTCTCATCAATGCACAGCTTATTTGTATACCTATACCTATACTACACATATATCTATTATTCATGCATGCATGTATAGATCTCCGTAAAGAAAACGCCAGTAAAACGGTTCTTTATCACAATTACCGTATTCAATCCATTGTATTTGTATACGTTTTGAATATCATAACATCAACCTAGAAACCGAAATCCTATCAATTCACTTATATTTTTTTATCTCAATCATGAGTATATGGCTATGGTTATAATTATTATCATCCATCTCTGGTGTGGCTGTGGTGGCTAAGCCATATGAGGAGCTCCTCGTCTAACTTCAATTCAATTGAATTTATGAGAAATATTTCTCGATCGCGTCTTTTCATATTCTCAGCGCTTGTTTTTCTATTCATATCTCATCCATCAAGTCAGTCATATATACATACCTACATATGTATAGTATAGACTCAATGAAAACAACATGTATCACTTTACCCACGATTTCTCATTAATCTAGTGCAAGATAGCTCAAAACACAAAGTGCCATTTTCACTTTTTCAAAACTTTTATCCCCAGCCATGGATCGAAATCACTTTCTGATGCTCTGTTCTATTTGGAATATATTTTTTTTTTTTGGGTTTCTTAACTCTCCCTCATCCTATATACAAAACAAACCAATTTATTTCACCTGTCGTAAAAGGAAATTCAAATTAAGATTAAATAAAAAATCCATTGGAAATTTATTCATTTACTTAAACCAGACAGATTTCGCCAAAAAAGACTATTTCTTTTGGTGAACATGCTTAAACTTAACTCGCACTTTCCGTACCGTAACGGATCCATTACTACTTCTATTATTGTCACTTTTAGTATGTACACATACTGATACAAAAAAAAATACTGATGGATCAATGACATGGTACGAAGCGAACCCAGAATCGAGATGTATTTTTTCTTTCTTATAAAAGTATAAGCCAGGTTAAAAAAAAAATACATTTTGTCTCCAATAGTTTATAATCAGTATAACTTTCAAGATGACTTTCGTCATTTAAAAAAAAAAAAAATATATCCACAAAAGTCCCTCGCGCACCTTATATAGGAGGAATGGTATGCACGTAAGAGGCTACGTTGTGATATAACTTTATGTAGAAAGAAGCAGTAAAGTACCTACCGAAGATTTGCACAATCAAGTTACATCATATATGTAATTTTTCATTGATTATTATTATTATTTCTATGGAGGACTTATCACTTATTATTATGCAGTCCCTGGTTCATGTTGGTCGTCAACTGTTGTTTTCATTAAAATTCCATGATTCAATTTTACAAGTTCGAGCTTTTAAGAAAATTTCTGATTTTTAATAAAAACTTGTTGCTAGTGTAGTTCACCGATGAAGATGAACAAAAAAAAAATAGTAGTACTGGAAAATTATTTTTTATTTTTTTAATTTTTATTGATTTTCCATCAAAATACATGCTAAACACAGTCGGGGTATTCACTCTTTAATGTATCAGTGTAACCGATGTAAAAATACAACAAGAACTTACAACAACGAGTGAACACACCTTTTAGCCTTTATATTATTTCGAAATGTAATTATGGGAACAGGGTGATAAAATGGGCCCTTGATTGATTGATTTAAGAGGTTTGGGACCCCTTTCAGGTCCCCCGAACGAAGGCCAAGTCAAGGCCCATTGTTCACCCTCCAGACCCGTGAGCGATCGCTCATAGGTCCCAAACTCCCAACCGGACGCTCTTATAAATTTCAGTATTGGCTCCCAGCCCTCCTTGCCGGCATCATGTAACTCTTCCAGGAGGTGTGAACCAAGAATTCTGTAACGTATTCCTGAGAGCGCCGGGCAGTGAAATAGAAAGTGGGTCACTGTGAAGGTGGCCCCTGAGAGAAGAATGCCCAGTGAGAATGGACACCAGAGTTCTCAGGGTTGGCTTGTTGAGTTTTAGGAGCTTATTCGTTTGATTTGAGTTTGGTGTACCCCACAGTTCCTTTGTTGTCCTACCCGTGGGATCTTCTCTTCTAACCAAAGGCGACTGTGTTGGCAGTCAGCCCAGCTTGAAATGATTGAGACAAGGTGTTTTGGTGCACTCCCGACTGTAGAGGCAGGCTCCTCTGAGGCACCCACTGCACTATCACCCTGTTATTCCGAGAAAGGGAATTCAGGGTGGTTTTGCACTCCATTAATAATTTGGAGTTTATAAAGGGTTTAGACAAAGCTTTGACAGCTGCTTGGCTGTCCGAGCAGATGGCTATCTCCTTATTCTCAGTGTCTGAGTTAAGGAGGTGTCTTCCCGCTTCAAGGATAGCCTTGACTTCTGCCTGGAAAACCGTGGAGTGGTTTTCAAGGTGTATGGAGAACTTAATTTCAGGCTCCTCACAGAAAACTCCCGCTCCGGTGCCTTCATCGGACTTAGAACCATCAGTATATATTATAATTGGGTTTGTCAATGGTTGAAACACGGAAAGTGATTCCCATTCTGCACTAGATGGAATTCTATATTCAAAATTGCTTTCCAACATGGTCTCGAGGAGGTGGTCACTATCTCTGTCAATGTGTCAGGTGCGATAGACTGCAAGAACTCATAAATGGATTCATGTGGAACTCTTGTTCCCCATGAAGCCAGCCAAGGTTAAGATATGCAGCCTTAGCGCTGACAAAATGTGAAAATTTACAATTTACCTTTACGGAAAAACTAACGGTGGTTCGGAGGACTTTTTTTTTTTGTAAAGATGAAAAAATTTAGAATTCGAACAATTATGCCTATGATCGAAAAAAAAATGGAAAAATAACTCATATGTATGTAGTAATGGGGTATATGGGATCCGGATGAGGAAAAACTTTGAACTTGAGTAAAAGCTTAGTGTGGAAATATCTTGAATTGAAAATAAAAACCTTTTTAATAGATAGAGAATTTTGTTACCTTTAATTTAAATGCAAAATTTTTTCTCTAGTGGCATCTGTTATGATGCAAGGTCCGATAAAGTGAAAAAGTGGTTTTGTTAAAATGTAATCATATTTTAGAGGGTGGGAAAAAAAAACCCGGATTGAAAATTGAAAAACGCCATTCGATAGAGCTCAGCTGGGGCTTTAATTAGACACCCCACATGTCATATTTGTGCTTAGAGGGGGGTCGGGTAACAATCCTGCACCCCAAAATCCCCATTTTTTCGATAAATTTAATCGTCTTGTTGAACTAAAGGCGATTCAAAAGTTCGTTTTTTCGCCCCCTCCCCTGTCACCCCGCAAGAAAGGTTCGAATTTTGAAAATAATTAAAGCTAATTTCTGAACTTCAAATACTATTTTAAGTAATTTAGGGCCAAAAAAGAAAATCGATCACACCAATTTTTTTTTTCGGTGATGTTTTATTAAGTTTTCCAGAAAGTTTCATGCTCTTAGATGGACCATTATTTATGTTTTGGGTTCACAAATTTGCAAAACTTTTTTTTTTGTAAGGAAAAACCGTGATGCGGGTAGATGTAAATTGAACACTCAGCTAAATCAACCCAATACCACAAAAAAAAACAAAAATAAGTGCACCAGTCGATAGTCCTCAAAAGGATGTTTCATTTGGCACACTGGAAATTTTCCTAGGACACTCCCGTCCCCCTCTGCACAGCCTGACGGTCAATCTGACCTCCTAAGTACAACCATACAAGCCGGTTTACACTGCCAATTTGTGAATGTAAAAATACAAGACCCTTGTATTGCATTTTATATGCATAGGCCTATTACATTGAACACGGTGAATAGGGTGTTTTAAAACTACACGCTCGCTGCCACGTAAACTACAAAAGTGTCCCAACTTTCTGCCTTCACGGAAACTACCGTGTCGAGTTCGACTGAAATCAAATATCGAAGTTACTTATCACTTTTATCGGGACGGACACTACCCCCACTTTACCTCAATAATTCACTTTTACCCGATTTGCCCCACAGTTCGACAGTTTCTAAACGTTTTAAAATTATAAAATTATGTAGATAAAGCACGTGATGTTACTGCTTGATCTAATCTGAATTACAGGCTCCGTGCGATCTACGGTTACTTCTGCCCCCTTGAGGTCTTACTTAATCTGCCACCCCTGGATCTTCTCGTTGAAGCATATGTGTGTAGATTGCGCTCATGGTGATGTTGGGAGGACAGCTGGACTGGTTCTTCCCATTGCTCATTGGCATGTGGGCTGGAATGGGTAAACCAGATCTGGCCCGCATGTTATAGGATGCGATCGTACCAAAGCTTCGTTTTGGGCGTGTCGCTTTGAGTTTTTCCTAAAAGGAAATTGTGGGCTGAGCGAGGAGGTGGCTTATTGGGCCTTCCCCGGTCCACTCTAAAAATTTTCACCGACGTCTAATGAGGCAGTTGGTGCGGGTGTTTACTTTCTTGAACCTGGCGATTGGGTTGGGGTACTCACTTGGATTGGAAGGCACACCAGTGTCTTCCGGGTTGAAGTCTTTGCCATCATCATAATGGCAGCGAAGATAGCCCTTGATCTAGAGATCAAGGGAAAGGATATTGCTATCCTTTTGGATAGTCAGGCAGCCTTGATTGCACTCTGAGTAGCCCTCGGATAATATGTAAGTTACTGGGGGACGACAGATCGTCAACGAGATGTCTTTTCAGTGGGTTCCTGGTCACATAGGGATCATGGGGAATGAAAGGACTCATCTTCTAGCAAGGACTGGCTCTAGTTCTCTGTTCCTTGAACCAGAATCCGCCATGAGCGTTGTCACCTCGGTTATCGGGTCTCTCATCAAAACGGATGTTCGTATGAAACATCAGCAAAATGGGCGAACCTTAGTACTTGCAGGTGCACAAAACTGTTTCTTGATGGGCCCAATAGAAATTTCTTTGAATTTTTCTAGGGGCTCAAAAGGAAACAATGTAGAACTATGGTTAGCTTCATCACTGGCCACAGCTCGCTTCACGCTCATCTAATAAAGATGGGAGTTGTTGACAGCCCTGAATGCCGGCCTGGAAGAAAAGCCCGATACAACCGAACACTTTCTGTGTGCTTGTTCGCGGCAGGTGCCCTCCTATCTGAAAAACCAAAACTTGATGCGCTTCATTAAGAGGACTGGAACATTTTAGTGAAAGCGTTTCTAGGAGGTTAGCACAATGAGCCGCCCTGGCCTCCGTGCTTGGGATCTCTCGTCCTATACAGCCTAAAAAAATAAAATCCAAACAATAGCCATTCCCTTTCATCTATATTTTCCACAATATTTTAGATCATGTACATAGTTAATCTGATCTATTGATATATGACGATCATTGTACAAAATTCTGGATTGATAAAAAGATATAATATCTTCTGTTGTCATTATAATGCAATAGTACAAATCGTGCTATATTTTAACTGGTAACTAACCCTTTCCCCCACCCATTTTATTCAAAAGAGCTCTTTAAATTAATTCATTTTTATGCTGTATCTATCGAAAACTCCAGAAACAGCTCCTTGTTTGAGTGTAGGAAATTACATACATATATGTACCTATGTATGTATGTATGTTGGTTTAAAAAAATATGTCATCAGTGTAATAGCAGTTGTTCAAATCTTATCAATTGACGTTTAAATTTGCAAATGATAACAAAAACCATTTTCTAGATTTCATTCTTTGAAAGTGCACAATAAAGCTATATAGAGGAGTATAGAGCGATCAATAGAAAGTATAGATTGCGTTAGTAATTGCATTTCTTATCAGTTTTGATGGGGAAGAAAGATAAGGAAAGTGTGTTGTTTCATTACTTCTATACACAGGTGAATTCTGTTTACTTTGAATGACTCGTTTTCGTTTATAAAAAAAAAAAAAAAAAATTAATTTGGAAACGAAAATGGAAAGATTTTATTAATTACAACACGCACAGCCGCCATACCGCAATATCAATAAAAAGCCGCTAGTATGTTTCTTTTAAGCGTATTCATTCCACCGACTAAAGGTCTTAAGTGAATTTAGATAAAAAGAAGTAGCAGCAGCACTACCATCCCAAGTTTCCTCTTAATAAATATACTCTTCGAGATCATCCTCTATATGGCGAGGTCATTTACTGATTCCCTCCGTAAATACCTTTCATTGGAATCTCGATCTCGAGCTTCAGAGTTTGCCTTCTTCTGTAGTTCTCTGTAGTTTGTTTTATTATGCGTCTTTGCTACCGCAAGATGAGCTCGCTTGGTGTTTATTAAAAAAAAAAAAAACAACAAAAAACTTCAGTGCTACTGCTTCTGCTTGCCGCCTTCTAAGGTGTTTGCCCTCTTAATATGGACACATCCGATATGAAAACAACATAATATAACGTCGTCAGCAACACTATATTATCAGAACAAAAGTACAAATACTCCTCATAACATAAACTGAGGGTATATTTACGAAGTCCTACTATACTTCTTTTTGGGCCCTCTTCCATGTTGTCATAGTTCATTTTTACACCTGTATATAGACAGACATCTCTCAGTGTGGTATTCCCGATCCCAAAGTCTAACAATGCCCACCACAGTCATTCATCATAAAAAAAGTCAACAACGTCGTTCGACAGTAAAATTAAAGTCGTTTGAGTTAAACTCGCGGAAAGTGTCTAATTAAAAACAAAATAATTAACGCGTCACCAAGGGTGTTTTTTTCTCTCTCTTCTTATTTCAAATGTTTTCACCAATTTATTTGTTACTGTCGGTCGGTGAATGTATATTTAGCTGTTCGATTGTTTGATTTTAGTCATTAAAACAATAAAACACTCTTGCGCCAACAGACTTTTTTTTTGCTTTCTCAAGTGGTTTAGATAAAAAATGGCAGACCATAACGATAAAAGCTCTCGAATTGAAAGTAGATATTATGAAAGAGAATGACGGAATAGAAACTTGTGTTCGTTTTATTTGACAAATAAGCAGGTAAGTTAGTTAGTTGGGTAGGTAGGTAGGTAGGTAGGTAGGTAGGTAGTAGATATTCACTCATCAAAGGTTCCTTTGAATTTGAATATGGCTTCTGTCAAACCAATCAAAGTCGTCGCCTATTTGTTTTTATGTTTTTAACCTTTGAATAACTTTTAATTTAATTTTTTTATTTGTATGTAGGTAGATATAGCGATGTAGCGATGAGTTAATTCGTTAAATACTTTAATTCGGTGCAGTCAGCATGTCATGGAATGGATGTTGAACAAAATATGAGAGGAGATGTAAACAACTGTTGTAGGCACTTGAATCTAGCTTGAACTTTTATATATTTTGTATTAAAAGTAGATTGGAAAGCCCTCCTTACTCTGGTTGGCTCTGGCTTGCTCCAGCATATCATTTCATGTCTTGGTAAATTGTGTAACTTGCGAGTCATGGAAATATGCTAAGATTTGTGCATATTCAGGAAGAGCCTTCCTTCAACTTCGCTCTCTTGTCTGCCATGCCAAATGCGAAGTCGACTTTATATTCAGGCTGTTTCAAAACAGACTAACCATACTGAAGGAAGTTATGATATATTGGTGGTGCCGGAATCGACATAAGTACCTATTTAAGTCTAATCACAGATTAATGTACTCCACTTACTTTAAATCTTTCGATGGTAGTAAGGCTAATGGAGTTTAAGATGAAGATAATTACATTAAGAGTAAAAATTGTGCACAATTGTTGCCACAAAGCTTTGGTATTTTTCCCTAAAATGTACGGAATATTCCCAAAAATGTAGCAAATATTCCCAAAAATGTAGGGAATATTCACTACGTTTTAGGGAATATTCAGTACGTTTTAGGGAATATTCCCTTCATTTTACGGAAAAATACCTAAGCTTTGTGGCAACAATTGAGCATATTTTTTTTTTTAGGCCATTTCCTTTAACTCGTACACGAATTTGTCTATCTATATATTTCTTTTTTACTACTTTCGACACTCTCGTAGACCCACTTTTCGTCATCACAGCAAGCTGAAATTTGGCACACAGCTTCATGTTGCGTGACAATTGAATCTATCAAAATTTGAACCGGAAATTTCCATTGAAAGCCGGAAAATCAGTAAAAATAATTTGAAAATTTGGTACAAATTTGATTAGTGATAAATCCGTTTCAGGAAAAATGCAGTTTTCCGATTTTTCCGAAAAAATTCTCCGGAATTTTCCGGTAAAAAAGTTTTCTAAATTATGCAGGATCAAGTTCCCTATCAACTGGCATGATTACTTTCTCTCCGACAATGGTGAAAACTTGCAGAAAAAATCGAGGAAAATTCATGTAAAACACTTTTCCGTAGTTTTTCAGACCAAGAAAGCGTTTGAGCGTTTTGCAACCTAAGACAAAGTTGTAGAGCGAAGAAATGAGTTGCATAAAGTTGCTTTTGTGGAAAACTCCGAGGAAAACCCAGAAAAGCGGAGAAATCATCGGACAAATTTTCATCGATATGATTAGTGATAAATCTGTTTCAGGAAAATGCAGAATTTTCCAATTTTTCTGGAAAATTTTCCGAAAATTTCCGGAATTTTCCTACTTTTCAAACAAAAAAGTTTTATAAGCTATGCGGAATCATTTTTTTCCGTCCTACTGGCATCAATACTTTCTCTTCAACAATCATGAAAACTTGCATGAAAAATCGAGGAAAATTCATGTAAATTTTTAAAAAAATGCATAGTAATAGAAAAAGTCTGTGGAAAACATGGAAAATCGGGAAAATTCAGTAAATCAGTGTCTTTTCAGCGGTCATAAAATTGTTTTAAAATATCTCCATGCAGCACGTAATAACAATTTAGTTAACATGAGAAAGGCAGAAAATAAAATAAGTAAAAAACGAGTTTTCAAACAAAACTGAGGCCCAAGCCGCATGAAAAAGTAGAAAATAAACTTTTCTTCACACACAGAGGTGGATTCAGATTTTATTCGCTGACAATCACCGATATATTTCAGTATGGATCAATCAGAGATAATAAGTGATTTGATTCATGAAAAGAAAGAATATTCAAGAGAAATGTCCCAAACAAAAAATCTGAGTTCACCTCTGTGTGTGAAGAAAAGTTTATTTTCTACTTTTTCATGCGGCTTAGCCTCAGTTTTGTTTGAGAACTCGTTTTTTACTTATTTTATTTACAGTGCAGACGTAAAAGTTATATGTTGCCTTTAGTTAGTGGTAGGAGTAATAAGGTTCTTTTATGAAAATTAAATGGTCCTCAGACTTGCTCAGCAGCTGAGAATTTGTTTGAGCTTGCCAAGATTATCATCAACCTTATATTATTCAGTACAAGTATTGCCTATTTCCTTTGAAGTGAAATCACCCCACATTCGCAAAGTAAATGCACCTTCGTCGCGTCGTTTCTGTTTTAAAGAAAAGTGGTGTGTACTTTTATGATCTATATGTATCCATCTATCATTATTGCAGGAGAAATACTCTTGAAACCTTTGGGTGATAAATATTTTTGCTTACCTTTGTCTTACTTGTCATTGTCCCAGGATTTGAGTCAATCCTCTTATAACCTGATACCTACCATTAGATGGGTTCTTTAATTGAATACAAATTTGCCGGACTAACAGTTACCATCAGAAGGAAAACCTATCTAAAATCACCGTATTACTCAAAGCGGAAAGGGTTCTTAAAAGTTCTAATGAAAATGAGTAGGTTGAGCTCTAGTAGATATCAAACTATACATATGTACATATATAGTTGTATTTAAGGGGGTCTTCACTCAAATAGCAATTAAGGATACTACTCACTCCTACGAACATTTCAAATCTTTTGGTACCGATGATGAGGTTTATCCTGCGCTGCTACAAGAGAGCAATAACATACTGATAATATACTCTGTACAAATGACCTTTATACCTAGCTCTTGCGGCCTGATTATGCTCTGGATAAATCTTCCAGGGAATAAGCTTAGTATCTCCTATAAATTTTGAAAACGATGGAGAAAGCTTTTCGTGACGTAAAATCGATATGATTATGTATATACCAATTCAGAGGCTCAAGGAGACTGTTTTCGATAAAATGTATTGACTTTTCCTAACCCATTCTTCGATATGATTGCATGAGCTGTTAGAAAGAGAAGCTTCTTAAAATTGTTGCGGATCTTCTTGAAGCGGGTGATGGGGTGCGGGTTTTGGTGAGACTGTCACTAGACGTTGCTTTCAGTACATGGTTCTATTCTCCCTGTATTGGACCATTTTCATTGCGTCCCAACACGAGGCACTTATCATCACTGGTATCATTTGCACTGGACTGAAAGTTCTGCTGAACCTCATACCACTGTATCTAAAGGTAGAAGGTGCGGCAGCAATTCTGCGTACTGAATTTTATTTTGACGGATCTTCCATAATAACTAGAAAATAAGCTTGATAAAAGCATAGATGGCACAAGAACTAGATGTCGCATGTAGTACCAAAAAAAGTATACAAAATTTATATGGCTGGATGGTCTATTCCGGAATGGACCACAACATTCGAAATGTTGTATACGTCGAGTGATTCATATTTTTTCGTATCTGAAGGGTTGAGGAAGTCGATCAAATGTATACAAAATTTTCTATTATAAAAATATTTGCTTTCGGCACGCTCTAAAACTTGTTATGGTCCATTTCAGAATGCACTACCCCATTTAAAGTAGATCTCGTTTCTCGTATGTTGACATACCCTCAATGTTCCCAAAAATCAAAATACTGGTTAATTTTCAAGAAGACTAGAATTTCCTGACTATCCTCAGCGGATCATTGGTCTTAGTATACAGATGGATCCAAAACTGTGGGGTAGATGTGGAGTCTTCACATATTAATAATAACCGGCCAAGTACGAGTCGAATTCGCGCACGAAGGGTTCCGTACCATCGTACAAAATTTAACACTATGTAAGTACTTTTTATTTATTTTTTCAAATGAGAGTAGGCGTCAAAACGCCGAAAAAATCACGTTTCTTGAATGGGGGCCCCATAACTTTTTAATTTAATTTAATTTTTATTATTTGTTATAGCTGCAATAGAAATACATACTCTGTGAAAATTTAAACTGTCTACCTATTACGGTTCATGAGATATAACCTGGTGACGGGCGGACAGCGAAGTCTTAGTAATAGGGTTCCCGTTGTAACCCTTTGGATACGGAACCCTAATAACGACTAAATAAATACCCATAGGCTTGAACTCTGACATGAAATGGCAAAGCTTTAGATGAAAAATGTATCCCCCGCCTATCCCGATTATCATGACAAGAACCATTAACAGATGTTGTATTGTGTAGTTGGAACCACTGATTTGATAAGAGAAAGGTGTTTCCTATTTGAGTAAGCAGGACAATTATCAACGAGTAGCAGAATTTTTCTAAATTTTATATAATTTTGAAATTTTGTGTAAAAGTGTTACCATGAAAAATAGTTATATCCGTATTGAAAATTTAATTTCCTTTATATTCTCGAATTTACGACCAGACTGAATTTAACCACTTTTTTATTGCTCAACTCTAGAAGGTTCAACTGAATTTTTCCCATAACGATATTGTTGCGCATGCGGAAAGGATAAACTTAACTCTCACTGCAAAGAAAACCCTTTCCCAAGAGTTAAACGATTTTATTAGTTTCTCTTCAAAATTCAATCCAGTGAAATAAAACGAATGACGACGTTTTATACCCTAGACACACGGGACATATCAATGATCATTATGATTCGATTACGTAATTGGATCAATGATCATTCCTGTTTTGGGTGGCACACGGCAATGACGGACTTCGCGCAATTAGATTTGATCCATTAAATGTGTCACTTGTGCATACTGGCAACTGGCGATTACTCCCATATCCTTAAATTTCACAGACATATCCGCGTATATGTGGCTATTTCTTCGTGCCTTTCTCAGATCTTTTATCTATATATCACAACTTATAATTTTTAGCAGTTTTCCACAATCTTGCTTTTTTCTTCGTCTCTTTTTTTTTTTATAATGTACGAAATTTTTTTTAAGGAATTCAATAATTTGGGAAACATGCAAAATTTACCTTGAAAAATGTATCAGCCAATTTCACAAAAGATGGCTGGAAAATCTGCTGATTTTTCCAATAATTTGCAGTTCCTTACCGCTGAAAGCGCGCTTATCGCTAAAAGAAATGACAAGCAATGCATAATTGCAAACGAATGAGCTTGGGGGGCGTAATTGGTGTAATGACGAAACGAATGACCATTGCGCCAATGATGCAGTGACACACGAGCTATGTAATGATCATTGCTCCGTCAATGATCATTGATATGTCCCGTGTGTCTACGGTATTAGCTCATTTATAGCACATATATAGCAATAATTATTTCTTAAATTAATAAGATAAATTTACAACGAGGAGCCGTCTCAGGTATCTTCTAATAAGATTTCACTACAACTGCAGTTGAAAAGCCGAGCCGCAGAAAGATAATTACACGATTGTATTCTCAAATTTTATGATTTAGGTAAGCGCATGTTTTACAGTTTTATGACGTAAAATTTCTATCACCCGTTTAATAAGATTTTAAAGCCTTACTCAGCTAATTATGTTTTAATTAAAAACTTTTCACCTTAGAAAAATTATTTGTATTCAATCGCTTTCTTAGGTCAAGAAGTTGATGGCATTGAAATCATTAAGCTCCATGAAATCCAGATATCTCCTGAACCATGAATGAATGAATGAAACCACAAATTCAACCAAAATTAAATTCGCAACATTTCATGCGTTTGTCGGTTTGTGGACTTTTTGGGGTTTTCTTCAACAGTTCCGCTGCTGGCGGCATCACTGCAATCGCAGTAATTTCTCTTTCGAAGCAAACAAAGCGCAACAATTCGTTCACTCACAAACAACACTCATAATTAAGTGCCTGCCTTAATTATTCTTCTCAGTTTTAATGGCTGACTGTGAGAAACTTCTCATCGGAAAAAAGTAGCTATATGCTATGTACATACCTATATTATACATATATACGTTAATTCAATGAATGAAATTTTATTTTATTTTATGCAAGGGGTTTACAGCTGCATTCCATTTCAAGCAATGAGAAAAACATGCGAGAGAGCCACCAAAGGTGAACACCTGAAAGGGGCTACTCAAGCTTCAATTCATTAAAATAACTGGCAATGGCGCTAGTGACAAGATGTTTCGGTTCAGATGATATTGTCTTGTCTGGCTTGTTGTCTATTGTCTAGATTGGTGAAGGTGAACTTCTATTATTTTTTGTTTTAATTAATTAGAATATAATTTATTTCATGGGAATCTTGGAATGCCTACATATTATTAAAGTGTTAATTCAATTTCTATTACCTAGATGAAATCGAAAACTATTTAACGGACCTGCAAGTGCAGCTGTTTTGATGAGTCGGTAAAAAGTGATTTTGAGGAGTGTCCATTTGAAATTGAATGAAAGTTTCGTGTGTTCTTTTTTGTTCCCGAATCATAGCTTCGAACAGGAACATATCGGGAATTTTAGCACTATATAACTCCAATATGGCTCCGAGGGTTTCGGTATCGTTTTTTTTTTTTTTATATAATATTATTAAGCCAAGCTCAGGGAATACCCTATGATAGAAAGGAATTAGAGAACATGTATGTCACTCTCTTAAACATTCGCAGATTGTATGCCAAAGGAAAGACAGATGATGGTCGACTGTTCCACATTCGCATTTTTCGGGATAAAAACGCTTCACGGAATTTTACTGTACGGCCGAAGGTAATTTTAAGGGTTAAAGGATATGCGAGGTTTGCAGTGCGAGTATTGCGTGCAGGAAGCAATCTACAAGGGATCAGAAAGGCATCTAACATTACGTCGGTGCTCGAGTGAGTCGATAAGGCAAGTCATTACTAAATCGCCAATGGCCTTAAAGGCTCTCTCAGGATTTATAATTTATTCCCTTAGTGACTGAAGACACTTCATTTAAAAAAATATATCGTCTAATTTCGGTATGAACTGAATAAGGTATGAGCTAATAAATGTTTAACGGCTACAGTCAGCAGTTCTGCTAAAACGGGGAATAATAATTTTACTTTACGTGGGGATACCAGAAATTGGAAAAATTCTCTAAGATACTCAGGCTCATTCCTATTTAATATACCAAAAAGCAGAATTAAAATTCTACGCTTTAAGTAGTTATCTAGAGAGCAGCCAAGTAGGGCACTACTGTAAGGTGAAACATGGTCAAATCTTCTTAAGCCGAAAATGAAACGAGTGCAATCATTGAAAGCTACTTGAACTCACCGGGCGCATTCACTATCTAATTTGGGGAAGATAGTATTTCCAAAAGAGAAGTAAGGCATAATTAATGTTTTCACCAGTCTCTGCCTAACGGGCGTGTCTAAAATACTCGCCGAGAGCCATAGCCTTCTTAAACCTGCATAGACTTTGCTAAGTAAGACTTTAGTATTATCGCAACATTTCATGTCTGAGCTCAATACTATTACCAAGCTTGTAACTTTATTGTGTACAGGCAATATAAAACCATTCAGACTTATATTGGGTATGTCAATTTCGTCCAGTGGTCGGTTATAGAAACAGATACACTGCGACTTTGCAGGGTTAAGCAGTAAACCATTCAGCCTAGACCATTCATGAATCCTCTCAAGATCCCGATTAATACGCTCGATGCAGTCCTCAATGAGGCTGATAGACCTACTTAAGTATATCTGTACATCATCAGCATACAGGTGAATTTTTGCATCTTCAATAACATCAGGAAGGTCATTAATGAACAGGCTAAAAAGCAGAGGACCAAGTACAGATCACTGTGGTACACCGCATGAGACGGCCTTTAAGGCCGAAAAATTATTATCCACCTTAACTAGCTGATGGCGATCACGGAGGAATTCTTTAATCAAGGAAATAGCGGTTGCACTGAATCTGTATTCGGATACAAAGCAGGAATTCATGGCCAACGCTATCAAATGCCTTAGAGAAGTCAAGAAGGACTAGCGTACTGAAATTAGTGTCGTTCATAGACATTCTTATATCTGTTGATATCTTTAATATAGCAGTTTCACAACTGCGAAACGGACGGAAACCAGACTACCAAGGGGACAACATCTGATTACAATCAATCCAAACTAGTATTTGCCTATATATGAGCTTCTCTAGAACTTTCGATAAGAATGACAAGATACTGATAGGGCGAAAGTCACTAGGTGTTTCAGCTTTAACCTTCTTAGAGATTGGCAGGACAATAGCAGTTTTCCAGTTGTTGGGAATATTAGAAGAGGTAAAACAAGTATTCATGATATGAAGAATGTACTTATCAATCAGGGGAAGTAATAGCTTTATAAGGCGCGGTAGTAGAGAATCGGGTCCTATAGCCTCCGATTTAACTGAGAATTAACTGAGAAAATAGCAGAGATCAGGTCCTCTAAATCAATTCCTCGAAAGTAAAAACAGTTCTGGTTAATTTGTGGGACCCAAGTAGCATTGGAGCTAGGAACGCTGCTTATAGGTGAGACACTTGAAGCCAAAAAATGTGTATGTAGGTATAATAGGTCAAATTAAAGAGGAGAGTCCACAATTTACAGTTTTTATAAAAAAAATTAAGTTAACCACCTTTTTGTAAAAAAAAAAAAAAAACTGCAAAGTAAAAAAATGGTAACAAAATCCGAAATTCTTAGTTTAGCCCACCATAACTCCTGAGGCGAGAGGAGTACGGTGCTGGTCGAGCAGTCGTTGGAAAGGTCATGATGTTCTGCATACAATGAACTCTTGTAAGTGGCCGTACACTCTATACTTTTTAAAATACAGGGTATTTTGTGAAAGATTACCGAATTTTCTTAATCACCCTGTAACTCCGAAACGGTTGAGATACCGCTCCCCCACTTGCCATACAATTTTTTGCTTGACTAGGTGACTACTATCACTTCTATTCTATGGCCACCATGGACGAAATACCCTGTATAAATGGTACTACATATATGTATAAATTTTTTTTTTGGAAGAATGTTCAGGTTTCCGCCGCTGTAACTCGTTACACATCAGACTTACAAAAAAAATGTAGGGAATTTAGTCTTCTTCAAATTTATATTGTTACATTTTTGTCATAGGATCCACCGTTGAGGAATAATTTTGGAAAAACCAATATTTGGTACGTTTTATCCAAGATGGCGGACCGCGCGGAGCCCCCCCCCCCTCCATTAAGGGTCTAAGCTTGGATTTTTCATCGAGTCCCGGAAATGAATAACATATATAAAAATCACAACTACCCCACCTTTTGTAGGGCAATGGCCTTATTTAATCCCTATTGACTGGATTAGCCAAAAAGACAACCGAATTTCTGAAAAACAAAGCCATTACATTTCTATGGTGTTTGATTCTTGAAAATACTCCATTTGTATGGAGTTATGCATTTTGAATCATTTTGAAGGGAGGTGCAGTTCTGTAGGTACAAACGTGCCTTAATAGGCTAGTAACAAATTGATAAATGCAAGAGAGAAAATCATCTGTCTTGTTAGCTCAGTGGTATAGAGCAGTCGCCCGGCAAGCGGAAGGTCCCGGTTTCAAACCCCGGAAGAGGCGGTTGTTTTTTCTTCTTGTATTTATAAATTTGATTTAGAATCATTAAAAATAAAAGTTCTTAAAAATTTTCTTTCTCCATCAGGTACAACGAGCCTGCGAGACTATTAAAACTAATTTACACAGATAAAGGGCCATATATGGTCAACCATTGACACCTCTGGAGATGAGATGGCTTTACTATGAGATATTATATTCCCTCTTAATGATATTTCTTCAGATTTGTTTTTTTATTTGATAATAATAATTAAAAAGCACATTAGAACTGAAAACTAACATCACCGCAATGATCATTTTGAGCAATCCATGATTATAAAATCAGATTAAATCCAAGAGTCCAGATATATATTTTACGGGAGTATTCCTATATATGTATGTTCGTTTTAGAGCAACAATAGTAAGCTCTTAGAACAGATTATATACATCTGTAGGTATATGAAATGAAGACTGTATAAAACGTTAAACGAAACGAAAGAAATCAATTGCATGACCTCATCCCGTTCAACTATATTCAAAATAGAAGAAAAAAATCAACTTGCTTGAACGATTTTCTCTATATAGAACACAAGAACATGCGCTTCAAAACAGACTTCCGGAACAGTGAATAAGACCTCGATTTGTAAAATTATGCATATCATGGTCTATTTGCACTCTGGCCCTAAAATATACCGTTGTTCCAATTTTTCCTTCAAATCGAGAATATATTTATTCTTCAATCTCTTTACTAATCAGCTGCGCTAGTAAACGTAATTTCCGCCAGATAATAACTACTCATTCCGAACGGCGCAGAACTTATAGCTTCTTTTAAGCTCTGATTCTGAATATCATTGCAAAGCAAATGCACCAGGTTATCTCGGCAAGAAGTGCTTAGTGCAGCGCACAGCACTGTTTTTTCCGCTTCGTGATCTATCGATCTTCAATTCCTTCTTTCCTAACATCTTTTGGCGTATATAGCGCATAAGGTTTGCTTAATAAAAATTGCAAATTACGAGATCACGTTTTGTTGCAAGTTCAAAGTTGTACGTTCAACTGAAAATGTATCCGCTGATTTTGCATATACAACAACAACAACAACAACAGAAAATACCAGAATTGTATTGGGATAGGGAACGACCACAATTGCATGAAGTTAGATCAGAAACTTGATCGGCACACGATATTTGCGTGCAGTTTGTCTGTTTATAGTCTGGTAATATCCCCATCCTATCCGATGTTCAGTTTGTGATCGATCGATTGATCGGCGCCATATGTTCAGAAACATGTGACGAAGAATCAACCATTTGGCTTTTTGCATTGCAGAATTTCAACAGAAATAATCATCATGAGGAAGTGGTTATAGGAATGCCGTCGTCGTCGCATGGAGTAGTCTCCCTTCTGCTTGAACTGAACACTAACCGCACCATCAAGGTAAATAATGTATTTGTTTGCGGCTGCGTTTGTTATTGTTTTATTTCACGACACAACATTGCTGTCAGTACCTATAGGTATTCATTTCACGTTTAAATATGTTCACAATTACAATTTTGAACTGGATATCTCTTAATTGGTTGGCGGCGGCGGCGATTATAAACAAACAATCTGTGTTCAGCGAATCAAATTTTTTCAGGTCCAATATAGGAGAAAAATACTGCCTGGCTGCCTGCCTGCCTATATAATGTATTCAACAAGGTAATTAACATTTTAGCCCAGCTTAAAA
This sequence comes from Dioctria linearis, assembly GCA_963930735.1. Classification (NCBI taxonomy): domain Eukaryota; kingdom Metazoa; phylum Arthropoda; class Insecta; order Diptera; family Asilidae; genus Dioctria; species Dioctria linearis. Next base: position 259,315,341 of record OZ005742.1, on the reverse strand, counting down.
ATTGGGTCAGTCTTGATGGTGAAACATTATAATCTTCGCGCGCCACCAGCACACTGATGTTAAAAAAATAATTGCACCCGCGATTGCATAAATCTAACAAAAAAAAAATAAAAAAAATTATTGCATAAGTTTTGATCCGTGTTTTTTTTTGTCGTCGTCGTCGTCCCCATCTGTATTAATCGAAAGAAATAATTAGATCAAGATGGAATTAATTAATAAAAAAAAAAAAAAATTAATTCCAAGATAAAAACATCAATCGCAAAGAATTTTGGTATTTGTTTTCTCTTGTTTTTTTTTTTTTTTTACCTTCTTGGTTGTTAAATCCGTCTTGGTACTTGAATGTAATGAGATCAATACGCTCTGCAGCAATATTATTCTGCAACTTTATTATTGAATATAAGAAAAAGAAGAAGAAAAAAACCCCCTTTCAAACAGCAAAGTGAGGCATTTTTGCGCAATTATACGCATCATCTCGATATAATTTTCGCTTCATTTCACCAAGCTGTTGAGCTGAGACGACAACAACCAACGGTCATTTTAAATTAGCGCTTAGACTCGCAGCAGAAGAGTCTCATTTTATAAATAGATAATTGTCAATTGCAATTTATCTACCTGTATTTAGTAATGCCGGTGAAATGCCTGACACTGGAATTGGTTTCATCGCATATAGCAAAGATAATCATCATTGGACAATAGCAACTCTACTTCATTTCTACTTAACTAGTGTATCTGTAGAATATAAGTAGCAGCAGCAAAAAAAGCATTTTACTTTCAGATCCCACAAAATACATTCCAGATTTCCTCATTGCGAGCAGACAATCAGGTCACACAAAGTCGCGACATATCTTCAGTCTTTCAAAGAGTGCAGCAATTTTTCTACACGGGTTTTTAAATTAAAGTGATGTCTTCTATTTATTTTTTTTTGTGCTGAAAAGCTGGCTTGATAATTGCGCGGCTATAACTACTCTGAGAGATGTCTTCTTCGACATAGAGCTGGCTATAATAGTTAAAGCCTTGAATCTACGACCGGTTTATTGAGGTTTGAAGGTCTATGTCAAGATTTTACTTTTCAATTTCTTGTTTGAAACAAGAGAAAATGTTATTATAAGACACATGCTGCCGCCGTATATGTTGCCCAGTTATAAGAAATAAGGAAGCCCTAGCTAAGTGTTTAGTTTGATTTTATAGAGTTACATATATATAATTAAAAGTGGTTTAAAATTTTGCTTTGTTTTAATGACTAAGTGAGGTTGAGATATTCTAGAGTGCGTTTTAATATCAGTTCGTCTTAAATTATGCATCGGTAGTTTTTTTTTTGGAGTGCATAACTGCACTTGCAGTCCTTAACTTAAACCATTTATTCAACTGGCCGACTGCAGTTTCTAGGGGGTATTCTAGTCTAGAGGCCCGAATTTTAGTTGATTTTTGAAGTGCCGTAAAAAAAAGGGCAATCAATATATTTCTATCCATTTTTTTATGAGTTATTTATTAACATTACAAGAATACAGAAAAAAATGAAAAAAGTTAAAAATTCAAAAAATTAGCAGCTGATGAAGTGGGGGCCTCAAAAAATTGGCGCATGATCACGCGAGTAATGTCGCTATGTTCGGAACTAGGGAAAAGTTGAAAAAAAATTTTTTCACAAAATGGCCGCTGCCTGAAAAAAAAGCAATTTTTGTACCACTTTTTTTGGCTTTTTCGAATTTTTTAAAAATAGTAAAAATTTAAATTTGGGGATGCGGCTAGTCCGGACATAGACAAGTCTATAAAGAAGACTCTCAAAAAAATTTCAAGTAAATCGGTCCAGTAGAACTTGAGAAATCGTGGGCATCGTCTTGAAAAAGGCAGTTTCGAGAAAAACGCGTTTAAGGTGTAACGCCACTGTTCATTTTTTGAAAAATCGTTTTTTTTTTATTGGCTTTCAAAATAGCTTAAGCCCTCTAGAATAAGAAAAGAAAAGGTCCCGTCCGAGAAAAAAATGTTTTTCCTTTGAAACGCGACAAACTTGCTCCGAAACATGTCCCGGGAAGATGGCTGTGGAGCCGCCATTTTGTTTTTTTTCGCTGTCAAAAATTTATCAATAAAATTCAATGTATGCCCGATAATACCCTTAAAAGGTTTTTTTCAAACACCTTTAATTTCGCGAGAAAAAAATTCGTGAAAAAAACATTTTTTTTTTAACCGTTACAGTGGCGTTACCCCTTAAAGTCCATACGTCTACAGTGAACACTAAATATAAAAGATACAAATTTGAAAAATCCTCTTGTTGGCACAATTCTTGAATAGTTAAACTTTGAAAATATGAAAACAAAAAAAAAAATCGATTTTTTCGAATTTCTAGACTAGAATACCCCCTTAACATCTCTACAGCGTATTTTGCTTAAGATAGTCAAATCGAGACAAAGTCGCTTGTGTGGAAAATAACACTCACCCGTGATGGTGGTGTTTTTCGAAATTTCCAATAAATCACCGAATTCATTCACAGAAAAAACCAAAGAGACCAGAAGTATTTGCACCGTGCGCAGAATTATCTAGTCGAACATCTTTAGTCCTACGTGCTCTGACCCTCGATATATAATTAAGGACCAATTTGAGAGCAATATGTTATCACATCCTTGACAACTTTAAAATCTACTCGTTCAAATTTTGACTATTTTAACTATGCCTTTCAGCCATGTTACTGTATAATGATTAGCCAAAGGCAAGTATTAAACACTCTTATCTAAAAAAGTACAATATAAAACAAAATTTCAGGCTTTGTGGAACCTTATTTCATCTCTAGTTATAATTTGCTCCGAGAATAATTATTCGCAGGTTGCGATAAAGGCTGTGACAGATGTGCTTTTACCGATGCTTTGGTTCTATTTTGCTCTATTTAACCCAAACCTACGCTTCTTTAGGAGTCGTATCTTCAGCATTTGCGTAACTATCGGACTTATTTCTAGGGTCGGCCAGGTCCACCAACTTTCGTACATAGGTTTTAAAAAATATTTAGTTTGCGAAGCCTAGTAGCTTATGAGTATTCCCGAAATTTTTTATGCTTGCTCTGAGCATTTACAAGATAGCATGTCACTTTACAAGTCGCAAACATCGCGTCACTACTTTTCTAATATGTAGTCTTCCTACGTGAAACCTGAACTCTGCTCCCAAAAAAAAAAAAAAAACTAGATCAGTACTTCTAATCAACTGCTATCAACCTATACTTCAAGCCTTTTAAATACAAGTACAAGTTCCTGTACTGGTACTTAAAAATGTTCAAATACAAGTCCTGGTACTGGTACTTATAAGTTTCAAGAGCTTTTGAAAACTTAAATTAGAAATTTCGAAAAATCTATGGCTAAATAACTGGATGAGGTTTCCATTTACGAAATATCATAAAATATCGGATAAGCTTTTGCTGTTTTAATTTCAACAAAATTTTGGAAGTTGTACATACGGTTATTGAGTTTGGCTTTAGCAAAACAAATGCCAATCAGATTATGATTGCCTTTGTGTAGCATTTACAAGCCCTGCAAATGAAAATCAACGCTCCACATGTGTGGAGGAAATGAGCGAATTGTGGCGCTTGATTGTCAACTTTCTCAACAAAGGATATCGATTCAGCATGTCAATCTCTCTCCTACAGCTACTCATATATTTCGCTAATTTGCTTTCTATTTTACTGAAGCCGGTAAGATTTCTTGAGGTACTGTCGAGATACAGATAGCCATTATTATTAGAAGGCATATTTAAATAATTTACAAGAGCTGAAATTCTTCGCGTTATGGCGGTATTTGTAGTAAGTGCGATAAGTACTAGTATCGGGACTTGTACTTGAGAATTTTTTAAGTACCAGTACCGGGATATGTATTTGGTTACGACCAATGTATTTAAGTACTTTACAAGTCTGAATTTAGATACACATTTTAGGACAATTATTTACGTTTTTTTTAACACTAATAAAGTTAACGGGGGGGGGGGGGGGTCCAGTACGCATTCTAAGGGGAGCCGGGCCCACCCTGGCCCCTACCTAGTTACGCCAATGATCTTCAGAGCACGTGTTTCACCACCTCTTTGATCTCTGTGAACGTCGGAATTAAATGAGCTTCCTTTTCTGTATGGCTTTTATTGTTTTAGGCACTTGAGCCGCTTTCTAAGACAGTGAGATTCCTTGACTTGTGTCAGATTGGTTAGACTCAGGTGAGGCTTGAGACGAATTTCTTTCTCTTTAAGGTTTGATTTTCATCACCGACTACATACTGTTGATAAATTTAACCTTTCTTGAAAAATAAGATCGTAGGAACCTTGAGAAAAATTTTTGGTACCCACATTTAGATGTGCTCTTCTCCTGAGGGTTTTGATCAATAGTCTCCAATAACCCATTCATGATACTAGTTTAAACCTGGCATTTTATCTATTACTTTTCCATTTTAGATCCGCAGTTTTTTATAAAGAGCTTGCCTCTACTATTGAGAGTGTTGGAACTGCAACTGCCTGTACAGGGACACCTCGACCAATATTTGACTCTTCGTCACGTACAAATGTCTTGAAATGAGTCTTAGCTCGCCTAATGCGGTATGATACAACTTGCTCCCTTAGTATTGTGACTCTTAATGTGATTATACAGCACTTTTCCATTAGTTTCAAGATTGGACTTGACTTGGTCTTGGAGTAAATATACAGATGCAGAACGCATATCAGATAAATGAAAACCTTATCAACATTTCTGTCAGAATATGTTCCTAATGTTCAGGCATACACCCAGGTTTCTTACCAGAGCTCCAATATAAAATCAACGATGCCTCTGGAAGCCTTCAATTTTTTTTTAGAATTTATACACATTTGTGGAGGCCGACAACAATTTTTATGAGCATTGCCGCGTAAATATGCAATAACAATTTTTTTTTGTAGAAATTTACAGAAAATGTTTCCGTAGAATTTTTATTCACTTTGGTGGCCGATTGGAGTTATTTTCAGATACAGTGCTTACTTTCATTTGTGCCTTTGTCAGCTTCCAATTGCTAATAGTAATAATCATTCATTTCTTCTGCTGTTGTCAGCCTCCAGTAATGCATAAAACTTTTGTGAGGAAAAATTTTTTAATAAATTTCTAAGAAATAATTGAGGCCTTCCTACATCAGGTCGAGGCATCGTCGATTTTATATTCGAGCAAGACGTTACTTACAAATAATTGACTTCTGGTTTTCAATTTTCTTATTCGTATCGTTATCTGTATATTTACTTTTTTGTGCCTGGAGGATAGTCCCTTCTCACTTGTGTATAACTGTCACTTTCATATTTCCCCTTTGTTCATGGTCCTTCTAAGTTATATTAGACTAGCTAGCGATTTCTTACCAAATCTAAGCAGTAAATACCTATACATATGTATGTAGGTGTCTATTCTCTACATCGGATTCTAAAAATTAAGATTATAACGAGTAGGTACAAAACGAAGAACTATGAAGATGCTCGCACCAGGAATCTTAAGGCAGGCAGCAATTCAAAAATACAAGAAATGTATGGAGAAAAACAGTACAAGCAACTGTTATACAACTTTGAAGCAGACTTGAAACTTTCATAAATGAAAGAGCTCGCTGGAGAACAGTCTCTTCCGCTCTATGCCCATGATAATGAAAGTTAATTGTAATGCTAATTGCCAATTTGACGAATGTTAGACAGGTTTCACAACCTAATTGCTACCGTCTACCGTCTACCCAACTAATTAGAGTAGTTGGAATAATCATCAAAATAAGACTTTTTGAAATCCGTCTTTGGTTCCTCTTAGAGACCTTCTATTTCCTCTTTATTTATCTACTTTAAATTCCCTCTTATGTTTCGTTAAATCACAACTCTAGTTTTTCCTCACGTACCTACCTACCTACCACACTACCATACGAGTAGATGAAATCCTTTAAGATTAGCACTAACTCCTCATCATTAATCGTCGAACATTGCATTTAACTGATGTCAATACTTCTTAATTATTTCAAATATTTTTCCAATACACCTACACATACATACATAGTTACATTGTTTTGCTTACATTTTAAAAAGATATCGCTTGCTTAATAACACAAATTCCATGTTAATGTCAATCTGCTTTTATCTTTTCCATTTTTCTTTGGTACTTCAGCAGAACCAGATCTGAACTCGCCTACTCACTCAAGCTCAAAAGTTACAGACCCGGTTCTAGAATTTATTTGAATTACGTTGCAATTTCTTACTTCTTTTATTTAATTCAACAACAAATCGTGGGCTTCAAGTATCGCACCACAGCTATTGTTAACATTTGTCCAATATCTGTTTTCCTTAGTTAGATTTGGTTATAGGTGTAAGGCTTACAATTTGTATGAATCATTTCTATTTGATAACATGTTAAACAGCAATGCAAAAATAAATTCCATTGAAAAATCGATTCTTAATTATGGCGAAGGTAAAGTAAACAACCTCCAAAGTTGGATTATCCACTCGAAACGAAGGGATAATCCCCCTGATTTGGAACCCAAGTCGGTAGAATAAAACACTTTCAGTGGACGATTGTTGGGATTTTCTAGTACCTACCTGTCCTCTATTGAATTGAGGTCAATGAAATTGTATTTTTACAAACTTAGACCCATAGCCACAGTATGGAAGTCAATACAAGTAAAATAAATTACAATTCTTTATAGATATGCTCGAGAGCAGGAGGACTCAGATGACGCGCAATTGGTGGTACGAGTAATCCCACAAAAAGTCTATAGCTATTTTTGCTCGAAATTTTTCTGTATTTGACTCGCATAAAAAATCGCGCAGTCTTATATCATCCACTAAGTCGCATAAATCCATGATGTTGTTTTCCTTCTTCACTCTATTAGGACTTAACCCAATTATCCGCTAAGGAGTAGAATTTCGATGTTTCATTGCCCGAATCTTATCCTTTTATAAAATTCAAGAGACGTCACCGTTAAATGAGGAAGCCAATTCTCAAGCCGTCTTCGACGTTTCGTAGCAGAACGAGAAGGTCATCAGCGGAATTCCTTCTAGGAGGATCAGAGCATTCGACATGGTAGCCCTAAATGTAAGAATTGATTTTCATGACCGCCAGAAAGAAGCATGACATGTCGAGTCAAGATCATAATAGATTCATCTATGGATACCTTATTGAGAATGATACGGATGACGTAAGTATAGGTATGCAAAACTATACCTATACATATATACATACTTTCATACATTTATTGCATTTTCAAGACAGGTTATGAAGCAAAACAAGAGTATTCTCCCTTATAACCGTATTGTTTTCTTTAAAAAAAATATCCAAAACATTTGTTTATAACGGATCCCTCGAAAACAGTTTTCTTTATTCTCATCATGATATGTCACGTGAACTATGTTTAAATTTTCCACTGGCCAACAGTTTCAACATTATAATGAAAGGTTCAAATCAAATTTAGAAAATCACAAACTCTCTGGACCGTTCGGTTTTTCCGTCGCCGTCGGTCGTATCGGTATTATCCGACCATTGAAGATTCTTCATGCAGAAAAATCCTTGAACCGAAAAAATTAGCCCCCGCATCCAAAAATAACTTGAGTGCTTCAAACAAACAAAAATGAAGAATTCGAAATAAGTTATGCAAGAATCTTCTATTTTTGTGTAACTGCTAGGTACCTATATAGGCACTAAAAAATGTAAAACAATTCGATGGGTGAATTCACGTATGTACTTATGTTCATACGTACGTAATCAGTCATCATCTGGACTGTATAAAGAAGACTTTTTTAAATCGAGAGAAACCGCCGGCCGGCCATTTCTGTAGCCGCGACCGGGTACATATAATTGTATGACCCACGATCGTGTCATTATTCAAGCAAAAATGATGGTCACGCATTATTTTCCCAGAACAGCACCAGCAGCCCTGATCTGAATTCAAACTTCAGAGAAATAATAAAAGCTAAGAGCTGCCGGGTTATGTTTTACCTCAATTACATCACTTTTTCATAATATAGTGCGGCCTGCGTTTGCATATTAATCTCCACGTAGACGTGAAGCGAATACCTAGCGTAGCGCTAGCAGGTAATTTCAAATTCTGTCGCATCTCGCACAATATTGTCACCAGCCAGATCAGCGGATTTAAAACACTACACCACAGCGCAGCGCAGAAAAGTAATATATGTACATTGCATATATTCCCTGCCCCTCCTATGCTTTATATCTCCCTTCACTGCTTAAAGTATGTAATTTACATGCGAGCGTATCTGCACGAAACTCTTGGTTTTTTTTTTTTTTGTAAGAACGAAGAATTATTTATTTGGTTGCACTTGAAATTAGAATGAGCCCCGATTTTTTGTTGTGGTTGTCTTCGGACGGACGGACTAGACAAGTATCAGAATTGGAAATGAAATTTACTTTTTATGCGGTATGTTAGCGATCGTAATAAGAACGTGATCGTTGAACATTTTTTCTCTTGTGCAAAGGTTTTTTGTATGCTAGAGGAGTACATATCACCGATCGTGCTTCATTCAAATGTGTTATGCATATATACCATATGGAGGTCGTGAGCCATTTCGTAATGTATATTCGAAAAACGTTACATTTATATGGACGAAGTGTAGGAAGATCATACGGGGGAAATAACAGTTTTAACATAAACCTTTCTTCTCGTCAAAATCTCTTAGTGTTAAGTTTCTGCTCCCCGAAGCGTTGATAAATGAAAAAAATAGGTCAAAGACATTATTATTATTATTATTATGACTACACGCTGGGCCATGAAAATAATAATCAGTCGAGTCTTGTAACCCATACCTACTCAAACGACGGACCCATACCTACTCATACAAATTTTTGTTCAATTTTAATACAAACAAGTAAAAATGTTAGAATTGGTCCGATACCGATATTAGATTAATGCCCGCATGTAATTCCGCAATGATTTTTAAAGTGGGTATTCGAATCTATTATTTCTTTAATGGTTTATACCAAATTTCATATTATTTTATATTCTGAAGAACTTTTCAGTAGAATGAAAAGGGCTAGGACTGATCGTTTTCAGGCGGTATATACGAAAAAAACATCAATTTTTGTATGGCAACACCAGGAAAGGGTTGCTCGATTAAGTCCATTCTTGAAATTGTACGTATTCACAGTTCTTATGAAAACGCAGTATACAAAGTTTCTCTACGACGACGCGCTCTCTCAGGCAGTGTATAAATTTATAGTGAAAAATTAAATTTTTGTATGGCAACCCTACGAAGAAGATTTGTCCTCCGGACGGACATTCAAAATAATTTTGAGTGCAATCCATTTTGCTGGATCTGGTGTTGTCCATGGGCGAATTAAGGTAGATTGGTAAATTATACACCGTTTGAAAAATTATTCATGTAAGTGAAGTGTCCATATCGATGAAGGCCGTCAGATTTGAAACTTGACTGTTGTGAAAAATAATATATCTTGGACCATGCATTGATTCTGCTCAAATCGTCATTAATACGTGCGATGCCATCTTCAAACAGGCCAATAGGTCTGTTTAGATAAAGCTGCACATAATCTGCGTATAAGTGAAACTTGACATCACGTCCAACTAGAAGAAGGTCATTAATAAATAAACTAAATAGCAACGGCCCCAAGATTGAACCCTGAGGTACACCAGTTGGAAGAGCAAGTGAATCCGACAACCTATCATCCACCTTCACCCGTTGATGGGGTTCTGACAAGAAACTCATGAGCAGACCAGAAGCGATAGCAGTAAATCCAAGAAAATTAGGTAGCTTATGCTGTAACAAGCTGTGATTTACACTATCGAAAGCCTTTGAGAAATCAAGCAGAACTAAAATGGTAGCGTTATCCTGGTCTAAGGCTACTCTTATATCACTAGTCACTTTTAGTATAGCAGTCTCGCAGCTATGAGAACGCCGGAAACCAGACTGCCAACATGACAAGAGCTTGTTACTTTCCAAGTGACCAAAAATCTTGAAGCTAATTAGCTTTTCCAAAACTTTAGACGACATGAAACTACTAAACTATTATCAGATATAGGAATAAATTGAAATTTGAGTTGATGAACTCTGATGACCGTAGTATTGTGTTTCCCTCTAAAGTCTGTAACCCTCACCTCTAGCGACTTGTAGAATCCGTAGAAAAATTCTACAGAAAAATTGAAATTTATAGCATCTTTATTACAGTCTGGCCCAAAATGGACGTATATAGGTACCCAAATGAATCTTAAGCATCCGTAAGGAACCTTTAGTTAAGTTTAAATGTGAAATTTCTGTAAGTAAAGTGCCATAAGGGTTGCTGTTAACACACGTACGCAAGATAATAACGGGATATGACGTTTATTTAAGGCAAAAATGTTCTTTTGCCCATTTTGGGCTAGTCCGAAATAAGAATGGTTTGAGTTAAGTCACTTATGCGGAGCTGAAGTTTTTTTTTTGCAAAAATATGGAAAGGAAAAATATGCTCGAAGAAAAGGCTGGACCACAATAGACGTAAAGCACTTTACAAATTCGAACGAGACTGAGGTTTACTTACGGATGATTGACATTTTTGCCCTAATCAGAAGTCACATTCCGTAAGGACTATTATCTTGACATTTAATATTTTCACTTTTAAAAAGTAAAAGCAAAAAATAAAAATAAATAACAAATAGAAGTTGATTAAATTAAGATTTATGCCTTTTATGGACATTATATAAAAAATATAAGAAAAATCTGAAAGCAAATCGGCAGCAATACCAGGAGCAATATCTCGCTTTCTGAGCTCCTTGCCAAACGTTTCTCTTAAAAAACACCATCAAGATAAGAGTCTTACCATTATTATTTCATTCATATCATTGGATAAACAGATTAGTGTTTACGTAATGAGCGACTCTTACCGCATACTTTGCTTACGGCAATTTGAAATTTAAACTTAACGAAAGTTCCATACCGATGCCTTAAAGTGTTTTTGGGGCATCTGTTTTTAATTTGAAAGGGGCGTTCGCTTTACTTAAGTAACTTCACTTACGAATTAGTCTGATAGTGGTCCAGCATAAAAAAGGAGAGGGCAGGACAAACGCCCAAATAATTATGTTTTCATTGAAGTTTAATGAAAATCGTCACCAATGGCCGAATTATAATCCGATCAAGTTGCGATGAAATCAGATTTCAAGAAACCCACCCTGTTTAAGGAAATATTAAATAGAAGTAAAATTTACATAAAGAAATATGGGGAAATCTTATCGCTACGAACCCCTACTTCGATTAACGTTGCGGTTAAATATTGAATTCGTCATCTTCAAGCGATAAATTATCTCTTACCTAATTTTAAATTTACACTTTCTATCTTATAAGTGGCTTGAAATCGAATCTAAATTCATACGTGTGTATTTGTATGATTAAAGATTATTATTTGCTAAATACATATATCTCTAAAAAGAATGTATATGTATTTGTTTGTTTTTTGAAAGATACTTAGCAAGAACTACTTTCCATAATTAGCTGAGTCGAAATCAAAAAATCTCTTTTCGATTGGAATTTTAGCTTCGCCCAAGGATGCTAAAACTGTTATTTTGAAAAATTATAAAATTACTAATATTGTCACTGGAGAATTCTTTATTTTTAATCTTGTACAAAAATCGAATAGTGCTTGCCTCTGCATCAGGATCAGGAGCAAAGAAATAATTTTCATATTTTTCTTTATTTTGCTGTTATTCATTTTGGTTTCTTCATCTCTGTAACCAAATGTGCTGTGTCTTGTAGAATAGAATAGAATAGAAAAGGATTTTTTAAGGAACCTCAGCTTACGCTAAGCCACAACGTTAGATACATCGAACAGAAAATAAATAATTGTCATTTAACGATTGAGACTACGAATTGTTAATAAAATTAGTAAAAGTGCAATGCACAGACTCATTGCAATAGGAACTGTCTTTTAGTATTAGACATAATAACGAAGTAGTCGAATATTAGAAGATTTAATGTGATACAAAGCAAAATAAGATAAAATAAAATAAAATAAGATGAATGAAATAAAGTATAATAACATATTGTGGTAGCACAGAGATTACTCAAAACTATTGAGTGAGATAAGAATAAAATTAAGCATTAAATACATTAAAGACTACAACTATAAAGCATTGAATGCGTTAAGAATAAAGTAAGGCTAATTACAATGCAGCATCATCACTTATTAATTCAAATACTCTAGAGAATCAAAAAAAAAAATACCTAACAAGAGCTTACACTATCGTAGCAGCAGTCACAATTTAATTATAAACTATTGAGATGCTTAGAGAGCTATCAACTGGAGCAAAGCCGCCTAGGAGCCTAGTAAAGCATGTAGAATAGCTAAGAGAAAGAAACCGTGATAAACAATAGCAGTAGAGATATGTGGAAAATGTTGTGATCAAATAAGAACAGATTGAATGCCCATATAGGTACTGAACTGGATATCGTAAGTCAGAATCAAAATCGGAAATAAAGAAAACCTTAAACAAAAAAAACTACAAACTAAGAAGTAAAGTTAGTAAAGAATAGAATAAGTGAGCATTAAGGATCCTTATAAGATGCAGCAGCGCAAACTCAATGAATTGTTTTGTAGTAGAGTGCATTTTCCTGATGGATTCAGGCAGAGACTTCTAAGGGGAGATTGTTATGGTAGTAGCGTACTGCATGTTGCAGTATGCTACACTGAGGCAAAATGCAACATGTATGCCAGCCTGCTGTCAAACGGACGGAGAGTCTGTACAGCTCGAAACGCACCCAAATTCGAAGAGCTCTTACTTTTGGTTAAAAAGAAGAAGAGCGTGTTCCTTTTTTTTTTTACTTCGAGGTTTTCTGCTAGAGAAAAAAAAGTGACTTAAGCACGAAAGACCGAGTTTAGTTTTTGGAAATCTAAATCGCAAAAAATCCCACAAAGTTAATTGGGAAAATGTGTTTTTTTGCGGTGAACATTGAAATTTTGGTAAATCCAACAAATCGAAGAACTGAAAAATTTCGCGCAGAGTAATCAGGGATACATGCTCAGATGGTTACTTCCAGGGCCTTATAAATTCACCAGTACATGTGGAAAAGTATATGGAGCTCTAACTCCTCGTCATCTGCAAAAGGGTGAAATATTCCGTCAGAGATCGATTTCCGTAAATCCCGAAATACAGAATTAAAAGGGTTGCTGCATAATTTTTGACGGACGATGTTACAATAGAAGTCCACCATGATGGCCCAGAAATTTTTATAAGTGCCAATAGTGCACATTGTGTTAAAGTATGTACCTAATTAGAAGGACGTCATTTACGACAAATTAGTGGTGAAGGTATTACCAATTATCCAATTGGTGTTGGTATTAATGCAGCTGGAGAAATTTTAATTGCTGGCAATCATAATAATTTTAATTTAACCATATTCACACAAGATGGTCAATTAATTAGTTTCGGCGTTGGAATCAACAGTAAAACAGGCACAATGTTTTAATGTTGCACTTATGGATGATGGAACTGTTGTATTGGCTAGCACGGATAATCGTCTATACATATATCGTTATGTTCAGGAAATTAATAAAAATCTCGCATAGGACACTCTAAATTAGATTGCCGCTCTACGGTAGTTAGCAAAACATGCATATAGTACATATAGTGGAGTATTATAGGAATGAAACAAAAACAAAAAGAACAGGTTACAATCATTGTGATGCCGTTTGAAGAAATTATAATGATACATCGCCCGCAGTATCGCAGGATGGTTGGGGCAACGGCAATGGAAGGCCGAACATCTGCGCCTTCCCAATGGATGTAGGTGAGTGATGTAAGGGTCCCTTCAGGACCGAATGTGTGCCGGCGTATTTGTAAGTAGGCACGATGAATTCTTTTTGTGTATGGCTGGAACCTGCCGCTAGGTTTTTGTGGAACCTACCCACACTCTCCGCCAATAGCCGAGTCGAACTAGCGTGCCGCCTTGCAGTCAACGCTGTCCACCGAGTGATCTGTCAGCTCATGCTGGCAGTCTGGACTTCACGTCCAAGTCATTCACTCAACATACTTCCATAACAAGGTTCCCTGACCAAATGTACTAATTGAATTGAAATCGGGTGAGCGTTTGGTAAAAGACGAATCTGGAATTATTGAAATAGCTCCATGAGAACATTTCGCTGATATACTCTGAAAGTAAATTCCACCTAGCTTTGTGAACTAAACCGATAAATATATCGCACACAGGGTTTGAGAGCTCTGTAAAGCATAGCGATTTCTGAGGCTTTTAGTGGATTGTAGCATAGAAGAATCGCGGCGTGATAAGAGCTGATATCAAAATTGTTGCAGGTAATGTGCGAAGACCCTAGTAAATTTTTGAGCAGATTTTACTCACCTGAGGCCACCAAATGAGTTGAGGCTCGATGAGAAGCCCAAGACTCTTGACATGACTGTTCGAAAGAGGGATGATCTGGTTATAGAGAAGCAGTTTTGGAGCTGTACTGGGGTTTCGATATAGATATAAATACAAACTGCAAGAATACATTTATTGTGGAAGTGTCTCTTCACCACTTCAAAAGAAGAAAACAATGGCAGTCGTTGAATAAGGTGAATAATCGAGCTCCAGTTATACGTGCGATAATAGTTTTCATTTCAACTATTTAGTGCTAAACTCAGCGATTTGAATATCCACATTCCCAGATTCCAAGTTATGAAATGACAAAACTTTAAGCGAAAAGCCTTTGACAAAGGTAAGCACTTCTAATTTATTGTCCTTTACCCTAATCGTGTAATAGATAGTTCCGGTCGTACACCCAAATATTTATCTTCTAAAAATTATTTTTATACCAATCGGATTGACTACATCATTTGAGAGAAGTTCCTTGCAATGTGTTTTAAAAATGTATGGAGAATATTCAGAAAAAAAATTGCAGCTTGAAATTCCTGTAAAAACCGTTTTGTCACGTTCATTCATTTGACTTGTGAAATTCACCTGTATTCCTCTTAATTAGGAAATTAGTTTGGATCAAACTGTTTTTTAACACTAGTGCAATAGGCCCGTGGTAGCATCAACTTCTTTAAATTTCTGACGATCGAAATCTAATCAATATCGGTGCAAATTGTAATAACTTGACCTAAACAGGTACGAGATGTCGTGGAATATATAATAAGCTCTTAGCAGTAAGAAAGGTGCCAGGCACATTTAAATGCAAATTCATAAAACCAATTCAGATGAGTGAATTTTGTAGCATGAAATCTCTTACATATTTGCATTTTTTTTCACGTGCATCTAATGATTCGCAGTTCAAGTAGCGCTTTCACCGAGAATACATAGTATGAAGGCAAATTAACGAACTGAAAGAATCTACGCTATCAGTAAGGTTTTGAGTAGGTATACGAGCACAATACTATATTCAAAAATCAATCTGTCCTACGAAATACAATATTTTCACATACCGTATATGCCTAATTGATTCCTTTCTAGAGATAATTAAGTAGCATAAAAAAAAACGTTTCCATTAAAATCTAAACAAATAATGTTCTGCTTCTATTGTACTGCACTCAAGTCATTCTAACTGCTACTTATGTATGTAACCCAGTTCCAACAGATTAAACGACAAAATGCATTTCCGTCTGCCATATGGTTTTGTTTAACTAACCTCAATCCCTATAGATGCATGTAAGCGCGTATTTGTAATCTTATACTCATGCCATGTGCCACAAAAACTTAATGATATTTTCCTCTTATGTTTTTGTTTTACAGAAAGATGATCCCTTAAAGCGCATTCAAGAAGAAATAAATGAAGTTGCCCGTCGTGAACGTGAACTTCGAGAGAAAATTCAGTTACAACAACAGTTGCCCATTGAAAACGGAATTGCAACTAGTCCAACACCCTCAACCTTAGACGAAAGCACTATACAAGTTCCTATTAATAATGGCAAGTCAAGTCTAGATGAGACTCATTCTGATGACTCGGGAATTTCAGCATCATCAAGTCCTGTAAATGGTATCTCTGCCAGTAGTGATAAAAGGTATATCCGTCCAAATGGTTATACCTCAACACCAACTCCTCCAGCTCAGAAATTGTTGGTTCGAGCTATGTCAACACCGCAAATATTCACTCCAAATCGTCGATTTAGTTTTCATCCAACACAAAAAGGACTTATGCAACGCTTCATAGCATCCAGAGGTAAATTGGGGGGTACAGCACAACAAGGACGTGGTGACTCAGCGAGTCAAATATTGCAACTGGATCATAATAGAAGCAATGGATTTATGTCAGTGACTGCATCTCCTCCGATTATAGAACGAGACGCCGATGGTAGACCCATTCGTAGAGGTTTTGTTCCCGTAGAGGAGAAGATACAAAAAGAGTTGAAGGATTTGAAAAATCGAGAAACAGAATTGAAACGTATAAGAAAAATTAACTCAAGACAATCACAGCCGGATCTTCTAGATTCCATAGAAGATGAGTAAGAAATTTGAGAATTATATCAAAAAATATTGTTTTTTTTTTTTCAATTTTATATTAAAAACAATTTTTATTTCCAGGAGCCTAGAATCAGACGATGACTCAGACGTTGAGCACTGTTTTCCACCTGGCAAGTTGAGAACTTCAAAATCTATAGGAGAGCTATGTGATGCATTGAACAGTATCAGCCCAATTAGGTGAATTGAATTGGATTATTTAAGTGCATATTTACGAGAATATCACCGGCATTTCCTTCAATTTTATTTGCTAAATTTAAAAAAACAAAACAAAACAAAAGGAAAACATTGTCATCTCGATCTCAGAGAGTGCGCATACTTAACCTACTCCCAAAATTTTTTGGGAGAATAATGATATTCAAAAATCCTCACATAAAATTCCCAGCTCAGACTAATCCAGGAAATATTATAGAGCTAAATATGCCTCTGGTTATTTGGAAGGATCTGGAGAATTTACTGTCCGTATCTGGTCATGATTAGACCGATCCATGATTAGCTATAACAATAATTGCAGAGACTGCGACTACAATATGTTTTTGTAGAAACTCATAATTCACCCTAATTCCAACAAAATCGGAGCATCCTACTTTTTCTTGTAATAAAGTAAAAAATTTCAGGACATGGAGCCATTGCCAATATCAAAATAATTCATTCCCACCACAAAAAAAAATCCCCATCTTACTTCACCCTGTATAATCGTGTGATCAGGTGTAGATGGCTAAAGTCGACAGTTAATATAATTCAAGCATACGGCCATCGTCCCTCTGTATATATCAGGCACAAATATTGAACAAATTTAAAGAAGACTCATGTGAATCTAGCTGTGAATGAGATGTAGGTACTCATCTTAAAACCGTCGGGGGCGCCTCCTTTAATATCATGTTTTTCGTCTCATTTTAGCTCCATAGATGATTAATATTGGTCATATCATATATGGGGAGTATTATTCGAAGCTTAAGATCCCAATTACTTCCTTATACTCTACGACACATGAAAGAATCCCTAAAAGCTTTCTCCATCTGTCTTCCAGGCGTGATTTCGATTTCAATTTTTATCTAAATAATTGCTAAATAGCTTACCCTGTTCTGTAACGTATGGAGACAATAGCTGAAATACTTCTTTTCTTAGACAGCAAAATTCTGTGAAGCTTTTTTATCCCGAACTGTACGAATGTTTAACAGTCTACCATTTTCTGTCTTTCCTCCGGCATAAAATCTGCAAAGGTTTAAGAGTGACATACATCGCCACTCTTCTCATATCCCCTAATCCTTTCTCCTTCCTGTTATGCTGTGCCTTGCATCATTATGTGTCCCATGAGTTTGGTATAATAATATAAAAGCAAAGATCAGTCTTCCGCGGATTGATGCCGTAGCCCAGTTATTACAAGATTTTACAAGGTGTTCGGGTTGTACAAGTAGCGTACTACTCCATATTCCCTACCCTAATTAGGATGACTGATGCCAGACGTCCAGCTCATTTATATTCATTCGGCGACGAAGTATACAAGGACAACATTGAGTGCTGCGTGTAAAAACTCTATAGATGAGCCAGCAACAAGGAATTGCATGTGAATTGAAGGAAAAAGAACAATTGCGTTCAAAACTACATTTTTTATTTTATTTTGCAATTCTGAGAGAAATATTTTTTAATAAATTATTTTGTTTTTTCTAGGACAACACCTAGCCCAGACTTCGATCGCAAAACGCAACAGAGTCATCAAAATGGGATGAGGCCAGCCGTATCTCTAGCTCTACTGTGCGATCTTGACCCTCAGGAGGCTCCTTCATCGCATCAATTAATAGCAAAATGGGAGAGTCTGATACAGCAGAATGCATGAATTGTGTATCCCATTCTATCTCTCTACGTGCCTACTACTTATCACTAGCTGGCTCTAAGCATTTATCGTTAATTTTCTACTATTATTTATACAATGTTTAATCACTAAAAATATTAAATGGTGGGTGCCGTTGAATGTTATCTGGACGTATGTGTACCTCTCCTTGGAGTTGTAGAGGATGCGTTCCGATGAGAAAAATTATCCAATTTGCATTTATACGCGTGTAATAATGAAAAAAAAAATGAAGAAGAAAAAATCGGAAAGAAAATTCAAATTTGTTATTGGAATATTTTAACTCTGCCGTTGTAGAAGATGTGCTTAACGATTTTAAGAGAGTAAATGAAATTTATGATGAAATACCTACAGAAAAATATTTGCGTATTTTTTATGCCTATGTAAATAAAATAATCAAAAACTGGAAATTACAATTTTTTTAGTTACTGGAATCAAGTCAAATCAAATAAATATATTTATTGACGTACATACCTGCTTCAGCTACGTATCACAGCACCTAGAAAGATTAGAATTAGATATTAGACGAATAATAATTTAGCAAGTAGACAAATATAATGCGACTGGTAATTTAATATTGAAATTAGGAGTAACAGTAATTAAAGCAGTAATAGGGACGCCTATCAAAAGGCAAGCCTCCGGTGGACCAGAGGGTAAACCTGCCGTACTGCGAGGAAATTGTGTCTTGCATATGACAGGAAGAGTCAGTAGAGCAAATACCAGAACAATCGTAAGAGTCATTACGGGTCTTTGGACCTTTGGGACGATGTTAGAGGCGAACGATTTCTGCAGGTGCTGCAAGAGTTTGAAGGAAATCGAATGGAGAGCTTCAAGGGAATCAGGCTATCCCATGAGGTCAAGGGGCAAATTGTGTTCCCTTAAAATTTTATTATTTTTTGCTAAAAATTATAGTGGTATGTAACATTTTTCAGGCAAGCAAGGCCGTGGTTTTTTCAGACCGTCCACATAATTTAAAGTATTGAAGAAATTCAATAGAAGAGATCCCATTATATCGCAAAACTTTTTTTCTATAACTTTTTAATGCCCCTTTTATTTTCTGATATTTCTTGTCATTGCCTTTGTATGGCTGACATCATAAACAAACAATGACAATTCAATTGTAAACAAACAAACTGGCCTATTGGAAAATGTAAAATTTTTTGCTATGGTTTATTTTTATAACCATTTCACTCTTAATTTACTTAACTTAATTAAAACATTATAAATTATTATTGAAACAATTAAACTTACCTGAAAAAATGATTTCCTACTCCTACTGCAATAACTCCGGTTGATTCTACAGCACAGCAAAGAAGCACGTCATCACCATAATTCAAGACTCCGGAGTCCTGATTATATAAAATGCTCTTCCACTAAACAACATTATCACTATTAAAAAGTCTAAATCACTTTTAATCATACTTATTTATCACAAAATTACTACATCAGAATTTGAATTTTTGAATTAGCAGAAATGTCGAACAGACATCAAATAAAGGCGGACGAAGCAGCAGCATTTTTCTGACCTTGTGCCCTAACTCGCCGTAACAATAATTTTGCTCCTTATATGATTTCGAATTTAATTTATGTTTTAGTTCCCTCGTTAGCGACGGCTCGGCCCTAAGGGCCATATTCACCAATCTATTTAATTTCGGTTTTAGTACTCCCGTAAGAGAGGGTTAGGGTACACTTAATTAAATTAAAATTTGATTTTGGTCATTTTATGTTACAATAACGCATACCTATAGGTATAAATTTAATTTTAATTTAAGTGGGCCCAACCCTCTCTAACGGCAGTACTAAAACAAATTAAATTTAATTTAAACTACATGGGTAAATGCGGCCCGTAGGGCCAATGTAGACGTAGGAGCAGGAAGCAGGAGCATTTTGCTGACCATTGTGCCCTAACGCGCCATCACAATAATTTTGCTCCTTATAAGATTTCGAGTTTAATGGTGAATATCTTTTATCAAATTACAATTATTGTTATAAATAATAATTTTATTATAAATTCACTGCACGTAATGAGAATTTAATTATTATATTATCACCTCAAATCGCAGGTAACAACCGCACGGCCGTCCGTGTGAAGAACAAAGAGAAGAAAAAGTTAGGAACAAAGAGATATTTTGAACACTTTTTGTTCCTTTCCCTTTTTTCACCTCTTTTCACGACTTCAACTTTCCTGAAAAATGTCTTTCCGGAATTATTTTTAACGTTTATTAAAACAGCACCGCACACGTTCACACATTTATTAGATTAATCACTTCAAATCAACGGAACAATTAATTGTTTTTAATTAAAAAACCCACAAAACACACGGCACAAAAACGCAGATCTTGACGTTCAATTCGAATTGACACAAAAATTCATCAATTTCTTCCCCTTCGCCAAAACCCGAATTTCCCTTACACCGGTAGGGTTTTTACAGGATATTCATCGCTCCCCTTTAGTATATTGTTCTAAGATCGATCAAACGTACCCGAATTTTGCTATATAATTTATTTTATATACAGTCTGAACTGCTCGAAGGTCTCGAACTAATTGAGTTTACAACAAAAAGTTCTAAGATAGTGCTAAAAAAACGGTGATCTGAAGAAACAAGAAAGAACCCATCATTAGCCGTTAAAAAAAAAACAAAAAATATTTTGAACAAATTGCACTTTAGCTAGCTCTCTATTCACGACAGATGTCGCCTTTTAAGCTATGTTGCATGGATAGATGGAATGTGGGCGACGGGGTATCGTATCAAAACTCCGCTCAACTTAGATGGAGCGATTACGAGTAGTATGAAAGGTTTGGCGCTAGTGTCGAACAGAAAAATTATATTCATTCCACAATTGTGAAAAAGTGGCAGCACTGCCTTACTTTGGAATTGGACTGGACCAACAGAAAAAACGGGGCAGGTCGCCATCATAAAGTGGAATATTCGACAATCAAAGTTGTCAAGTAGAATTGATTCAGTGTTTTTTCAAAGTGATTTAGTAAAATTTTAATCAAAGTAAGTATGAAAAACTACTGAATTAAAGTGAGTTCAAATATAGTAGAGCAGAAAATTCATGAACAACGATAATATCAGTAGGTCTACAAACAAAATGATTAACTTCAAGAACCTTCTATGCGTTGCTGCAAATGTAAAATGCCATATTACAAAACCATCGTGAACTTTTTTTACTTTTACCAGCCATGCGATTAAATTATTTTTTTGCAATCTCAGCAAATTCTTTTTAATGTTTGTTTATTTAACAAACATTTTTGTTTTTCTTTTATTTTCAGTTGGAACATCTCATTTAATTAGAAGAATATTCTTTATCAGAGATTAACAGATTTGTCCATTCAACGAGAAGAGGTTTCTTTGACGTTTTTGTTGGTTGATTTGCGCACGCGTTGCGGCAAATTTTTGATATTTGCCAAAAGCTGAGCAACAGAGATATTTGGAGGACAGAGATAGTTTTCGCGATTTTAAAGTGCTGCAGAATTTTTATCAGTTTTCCTAGAAAATTTCTGAAAAATTGACATTGAAAACTTTCCATATTACAAGACATTTTCAACACGTTTACTTCTCAGTGCTTATCTTTTAGTGGTAGCAATTTTTGATAAATTTATTTTGTACCATAGTTGCTGCAATCATTTTGTGTTGATTTTTTTTATTTTTGAGACATTGAGCTGCACCCCAGAGGGGATTCACATTATTTTATATGACTTTTGAAAGAATTTCTGGTAAGTACTAATAATATTTGCGGATATTTCTCATGTTTTTTTTTTTAATTGGCATGGCATAAGTTGCTAATATAGGGCATGCATAGTAGGAAGTGGTATAGTTGAACACGTCAACATAACCGATATCCATAAGCTGGCCACATGGAATACTAACCTTTTCTTTTTTTTGTGAAAATTTATTTCTTTGTCGTAGATATTTATTTTCCTTCGATAACTTAAGTAATTATACAATCACGGTAATTAAAATATACTTACGGTAAATTAAAAAAAAATATGATTGGAAAAGCCATTTTTACATAAATCAAATCAAAAAGCATTAATTTATGTAGGCTTGCCAAGGTACGTATAAATGAGCATAATATGTATGGTTGGATAACCAACCCGGATACTTCCGTATAGGAATAGAAAGGCCGAAATATAATCGTGTTATTTAGTGGGTGCAAGTACTTATCTTAAAGGTAAATATAATTAGAAAAAACCTGAATTTGTGAATAGAATAAAATAGAAATTTATTTATGATCAATCCCGACCAACGAGCCACGTCCTGTCCTAGGACGGTGGGTGTCACGATTGTTACATCTATCCGATTACTTAATTATATAGAAAACATAAAAATGGTGTGTATAAACGATGCATACAGTATAACATTTCTAGTTTTATAAAAAACGTTGAAACGTTGAACCAGACTAAATTAGGTACAAATTTGTCTCTTTATTACTTGCTTACGGATAAAATCAAAGACTCGTTTCTTGTTAAACCGACAAAAAAACAATTTTCACCCACTTTATTCTGTCGCTATTACATAATGGCAAAGTGGTGTAAATTTGATTGCTTTGCTACTGTAGGTATTATTAACGTTTATGAAATGCAAAGGAATTAATTGTTCTCAGCTAAAAGAGCTGTGGTTATTTATTTTGAGGGACTGAACTCTGAGCGTGATTAGATGATAGCTTATTTAGATTAGATTAGAACTAAGCTCGGGACGAGTGCACTTTGCACTGGCTTATTGTACACCGCTTTCTCTACAATCCCACTCTTTCTAGGAAGAGCAATTTTTTTTTTTTTTTTTTTTTTTAATATTTCCTCAAAGTCGTCAGGCTTTAGACGCAAACTCTCAAAAGCCGAACAAAAATGTGAACGATTTTATCAGAGTCAAGGGCCTGGAATCTACGTTGTGCAATGAACTCTCATTTGCATAAAACATGCTCCGATGTTCCATCCTCTTCAAGGCACAACCTACTATAGCTGACGCATTTTCAAGTAAAAGCCCTGCCTAGCGTCGAAGGTAAAGCATAGTTGGCATACAACCGTGTAGGTGCAATAGTGTCTCTAGAGTGCTGGCAGATGTTTTGGGCATGGTACCAGTTACACTTAGACAGGCCATTCTTTGGAGCTTGTTGCTAACCTCTTAATGTGACGTTGATTTACACTCCTTTAGAGATTATATTGTAAGTGAATTTAACAAGGTTGTAGAAGGAGCATATAACGTTTATCTACATATATAGCTATTATGTGTATTTGATCTCAGTGGCTCCTTTCAATTAGTATGTACATTTAGTACGGTCACAAACAATAAATCCAAGCAAATGATTGGATCTTTGAATGAACGGTGTTGAGGATGTAAAGATGTTTGCTTCCAGGCTCACTCGGAAAGGCCAGGGAAGTGTGAGAAATTTTTTAGAGGAAATGAAATTAGTCAACCGATTTCGTTATTATATCGTTTCCTTAGAACAACATCATTTACTACTTTCAGGTACTGGTGCCGCAGGTTCATCATACCCTCCACAAAATATGGTGTCCAGGACCTTCACCGCTAATTGCACTCCACACCATGACTAAAGGTGGGTGTTTAACGGTTTCTTGTACACAGGAGGGATGAAACATTTTCATACGGACGCTGTTGCACAATCCTTACTCTCTAAGTAAACGCGTTCTTCAGTTATTATGAAAACAGACCGACATGCGAAAACCAAAATAAAATTTCGATATTATGCGAGGGTCAGACCATTTTGCTATGCTAGAATTTTTTCTTACAAATAGAATGACATACTTAGTTTGTTATTACCCTGTTAGATTTCATCTAGGGTATAAAAGGGTATTCAACATAGTATATGTAAACACTTTGGTAATGGAATTAATAATCATAAAATATTTAGAAAATCGCTGATAACTTAACATGGATTGGTAAAGTGCCACGTACAAGACAATAAAAATATCACATTTTCTATGTCAGATGAAAAAGTTGAAAATAATATGTCTGACCATATAAATATATCTCTTTTAACTGGTTAACTTTTTTATTTTGTCGAACAAAACCCTTTAAATAGATGAAATGATGAAACACTAAAACCTAACTTTGCTCCTGCAATTGTATGTAAAAGAGCTTGTTCCATGCTTGTTATTAATATGTGGGTCCAACCTGTACTAGATCGCATTCCCGAAAAACTATGAATAAAGGCTTTTTTTCATCTCAGAGTATTCAGAGTCACTGTCATTTTCCTTATCGGATCAGTATAAATTTCGACAATAATTTTTTTTCTAATATCAAACATTACATAGACTTGGCTGCAACTTCATCCTGCTGCTTCTGTCAGAATGCTCACGAAACTTCTGAGCACCTGCTCTGCATCTGCGAACCATTGGCCAGTCAGAGATAACCACCAGTGTAAACCTAGTAAATTAAACAGGGACTCACAATAGATCTTTCAGGTCGCAGTGAATGCGAGGCTAACGTCTGAACACCCAGCCACAAATCTAATCTACTTCGTAGACTTAGTAATTATATTATAATTTCACTATTGGAGGTTTGAACTTTAAAATTGACTTAAAAAAAAATGGTAAACATGGCTTCATCTAAAGAAACAATCAATCCATTTACTTCTATAATATCCAGCCATAACTTAAGAAGGTAACATCTTTGTTGGCCTGCAGCTCTTAAACGACGAGTACCTACGTGGAATAATTTTTTTCTTAACTCTTAATGAATCACAAATCACTCTGTAACTTCCTAAATAAATTATGGGTAGTACATGCATTGTTTTGTGAACGTTGATAAGTTGCAGGAATATGGCAATAATAATTAATCATCAACATTTTATGACTCAATTAAATAAATAACTATGTAAAATTTGAGATTTAACTAAAAAAAAATGTTACGTTCAGGTTTAAGATTGAAATTCTACGCAGAAAAGTGCATAACATATTTCATATTTCCTTTTTTATAGTCAGACTCAGTTAATATATTTTGTATGCGGGCCCTGTTGCTTGACCCGAAAGAAACAACCCTAAATCATTAAAATACTTCTCTTTTGACTGTATAGACCAATTAATTTGCTTTTCGGCACAGCACACTCTGACCGTTTTTAAAATAATGGTTTCTTGGTCAAATTAGTAATCGCAAATCATTAACAACTTCTTTACACGAACTTTTTCGGAGCCTGTCACCAAAATTGAATGTTTTTTTTCCATCTGAATGCAATGAAATTCACTTTAATTTTTTTTTACAATTCGCGTGACAAGAAAATCGGAGTTTATTCATATGAATTGGTAGTAAAACACAATAACTGACAGTAAACAAGTAAAAACTACCCAATTTTGTTATTTATTGCACTTGATGCTCTTATCAGCTTATAAAGTTGCAAATGTATTCGTTTTTCTAAATTAAATTTTATACTGACAACACAGAACTGTTGTTATTATTACTTTTAAATAAACTGATGTAGTTGTTAAATTATATTAAAGTCTTTGATTTCTATATAAACCATATAAACCGTTTAGGAGTTACAGGGTGATGAGGAATAAAAAGGTAATAAAGTTCTGCATACAATGAGCTCTTAAATGTGACCGTACGCCCTGTACTTTTTAAAAACTTTTGCTAAAAACTAGCTTTTTTTCTTAATCACCGTGTTCATATCATATATCACGGTTCATATGGCCCCCCAATTTTTTGTTTAACTAGGTGAGTACTATCACCTCCTGCTCTATTGACCTCCTAGGCGGAAACACCCTGTATATAAAATTTTTGATTTTTTGACTATGGCAGTTCGATATCTGAATATTATTTGTGGGTAGAAGGTGTTGGGTGAGAAATCCATTGATAAACTACATGCGGCACTCAAAATAAATTTGATGTTGCTCCTGATATATTAAGGATACAATGGGAATAAAGTGGAAATGGTATTTTAAACAAAATCTGTGTGTAGCTT
The DNA here is from genome assembly GCA_963930735.1 of Dioctria linearis. NCBI lineage: Eukaryota > Metazoa > Arthropoda > Insecta > Diptera > Asilidae > Dioctria > Dioctria linearis. The sequence continues at coordinate 259,289,181 of OZ005742.1, read as the reverse complement.
CCAATGACTTTGAATGAATAATTTTCATACCAGGCAATGTAACTATAACAGAAGGATATTTTTAGATACAGAATGAAGATCCTAAGGACATCACAAATTTACTGGGAGAGAATCTTGAGTAAATGTTTGAAATGTTAGTATTTTCTAAAGATTAGTTAGGTTAAATACGTTTTGCAAATACATATATTTATATTTTGAGTCAATAGGTGTGTTCTTTTATATCTCTTGCCATCCTTTAAGGTGGATTTAAATTATTATGGTAGGCATTTTTTCCAGAGCGAGATAGTTTATTGAAATTTAACTGCTTCCGTAGTAATCACTGTAATATCTCGATAAGTACACTGCCATCTAGTTTTTATGGCAAAAATCACAAGCTGTCAAACAGTCAAATTGGAATATTCACTTCCAAACCATCTCCAATGAGCTCTGAAAAAGATCACTGCAGCTAACCTGTAGATGCTTTGCTTCCTGCTTCTGGACGAGGGAGTACCTCCGAAAATCCTTTCTAAATATAAACAAATATTTAAATACAAATTAAAAACGTACTTTCATTTTCTTCCATCATGTTGACAGGTAGGTAATTTAATAAATAGTTGCTATAAAATAATAGTAAAACGTGTTGCCAGTATTCAAAATTGACAGATTAATGTTGTCAGTAACAACGCTTTTTAGTTCCAGCAGCCATAAAAACTTTGTATGGGAGTAAAAATTTTCCGAACACGCACACATTAACAAAACGAGGTCTGCAAAAAAATGCAGAAGGCATTCATTTCTCTCTCATTACATTATGATGGCATGCAATTTTTCCAGATATTGTAAGGGAGATAGATAGATTATTGAAATTTAAATGCTGCCGAAGTAATGACTGCAATACCTCACACGTACACTTCCCTCTAGTTTTTATGGTAAAAACTACAAACTGTCAAACAGTTAAATTATTAAATTGGAATATGTATTTCAAAATCAACTGTAATGAGCTTCTGGACGAAGGAATACCTCCGAAATACCTTTTGCTTTCATAAACAAATATTGAAAATCTTTCAATTGCGAAGTATTCAATTACTTCAATTAATTTTTTTCCATTTTGACAGGTAGGTAATTTAATAAATATTTGCTATACAATCATAGTAAAACAGAGTAAAACGTGTTGACTGACAGCAGTCAAATTGAAGGATTGGGGTTGTCACTAACAATTTTTTAGTTTCAGTAACTATAAAAACTTACTATGCTTACTATACTTTTTATGGTTCCGGCCACGCACACAATGATAAATCGAGGTATGGAAAAATATGCAGATTGCGTTTGCTTCTCTCGTCATTCATAAATACGTGCCATTTTAATGTAAATCCTCTTTTACTCATAAATAATTTCCATATACGATTTATTATCTTCCTCAGAATTTCTGAAAAAAATGCATGCCAGCATAATGTAAATCATCCTTTAATTAAACTGTATAAGGTGATAAAGAGGATATTAATTTGTGTTTCACTAATGTATCATTTTGTTTTCTTTTTGCAAGAAAATATTTTTCTTTCGTTATTTATTAAATATAATTTAAGTTGTGAGGGAGACAGAATACAATAAAATTAATTCTCGAATCAACCCGGTTGCACTGAATATACATTTTCAGGTAAAATCGATTATAAGGTAGAACATCTATGTATGTATGTTACAAACAATATATATACCTACCTGGTTTTGGTCCATATTAAGTTCGAATTAAATACTAAATACAGATCCACTTAGTAGGGAATAATATTATCTGAATTACACAAGTAAACTAATTGTTATAATAAATTATCTATTTCATTTCTGTTTTAAAGGTACACATAAACTAAAAAGCTAAAAAATTAAGGGAATTTTTTGTCTTACATTCTTACAAGAAAGGGATACAGACTTAAAATCGACCAATGCGGAGCTTACTGTTAAGATATACATACATATGTAGATATTATCGAAGGGCTGATACTCTGTTTTTTATTTCCTGTTTAAAATGACCTCGCAGATTATTATGTATACATCGTCCACGGATATAATTAACGAGAGGAGAAAATGTAGTAGGAAAATATACCTCCCTTAATCACATTGTAATGAAAAATAGAACCAATTTCGAGATTTGCAGAGACGTTCGTATTTTCTTTTTTTATATGAAAGCTTTGTGAAGCTTTCACATCAGCAAGGACATGCGCTTCTATTGAATTGAAATGACTAGGGTAAAATGTAAGTTTTGCATGGTAGTCTTTTTCATGAATTTATCAGAAATTCTACCTGTACAAATTTTCTATGCTTAAGTAAAAATATTTAAAATTAAAAACTTAATGAGCGGATACATAGATATATGTATGTCAAATGATCTTTATACTGCACAATCCCCCATATACAATTGTATGCTTGAAAATGATAACGAATAAAAGTATATTTCAGCGGAACTCGGCTGATTTATTCATATGAAAATTACGAAATAAAAAGCAAAAGTTGTGTGAATAATATATGTGAATTGATGTACTTATGTATTTATTTAATCTGAGGGAGGAAAGGATAGTTTCAACTTTTAAGTATTTCTGTTCTTTTATTTTTCGAAATTACTATGATAATTTTACCTCGTCAGCATAATATGTTATATTCGATCAAATATTCATGTACCTACTTACTTACTGAGTCTTTATTTTTGTATTTATTTATCTCAAATAAAATAATTAAGATATTGCTGAAAGTTTTTGCTGTGAACGTAATTGCCGAAATATCTACATCTCGCCACTATAATGCTCGATTTCATACAATAAATTGAGCCATTGAGTACATATATAATTAGAAATAATTATTAAGACTTACACTTCGATGTTTTCCTTAGCACCCACCTTAAACAGAGTACCCGACTGTTCCACAGTTACCCTTTTTCCATTGGAACATTGTAGTAGCTGTTTATAATTCTTATATGACGCATTGAGTTTATGCCTGTGTACTAAACACTCAAATTAAAAGCATTTTTTTCACCTTTCATAATTCGATAGGAAAGTTTTCTGTCCTCTTAATCACTTGGAAAACTTCCCTTGAACTAGGTACACTATAATTAGTACCAATTGATTAGTTAATAGTTAATAATTTGCTCTTCATCTAAGTATAGTTGTTGCCTCATTGGTTTTGTAGTCATCGTCTACTTTCTTCGTCGCTATTGAAGGAGGAAACTACTAGTTTTTTCACAATATTATTGGTAAAAATTCCATTTGCTACTACTTCAGTATTACAAATTGGTATTTGACAAGATTTAATTTGGAAATTGGCTGTGGGAATGTATTTGTGAAAACAGAAAATTTTTCGTTTTTCATAGGAAATGTAGTCACTTATATGCTCATAAGTTCTTTCAAGGATATTACAGTATCAAGCTTGAACACTTGTTCCAAAGAGAACCTTTCATCATTTTGAAGGGTATTTAACCTGTTACGATGCTATTGCTATCGTCAAATGCTACATTTTTTACTTCTACCAGAAACACAATTTTTTAGTATTTTTAAACTCTTAAAAATCATAAATCCAAAAGTAGCTGACTAAAAGCAAAAATATTCCACTCACATTTTAAAGATTGGTCGTTTTCAAAGGAATAAAATCTAAATAGAAGACGTCGAGATCGAGACAAGCCTACATAAGTGTAAATTTTTAGCTAAAGTAACCGAAACTTTTAGTGTGTACAAATATCTTAATTGATGAACGCGCAGCAGTTCCAAATTTCTATCAACGTTGCAACCTGGGTTCAGGTCTGAGGCTAGAGCTGAAAGTATCCGGATAATTTACTATCCGGATTATCCGAGATAATTAGGATCCGATTCCTCAAATCCGGGTATCCGGATAATCCGGATCCAAACTATCCGGATCCAGACTAAGCAAAAAAAGATCAAAATTTCCCTCAGATTGCATTGTTTCATTGGGAAAATATAAATTTCATGATATTCTCATTTTCCCAATGAAACAACACAATTTTGAAACTTTTTTGCTTAGTCTGGATCCGGATCTCAGGAATCGGATAGTTTGCAGATCCGGATATCCGGATATTACCAAATCCGGATCCAATTTGCAGCTCTACATGAGCATCTACAGAAAAAAAAAATTATTTTTCCATGAAATATAGCAATGAAACTATGATTAGTAGCAGTTATATCAAGTCAACATGAGCTTTGATTACAGACTAGTGGATGTCTCCAGAATGTTTTCTGTGTTCTAATAAAAGAATTTTCAATGGCTGGATATTACTTTTGTTTTGGTTTTTAACCCGTTTTTACTCTATATGCTGGAAAAACTTGACTTGTATCATTAAATAAAAGATTCTAGCACATTTTTTGTTTGCTTACAAGTGGCGACATCTCTTACACAACACAGAAATGATTCTAGAGATATCTCTATTGTAGTCTATAGTCAAAGACATGAATTAGTTTATTTCGTTTTATAACATTAAATATCAGTTTTACAATTTAGTGGTACCAATGGGTCTTGTATTGTCTACGTTGTTTGCTTTTTGTTTTTTCTTTTTTTTTTGTCATAAATCCTTCAGTGGCTGGAGACTAATCCCACTTCCCCGTATAAAAATTTCATCATTTCAGAAAATTCGACTAATTTCTTCGACGAGGAACTTGCTACTAATTTCGGTAGTTTCATAGAAATTCAATATGGTAATATTGGTTCAGTTCGAAATGCCTTCATATGTATTGTGCCATTATTAAATATTGAATTTTATTAAAAATAAATATGATCTAACACTTAATGAGGTCCCGTACCCTCTATCCCCAAAGCAAACTAACAAATTGAAGTTTTAACACACTTACTATGATTTGATGAAGCCTAAGAAGGCACATTTAGTAATTATGGAGTGTTAGACTAAATTTGGTTAAATGCGTCATAAGGAAACAACATACATAGTATATACAAAATAGCATAATGTGTGAAATAAAAGACTATTGAAAAGTTTCAATATTTATAAAGCCCACCATTATCACAATTCCGTTTTTTTTTTTTTTTTTTTTTCTAATGACAGAACAGGAGCTTTTCTCTTGTAAGTTCCATTTGAAGGTGTTCCAATATAAAATCCTTTCCCCTGAATTTTATTGAATTGAAGAATTATATTTTACGCTTTTTCTAACCACGGAACCGTACTTATTTCCTTATCTTTTATTTAAATTTTCTTTAAAAGTGTTTCAAGTACATTACACAACCCATCTCCTTTTCCGGCCATGCCGTATACCTAACTCCAAAGTTTAGACGCAATCGCAATGTAAGAGTCAGTAAATCCTAGGTCCACATTTTCATTTTATCAGCTGCTGGTAGCCCGTAGCTGCTGCAGTGCAGTTCATCGACTGAAGTCAATCGTATCTGACGTGTGGAGTGTTTTCTTCTTTCAAATATTTTACGAAAAAAAAACTTATTTAAATTGGAAATTATTTCTAATCTCTGATAGTATTCATTTCTCTGTTTCGAAGTAGTTCGCGGTTTTAACATTGGAACATAGTACCTACGTGAATAGTGTGAATAATCAAAAACAGACAGTGAAGAGTGTTATAAACTGTACTTTAATAACCCTTCCCCAACAGTTTAATCCTTGTGTGCTACACTGAAGCTCCAATCGAATATCAAATTGGCGTACCATCATATGGTGGGCGCTCTACTGCCGTCTGCGGCATCCGGCGTTCATCTTGACGTCGTTGTCCGTAAGTAGAAAGTTATAATATAGTTATGTTTTCTTTTTTTCTCATATGTAGCTTGGATATATTCCTATCCAATAATATTCGTAGACTTTTCTGGGAGCATTTTCAATTTAAACAGGTAAAGCTTCAAGTTGACGTAACAGAGCTTTTGGACTCTTGGGGCCTTTATTGTTCTCTTTCAATTTAAATATATTTTTCTGACCGTCTAGAAACACAAAAAATTCCTTGACGAATTTGACAATGGCCCGCAAATCCTTGCCTTGCCCATGACATTCACAGATTTAGAAAAGTTTTTTCCGCTTTTTTTAATACTAAATATGTGTCATTTTCTACTGCAATACGAATAATAACTACATGACCGAACAGAGCATTACAAATCGACCGGTATGCGGTCATATGGGTAAGTTATTCCCTCCCGGTAGGATGAGTACTGGGGCTCTAGTATACATATACTACATTTATACATAATGTGGTTTGGATAGGGACTTTTGCATTAAGTATTCTCTGCAGGCCTATACTCATTCCAATTCCAGATTTCAGCCAACTTCAATATATCTCAATACCTCCGTCTGTTTCCTGAGTGAATTGACTATAAAAGGGGGAATCTGCTAAATCAACATGAACTTAATGGAACGATTTTGAATATTTTTGGTAATTCGAAATTTTCTCTCTTTAAATTTATAAACAAATAAATTTAGATATGGGAAATCAATCACTTAAGAATTTAGATTTATGACATGAAAAGAAAATTTTAAAAATTTATTGGAAGGATGTTATTAGCGATGGAGCAAAAGTCCTGGAATATTGATTTTTTTTCTGCAGCATAATCGCATAGGATGTATAAAATCTACGAGCCCGAAAGCACCAGGAATAATGATATTCCGATGTTTTCCGTCTGATTGATTCATACTGTTCAAATCTTTGATTATTTTGAAAATCAAGTTTTTTTTTTTTTTGCTCTCTAAAGGTAGCCAAACATCCAAGGAATATTGTTTGACGTGTTTTCACGGTTTTGTCAGGAAGAAAAGTAGGGTGAGGGAATGAGGTAAGCGTCAGAGTGAAACTGATCAAGAAGAATTTATTGTTTTACCCAATTATTGCTAATCAAGTGGCATTTATGCATTTTTCCGTAGAAAACTTTTTTCTTTTCCCAGATTATAACTGCGATGGAAAGTTTTGTAGCCGCATCCTTACCAACTAGGCTATGACAATGAATTTTATATTTTATTCAATTATTAAAATGGTTATGAGTAATTTCATAAGATTTGATTAGTGTACTAGCATAGATAGCACAAGAACAAGATATATACCAAAGCAAAGTACATATACAGTTTGTGAAATGGCTGGTGCATTCTCCTGAATGAACAACAATCACTCGAAGTAACTATAATTTTTAATCTTATGGTTCATTCAGAATGTACCACAAGCCATATAAAATTTGTATACTCTGCACTGGTATTGCATGCTATATCTAGTTCTATTTTTTTTTTCAGGACACTGAAAAATTTGTTAGATACATTCTTATTTGGCAGCCCTACGAAGCCTGATTTTTATCAATTTGGAATTTTAATTTTAAGAAAGATATGCATCTTCCAATATCTTTCGAATGCCAACTCATCGGGACCTCGTCTATTCTGTTAGTCTAGTAGGGAGAAGAACGATTCGAAAACGTTTTTATTACAAAAGGTCGGATTTTTTTTCAGTTAATGGGTTCAAATATGTAATGGTCAAATTAGCAAGTATTTTAAATTGAACACAAAAATAAACGCTGATATGATATGCAAACAGTCAATTTCTTGAAATTTCCTTTACAGAGCTCAAATACCATTGTGACCAGACATCTTACCCAGTGCGTTAGAGCACTGTTAAGTGTCGATCTATATTCTGGAAACCGTTTATCACAGGTTGCATTCATTATAGAGAGAATGAAAAGTTTTATATTTTTATTTTATAATCAATGATGGAAAAACCCTATATAGAAAGTGTGAAAATCATCATTGAAAATTGCACAAAAAAGAAGTAGGGTTAGGCGAGAAAGATTAATCTGGTGCTTGGACAATACTTTAATTAGAATTTCAATTTCAGATTGTGGCTACACTCGAACAATCAACGGAAATAGCTCTCGAATACTAAGCTTATGTTTGTGTAATAATTTGCCTATTACCCTTTCCACGGAAGCCTATATAAATGCATTAAAGATTATTCCTAATAGATTAAGATGTACAGATTGGTATAGCGGATTAGTTATTTGAAAACGTTTAAGAAGTTAACATGATAGAAATAAAATATACAATATACATTGTGCATGAATTGCAAGAACTCGCGGAGCTCTCCAATCAGATAGGAAGATGTTTTTATGTTCATGTTGATGAAGAACTGCGGGCAAATTCGATTGTATTTGGGTGGCATTTTGAGGGAAATATACTACTAATATTCTTCAAACTTCACTCGCCAGAAACTGAAATGTGTGTGTACTGCAAATGCTATATTTTAAGTCGTATAAAAATTGAACGAATTGGAATGTAGTATCACAAATCCCAGCAATCCTCAAATCGATACACTATGATCACTGACATGTATATAAATATACTGCTATTTTCATATTTCTGTCTCTTTCCGTGAGAGCATACTTTCCCCGGAGCTGTAACGATTGAGAACGAGAAAGTGCTTGACATTCAGCGGTATTTTCAGAACTGGCAACTTGGTATTCAAAACTTTCCTATCAAAACAGCCTTGTGAAAAACACTTCCTTCGGCTCATAATTAAAGTTTAACAACACAAATAATCCCAAATACTCTTGTGGTAAATTCGGTAAATACCAATGACATACGCATAAGTAAATTCCCAAATTTAAATATTACTCCAGTTTACGACAGTTGGTAGCATTGACAGTGAGAGCATACTTTCTGAAATCAAAACTGGTGCCATATGAAACGGGAGATCAGTCAGTCAATTTATATACATGTCAGTGACTATGATTAACGGCAGTACAAATGGCAACATCGATGCTGTAGGTCATTGAATTAAGAAATCATATATTATAATTAGTGACAATACAGTTATTCCATTCTTTTCTGCTGTAATCTATATATGTACCATACACATGTCATAGGGGGAGTTAAGATGAGTTCGATAATATTTGAGAAACACACACTCAAAGTGTCATTTCCTGATAGAGGAGTTTTGCCTAGTTCTATGCTAAATCCTAAAAAAGAATTTCTTCTTTTTGTAATCTACTTCAATTCTTTAAAATTAGTTTCTTTGTAGTGAAATTGTTTGCATTTTCTGTGTGCTATTTTTAAATAATCAAATTATAATAAAATTATAAGTTTTCTCAATTTTATAATGTCTCGCATTTACAAGTAATCAAAATATAATTTTTTGTTTTCTTTTTGTTACAGAAACATCAGTACTCAAAGGAGCACCTCCAACTCCACCTCGACGAAGCAACTTAGTTAGATCGTGCATGAATTCACATAGGCGATATTTAAGTCATAGGTGAGTTAAAAAAAAAAATGATAAATTATGCAGCAACAACATTCTTGCAATGCAACACTGTTTTTCCTTGCTTCTAGTATTCATTGAAATTTAAAAGAAATCAGTAAATTATGACAGTAAATGTCATTGAAATTATTTTGGCATTAAAGAAATTTATTTTTAACATTTTGTGTGTTCAATCAAAAGTAAAACGATTCAAAAGCTCAAAACGAAAAATATTTTTCAACAGCTGAATTTACATCATTTTTAATTCTATTATATCCTTATCAATTTGTAATCGTATAAGGAGTAAGAAAAGGTATTCGATCAAGGAAAATTTAATGGTTGAGCTGCGCAACTCAAGAAATAACTTGACTCACTACGACTTTAGTGATTTACAACTGACACAAATTTTGTGCTCAGTATGTAATCAAAGGTATTTTTATAGAAAATTGTTTAAACTTTGTTATTGTTACCTATTTTGTTGGTATTTGGAAATGTTAATATATATTACTACGTTTGGCGCCTTAAATAAAATTCATAATCCCCCAGCTTTTAGGACTTAATATTAAAATGATAAAAATTTATAATTCATCTAGCAAAATTTGAATTTCATTAAAATTGTTTCGAGTGTTGAAACGTTAATTTATTGAATTTTTTATAGAATGAGTTTTGCTATCCAAATTAATATAAGCCTCGTTCTATTTTATTTTATTTATTTAATGTCACCTATATATATATATTTGTACATTTTTTTTTTATAATCAATAATGACAATTTAAAAGTATGTAATACTAATTGTAATTATTACTATTCTTGAAACATTACTCCTTTACCTAATGCGTGTTTCTAAACTTACTCAAGTCAATTACATTACATTTCCTAATTTATTGCCTTCTATACTTGAACTACTGTTAGTAGGTATAAAAGATGTTGTTTATTAATATTTTCCTTTGTTAACTAATTTGACCGATTATTAACTTGCGTCACCATTTCCGGTAGAAGAGACGATCGCGGCTATCCTTCTCGTAAATTTTGCTAACGTATTGATGTTTTTGAAGTCGTCACTTAGTTCATTGAATAGGACAGCAGCGCTGTTTACCAGGCTTTGCCTTCCTCTTTCAATTCTGGTTGAGGCTATCCTCAAGTGATTACTTATTCTGGTATTATACGAATGAATGTCCGAGTTAGTGAGGTAGGTATGTTATGTTTGTATTCGTGAGTCCATGTAGTATTTTAAAAATTAATTTGAGCTTCTCCATATAAATTATTTGCTCGATGTCTTTTCGTTGGTGTCTTCCAGTGTAATTTGTACAAGGTTTTCAGCGCTTTACTCATAGTTCTTTTGATTTTTACTATGTTACTATTCGACGTATGAGACCACGCTAAGATTCCATATCTGATTTTCGACAATATATGTGCTTCGTAGATAAGATTCACTGTATGTCTTGCCAGTTTACTACATTTTCTCAACGCTCCTACTAAAGGTACAAATGTTATGTTTGATGATCGCTGCAAGGATCAATTAACCAAAAGGCCCATTTCACACGGACCACAATCGTGCTACAAGTAGTAGTGTAACTTAATCGTAGCTGTAGAAATTGCATGTGGCATCGATGGCTACAGCTAGAAATCCATTTGTTTGAAGCAGTTGAAGTAGAACACATAAAAAATGGGGGCAGTCTTATTATTTAGAGCTATTTTGAATTATCAACTGACATAATGTAGAGTTAATCAAAAGAAGTCACATGAAACAGCGTTATACAAACAATGTCTTGAATTTTTCTTCAATATTCTTAAAACAAATTCTTAAACAAAACTCAAAAGTTTGCATTTGTCATATTCCTGAGAACGCAAATAAAAACATAAAATACATTTTAAAAAATGGCAAACTATCTGCTGTTGCTGGTTATGCTCACAGTGGTAAGAATAAAAATACATTACATGTAAATGTAAAATATTAAAAAAAAGAACTCCATTCCGCAATCCACATAGTTACGTAAACCTCTGAGCATGATATGTTTCAATTCCTCACGTTGTTTTCTGAGTTTCTTTTCTTTTATCGAGGTACGAATTAATCTCGTTATAGGAGGGTTGACTGCAACAAACGGACAGTGCGGCTGTGATCTCAGAATTTAAACGAGGGGATTACAAAACAGGTATTGACACGGACTACTTACAAATGGAAGTTGATCCATCGATATCGATAACTTTAGAATTTTTGCAGAGGTTTGTGATGTATGTTTTTCGAATTGGTAAATTGAAAAACAAAAAGGTCGATAGAATTGACCGAACCTAAAGTAAATAAGACTACAGGTGCGGCTTTTTTATGAACTGTTGAATGTGACGCAATTCATCATATCATAATCTTATGCTTATGAATTTGTGCACACCATATCCATTGAGTCGAAAAATATTCGCTCGGAGATAAAGAAGTGGATTTAAAAGGATTTTCAGGAGAAGACCTAGTTTAGTTTATACTAATGTGTGTATTTGGACATTGGTATTAGTCCATGTACATGATTTGTACGCAAAAAAGATTTCTTGAAACAGGCACAATGCATGATCGGAAAATATATCTACGAAATTAAGTGTTTTTTTTTTAGAAATTGTACTTTTCTTCACCAATCAAAGTGATCAGTGGTCAGAACGGTGAAAATCTTCTGTAATCGACATAGGTACATAAAATATACTGTAGTAATTTTATATAATGTATGAATTCTTTGAAGGAATAATTTACTTGTTTTCAAATTAAAAAAAAATGTTTGCACAATATTTTCGGACCTAATGGCTTTGGTCATCTTAGTTGTGGCTAATCAGCCATGATTGTGTACCCAACCCGTTGAATTAATTGGATTTTTTTTTTTTTTTGAAAAACATTATTTTTCTTTGTGTTCCTACAATGGTTGAAAATTTTACTTTTAAGATAATAAAATAATAGAACGATTAAGTCATTCACAGGCGAAAATATGGAATAATCTTTAAAACCACTCTAGAACTATCCTATCTCAGGATACATTCGAACTCTTTGCTTTGCAGCTCCCTCAGACTTGAAAAGAAGTTGCTGACTATCTCTTTTATTCATCAGATAATAAAATATTACGCCACGCAGGAATCGGCTCTAGGGCTTTTATATAACATGAAATAAAACTTAATATTATATTGTATATGTATTTTTAGTTTTTACTTCCTAATCAAATGAATCAATTTATAAAATTTCTTATCAATTTCTCTTTTTAGGACTTCGAAATTTTCCAGTAATAGACATCGGAAACTCCAGCCTTTTAGAGAAACGTGAGGCGTTCACCTCTATCTTAGGCGTCACATTTTTTAATCAATTAAAACTGCAAGAAACAAAAAAATTAATGTTTACAAAAAAATCCAAATTTTTGAACCTCACGTCGTAAACACTCAAATTTCCAAAAGATAAGCAAAATAAACAAAAAAAAAAACTTATAGAATTTACTGTCACAAGCGCAGGAATCCCAAAATTATCCTTTATAAAATTTTGTTTTATGAAGGGGAAAGTGTCGAATAACAAGCAGCAACAATACTATATAAATTTAAATAAAACAATTGATAAATTCAACATAAATTCAGATGAAATTGGGTGTAAAAAATTTATTTGAAAAGCAAAATTATAGAAAAATAACCAGCTAATAAGTATAATCGTCGCTAACCTTGTCAACGTTGCAAGGTAGCCGATTAACTATATACATACATTATTGTAAATATAAATCAACCAATATAAAGTCCCAAAAGTATCAGAAATAAACTCGCAAGAGCAGAAAACCAATAACAAATCAAACTTCATGAATTTATCAATAATAAAAAAATCAAATAATTATTCGTCGACGTACTTGACGTTTTGGAGTTGTATAGATCAAAAATCTGGCGATCAGCAAATGATTTAATGATTTAAAAAACAAGAAGCAATCTTAGCTCGGATTAACAACAGCTGATTGAGGGCAGAAGAAACACGAACGACACCATCGTATTTTTGTTGGTTGTATTTGAAGAAACTGGAAGTACAATAAATTTTTTATTTATGTCCATTACCAATCCGATTACTGAGATACACACTACACAACACTGTAAACAAATGAGACAGATTGTTTTCTTCTAAAAGAAGGATCACCATCATTAAAATCAGTTTGCTGGCGTTTAAAGTTGAAAACAAGGGTTCACGTATATTTATCATCAACGGTATAGACGATCTTCGTTTGAATTTATAAAGGGCGTGCATACAGAGAACATCATATTTGAAGAAGTTTTTCGATAGTAAAGAAAGAAAATGGCTACCGTCAACGTAAATCGCAATGTAACTGATGTCTTCTATCGGTACAAAATGCCTCGCATTAATGCCAAAGTAGAAGGCAAAGGGAACGGCATCAAAACTGTCATCGTGAATATGGCTGAAGTTGCTAAGGCTATCGGACGTCCAGCAACATATCCAACAAAATATTTTGGCTGCGAATTGGGTGCTCAAACTCAATTTGATTACAAGGTACGTTTAGATTTTATTAATTATATAATATATTTTCTCTAAAGTATTTCGTAATTATAATAATATAGTTAATTAGTTAAGTTTGAATACTTTTTCATAAGAATTATAATTATGGTTTGGGGAGCACGGATATGTTCAAGAAAAATTGCAAAAAACGCAGAAAGGGTTACATGTTGGGTAAAGAGTGTGATAGTCATTTTAAAGCCAAGATTTTGGGGTTCTTAAGTCCAATATGACAAATTGGTGTTGATGACGTATTTTTTGATAAAAATAGTAATTAAATAAAAAAAACGAGTTAAAATTTCGTAATGTTGAGTAATAACCACAAAACGGTGAGGGGTGGGGGGGATTTTATTGTAAAGACGAACGTGCCCTTTAAATTAAACAGAGGTACCCAAAATAACCGCAAGCGTTCGTAAGGAAACTTTTGTTAAGTTTAAATAACAAATTGCCTTAAGTAAAGAGCGGTAAGAGTCGCTAGTTCCGTTCCATTTTGGGCCTTTATTTTGAGCAAGCAAGCTTACTTACGTACAAGTGGCATGGTTTTCTTATTGATATTTTTTCTAGTTGTGCTTTTAGTAATTCCAGAAGTAATGAAAATGAAGGACGTATCATTCTAGTTTTTTGAAAAATTCTGATCCATCAATTTCTTTAATTCTTAAGAACGTAGCAATGAAATATCCGTGTGTGTCGCTCGGCTTATTATTGTATTATATTTTATTATAGCAAAAATGGCTCGTTCAAAGTTTACTTATATACATACACGTTCATTTTGGGTTAGCGTTATAGCTGCAAAATGCATGTTTTAAATGAAAACATCCATCGATTGTCATTCTATCTCAGAATTGCGTCAGGTCTGGAGTAAAATCCACCCCAATTTTTATTTTATAAAAATGGCACATAACGTGCCAGCTATTTGCAGTCTTTAATAAGATAAAAAAGCATGATAAAATAAAAATGAGACATAAAGAAACATATTCCCATTGGATAGTCAATCCTTTATGTTTGTTCATAGACACTGAAATTTTTATCCATAAAAAAAGTCAGCCTTCAAATAACGATTATAAAAAGGCTAAACACACAGATAAACAATTTAATAAAAAAGAAAAAGTGATCTTCTTCACTAAGCATTTCGAATACAGAATCACCTTTTATCATTTTCGTCCATAGTGTGGATATTAAAATGTCAAACATTTCTAAACTAGTATCATATATGTATGTATATATAATATTCTAAATCATTTTATTTACGAAGCAATATCTTATACGTAAAATTGCATTCGTAGCTTTTATCATAAATCCATTTCTTCTATTTATAATGTTAAGACATTTGCGTTTGAGTTTGGCAATGTTAGTAAGTAATGTGAATAGGAACTTGAAATAAGAAAATTAAGCGAAAAAGTGCGCCCCGAGTCTGATTCTATGCCTCAATTATCATTCTTCTGATTTTACGAGCTTCTTGAAAGGCACAACAAATTATTTAAAATAATCTGATATCTTCTCATGAATAAAATTATGTGTTCTTCTAACAATTCAATATTGTCAAAGGGCAAGTCCTTAGTTTCGAGTTAAGTTCGTACTACGTTTAAAGCTAGATAACCCGAACGGCTTAGTTGTGGCACATTGACATTTATAATTTGGATGGTCTCAACTTCGATATCTACTTCCTCATTATTATTCTCAATGCAAATATTTTGTAAAATTTCCTCTTCACTTATATATGTAGTTCCTCATAACACTGTATAACAGCATCACAAAAAAACATATTCTTAAAACTCTGCCTCTGCAATTGGTACACTCAAAACTTCTTTATCATCATCCCCCAATAACTTGAGAAAAATCAGCTTTTCACAAGACACCAAGAACGCTTAGAAATCTTTAGAGCCTACAAAATATTTAGAGACTTCTCCTTCAAGACTCCTTCAAAGTAGAACCTCTTCCCAAAGTCAACAATTGTCTTCGTACAATGTTTTGCCTGTAGTAGGCTTTAAAGCAACGATCGATTCCATGGTCTAATGGCTGAATAATTGAAGTTGTATTTGCAGGTAAAAAAGTCATCCAGGACTTATTTTGGCAGTAATAAGGGATAGGAATTTGCTTACCAGGAAAACAATGAGAATTCTGATCTTTTTTCCTATAGAAAATATGTACATTTTTTCCGTACCATCCATGTTACAAAAAAAAAAATGACTTAGACGTTCCTTCTTAGTTTTACCCCCTAGAACTTTGTGCCCTTTTTTAGAGAATGTTTCTCGTCGGCATTAAAAACATTGGTTGGCTCGTAGGTACTCAAAAATTCAGGAAATTGGCTTTTTATCCATTCCGAATCAGATGATTAGGGCCTGTCCGGATCCAAGTGTTCGTCTTGTTATTGCAGCTAGTGACGTAACATCGAGACAAGCTCTATCCGAATCCATGTTTATGCCACCGAGCTTTGCTACTTTGTATAACAGTTTTGACAACTGGTTAGCTTGATCACCGAGACAAGGTTCGCGAGTTGACTTGACTTTTTTTTATTGAGACAACAGTCTAAAATTCTTCAGCTGTATTGAGTTCCAACCATTGGTGAAGAATCAAGTTGCATTTATCCATTGTGGAATGAATACTTCCTACGGCAAGAACATTTTTAAATTTTACCGTAATATCTAATATATCCGCTATCTTTTGGTAAACAGCTGTAATCGGAGAAAACATACAAAGTTTTTCCAGTCATACTATATTTTCGGGAAATGTAGAGTAATTGTTCATATAAAATTACAAGGAATGCAGAACATCTTTCTTTGATTACTTTTAGTTCCTGTTGATTACGCAGGTTTTTTTTATTGCGTAAAAATTTAAGTAAGATTTATGTTTTTTGATACTTGAAATATCCAAATTTTTTCGCAATATTAAAAGAAATTCCTCATTATTTTTCGCAATATTCTCATTTCCCCAAAAAAATTTCCCGGGAAGAAAAACTCCAATCTGAAATCCCTGAAGTGCCCGAGCATATTCAAAAAGAGCTAATTTGGTTCTAAATCGTCAAACCTGGCAACACTATTCTATACTCAGTTGAAAAGTAACCTCCTATTGGCTTTTTGAAAACAGAGTAGGCATATTCACTTAGTGAAATTAAGCAAACAAATAATTTCAAGATCTAGGAAGGCTGTGAAATTTATGAGGCAAACAAAACGCGTTGTAATCGTCAGTTGGTTTTCTATTTTTCTATAGTTTCCTTGTAGTAGAGATAAAAAGTGCGTTCTATTCGTGTAACTGCAAAACTGGTGATATTTTGCAAGTTTGTTAAAGTCTTGTCTGTATTTTGAGGTAATAGCATTGAAAGTTTTTTTTTTTTTATTAATTAATTTCATCAGGAATAGGTTGATAAATATATTGAATAAAAATGAGTTCTGAAGCTCCTGCAGCTGGTAACGATACTGCCGAAACAGAGGCCCCAGTTAGTTCTTATCCTTGTATTCAAAATGGTCAATTCTATACTTGGATGATTCAAGTAATTATTTTTGCTGTTTGGATTGCATATATTATGCCGCTAGTTGGAAAAATTTTCACAGCTGTAAGTTATTATCGATTTTTAATGAAGGAATCCTTGCGTGAATATATGCTCTATTTCAGAAACCATCCAAATTGAAAAGACGGATCAGGTCAATGCTATGGTTACAAAATGAACGCGTTGATTAATTAACACTTTCAGGTTTTTTTTTTTTTGTACATTTTATACTTCGACTTCTAACTTGTGGTATGTAACGAGTGGTCCATAAATAAACGTTAATTATTGTAAATGTAAATCTTTTAATTACAAAACTAATACTATATACTATACTATATATAATATCTAGAGGCAACAAAATGCAAATATAAAACTAGTAACGTGGATTGAAATCATTGGAGGTGAAATTGAACTACGCTTTAAATAAATTCGAGTTCATTTCGAGATGACCAAATTATTTTCCAATGTACGGTGTATGCATAGTTATTCTTTTTCATCCACCTTTTGATTAAAGCAACAAAAACAATTGTAAGCTATTCTTAAATACTAAATTTGCTCGAATTATCCTCGCTCGTGGCGTCTAAAGCGGCATTGTTTGCAGTGTGCACAATGCGGGATTAAATTTCCGGAAGAATACATAAATGAATAAGGTACTTGTTAAATTTCATACATGTTAAAAAATTCAGATTTAATTCAAGTAAAAAAAGATATTGGCTCGCTCCGATGTTATCGGCAATAAGCTATTTTGGACATATGTTCTATTCTTGAAAAAAAAAACTCCTGAAACGGATCAGATTGACATGCAGTGCAGCTCATTAAATTTACAAGTCATTTTTGAAGCAAGAAATAGAAGAAAAAAAATTTGACTGTCATTCAAAAGAGAACTGCTCTGTAAATTAACGCTGCTATTTCAGCCCTAATTGTGAAAAATTTCATTTGCCATCGCAAACTCTGTAAATTTGTTCATACATTCTAAAAATGTACAAAAACTGATTGCTGAAATTTTGTGAAAAGAGTAAGACTATTCGTAGATGGGTAAAAATCGGGCAACTCCTTCATAGTAGTATAGTTTTTATTAAATACTGTTCAGAACGCCCTAAATTATAAGCTGGCTACAATAAGTCGTACACGTCATATATGTATGTATGCATACATCTCCAAACAATAATCTTATCTTAAAAATTATCATGATACAAAGGACAAGTATGGTCGATTCGAGAGGAACTTTTTGCGTTGCTACGTCGCTATAATTAACCCATTCGAATATCCAGAAAACTGGCTGCGCTGTTGGATCGGTGTTCTTATCTCGTAGATTGTCTGCAAGTTGAACAGGATTAGTGTTGATAATTGCTCATATAAATTACATGTTACCTGTACCCGTAATTATTCCTAGGCATCTGTATTGAAGCCGTAACAGCATCATGTAAGTTATTATTTAAGAACGTTGAGGCCAGTTTTTCTACATAATCTAAGGTCGTTTTGCATTACTAAATACGCCAATTTAGCAAAAAAAAAAAAAGGGCAAAATAATAGAAAAGAATGCTTATGAACAGTTGGCATATTAAGCAGCTATGCCACCCTTAGAGCATAATGTAATTGAACTTGTTGTGTAGGGCACCATTCTGCAGTGAAAGGAATAAAAAACATTATTTTGGTGCATCTTCTCCAAGAATAGAAACGAACGTAACAGAAAGATCTCAGCGAAATTCTATGTTAACAAGCCATACGTCAAGTTGGTCCAAACATGAGATGTCCCACTTCACATGAATCCGATCAGAAGTTGTCTGTAGGTCTGTTCACGTACTTCTCGGGTGGGTGTTTTCGTTCTTGGGCTTTTTTGTGTGAAAATGTGCAGGAATTTGGAAAGTACATGAACAACTTTTGTGTGTTACCCTGATAGCACAAAAGTACTGAAAATGTACTTCAGGAGGCCTGAACCGAAGCCTTCCAGCTCCAGTGAAAAAGAATAGGCAGTCTGGAAAAAATTCAGGGGTAAACACTAACACATATCACTGTCTCGTTTTTAAATGATTTATTTGCGTATGTAAGAGTACGACAGGTAGCGCCACCAAAACTGAAAAACCCGGACTTTCAGGAGGGAATCATCAGTTTTTATTACTTTTATGCTGTAGTCTTTGGGGGATGTATTCGGTACTTCTAAACCAATGAAGAGAAGCGCAATATTCAGGCATTTTTCAGTAGTTTTGAACCAGTGAAGAGATGCACAATATTCAGGCATATTTCAGTAGTTTTGAACCAGTGAAGAGATGCACAATATTCAGGCATATTTCAGTAGCTTTGAACACCATTTCCAAAATAAAAACGATCAATTTTCTTTAAATATATTTAATTATACAGATAATACTTTACTAATTAAATTTAGTAAGTTAAGCAGTACCTCTCCAGTTATAGTTTTTTCACTTCGTCAATGGCTTGTCAATTGACTCTGGTGAACCTCTAAAACGATAGATTGTCTGTAATTGTAAATTAATATAATTAAAAAGATGTTTCTCAATTCTTACCAATTTATTACTGATTTATGTGAAATGCGTTTCACTCAAACGCACTTCCAATGGATTTAACTGGAAACAAATTCTGAACTCTTAATACAATGTACTTCAAAGCTACTTTACAAGCCCTGAAGAGATGTAAAACAATTAGAAACAATTAGAATGGGACAAAACTATCAATATACTTTATCTCTCTACGAATACTGAAACTGAACTAAACCGCTGCTGTGAGTACTGAATCAACCCTGAAAATATGCTAAAATAATGAGCGAGAGGGAATATATCTCGATTTTCGTTTTGATTCATTTCATTCACAGAACTTTCCGTAGTGTTCAGTGCATTTTTACGGGCTGAGCTGAAGTGCATGCAGTTCACCGATAGAATAAAACAATAATGATTGTAATGGTAACCCCTGAAGTCGTGTTGTCAGGGCACTTCACAGTTTTTAAATTATATTAAAATTGTTGCAAATTAGACAAACTTCGTTCGACAGCTAAACATAGATTTGTCTCTTTCTTCAATATAATGCTGATCTACTTCACGGGACCGTGAAAAATCCACGCTCATGCACACGAATTTTGCAGCTATCAACAGTCTACATTCTAAGCATAATACTGAGTCAACCCTTCTAGTCCAGTCATTACGGCGGAAAAAATGGCATATATGTAAATGCAGTGAACTGAGAAGTCATTGATTTAGTGGATTCGTAACACATTTCTAGATTTTTCCTGCTTATTACCCATAATATAAAGATTAACAAAGTATGGCCGAATTGCTTGCTCCTTTGGCGACAATTATCAGAAATTTTTTCGTCTCAATTTCAATCGTCCTTATCAACGTGAAAAAAATGTTCTATTCGGAAATTTCTTTGCTTTCCCACTGGCACATAATTACTTTTCCCGAAGGGATTTAAACAATATTTTGTTAAATATTTTAATATATTCGAAACTTATTTCAATCAATAAAATACGAAAAACTCTAGAACAAATTGCTGGAAATGACATTAGTCACCTCATGACGTAGCAACACAAAAAATTCCTCTCAAATCGGCCATACCTTGTTATCTTTGAATCATTCTTATTACCGACATATAGGAGAATAAGGAATTGTTCTCTTGTGGGAGTCAGAACATTCCAATCAACTTTTTCTTGTTTGAATAATTCTACTGATGACCGTAGCTCTCGATGCTTTTCGAGAGTGTTGATGAGTTTTGATTTGCCAATACATATTGAAAAAACACGATGTGGTATGGCAACCGCTAAAAGCATGAAGGAGAAGTATTTTGTCGAGAACAGGCTTATTATGCTTGAAACTGCGGTTTACTTTTTTTATTTTCTTGTCTGATATCTCAACAAAGATCAACGCTAGCTGAAAAATTTATATGACCTAAATTGTACAGCGTAAAAAAAAACAACAAAAAAGTATATAATCGCAATTTTCGTATCATGACAGAGAGCCCAGTTATCGCAAAAAAAACTAAATTTACCCCTTTTTTCAAGATGGTGGAGACAGCTCATTGGAAAACTTGGTCGACAATTTCATGTCAAGCTTTTCTAAACACACACACTATCTAAAAAATCAGCCTTCCGGTTCACTTACATTTTCAAAAGTCTATAATGACTGGGCTATTCACGACGATCAGAAAAATATTTAAATAGGCCTTGTTCGAAATGGACTTGCACTTCAGTTATGTTTATTTCTATTGAAATTATTCTCTAGTTATAGAGTCCAACTATAGTTTTTTATGCAGTGTGGGTATTTAATATAATAAACTAGAAATATGTAATCATTTCACTGTGTCTTATCTGGTCTTCCAGCAATGTTATTTCATTTGTATACGTTCATATTAATGGAATTATATCACTTATATTTTTGTACCGAACTGTTATATTGTTTAGTCAAGTTAAGTTTAGTTAAGATCCGAAACGGAACGAGTTTGTTTGAAGAGAAAACTAAATTCGAAATTTTTATTGTATAATCCGCTTCAATAAGGATCTTAGTAGAGTCTAAAATTTCCTAAGAGGTTGAATCATTTATACATTTTTTTTTATCATTTCAGAACGAGCGCTTCATAGTCAATGGATCGCATGATGCTGCCAAATTGCAAGATCTTCTGGATGGTTTTATTCGTAAATTCGTTTTGTGCCCTGAATGTGATAATCCTGAGACGGACCTTTTGGTATCAACCAAAAAGGGTACAATTTCGCATGGTTGTAAAGCGTGCGGTTTTCATGGTCCTTTAGAAGTAAATCACAAAGTAAACACTTTCATTCTGAAAAATCCTCCAAATATGGATCCAGCAGCTCAGGGCTCCTCGTTGACTGAAGGGAAACGTAGTAAACGCTCTAAAAAGGGTGGAACTGAAAATGGTGGAGATTCTGCCAATAATTCAATGGCTACATCAAATGATGCAGATGCTTCGAATGCTAGCCATACCGAAGGCGACATTGATATCGTAGTTCCCAAGAAAAAAGAGGACGATGATGACAATGAAACTTGGACTACTGATGTATCCGAAGAGGCAGTTCGTGCTCGTCTTCAAGATCTTACAGAAGGTGCCAAAGGTATGACTATTTCCGAAGATATTGATAAAACAGAAAAGCAACGTTTGGATATCTTCTATGAAATTGTTAAAAGGAAACGTGATACTGGACACTTAGACAATGTCCAAACACACAAGGAATTAGCTCTTGATGCTGAACGTTTGGAAATTATGCAAAAAGCACCTCTTGTCCTTGCTGAACTACTTTTCTCTGCTAACATTATCCATGAAGTACGAAAACATCGTAACCTTTTACTTCGTTTCACTCACAACAATTTGAAAGCTCAACGTTATTTGATTGGTGGCTTAGAGCAGATCATCGCCCTACATTCCGCTAAACTGATGGATAAAGTTGCAGGAATCTTAAAATTGTTCTACGATAATGATATATTGGAAGAGAAGGCAATTTTGGAATGGTCTCAAAAGGTCAGCAAGAAATACGTTTCCAAGGAATTAGCTGCAGAAATTCATGAGAAGGCTAAACCGTTTATTCAGTGGCTAGAAGAAGCCGAAGAAGAAGACTCCTCTGATGGTGATGACGATAATGATTCTGATGTCGAAATTGAATATAATGACAGGGCACGTATTGAACCATTGAAAAAGGAAACAACTAAACCGGCACCGAAAAAAGTCGTAGTTGACGATGATGGTGAAGAAATTGATATCGATGACATATAAGCTATCTATCCACATACACTTTCCCTATTTCCGTTAAGTATTTTCAGTTTTTATGCCTTTTTTTTAATCCCATTTTGCGCACACCCTATGCTTCTGTAGACACTTTCAATACATTATAAAGCAGAACACTCAATATTCAACACAAATGCTTCTGATTTGTTTAAGTTTACGCCGTTAATTCTACAAATATCTTGATTTTTACGATTGTTCAGCATCAGTAATCAAACTACACACTTTTTCTAACTAAATTGCAGAAAAAAGAGGTTAATTTTGAAAAGAAAAGTTTTTTTTTTTAAATATTTTCATTTTTTCTCTTTCAATTAAATTAAATTATTCAAAAATGTAATTTGTGTTTTATTGATTTCATTCTCTACTCTTTCATAAGTGGTTACTGATTATAAAATTGCCTCATCCATCCATGTGGTTCTTGGTCTTCCTATACGACGGGTTCCAGTCGAGGGACTGCTTTGTGTTTGGCCAATCCAATTCCATTTTATTTTTTCTTCGTCTGTATTTATGAAACGCGGTCGTGATTTTAATACTTTTTAAGATCAAAATCTGGACATTTCGAGCGAATATCAAAACTGTAGATAACCTGTAGTGGTAGTACAAATCACCTTCAGCAAATTTTACTAACCTCACTACATCAATTACTCTGCCGCACAGCTTATCCAGTTTGCTGTGCACGGATAGTAGAATGCACAACAGATTTATTAATACCAACCAGCCCACTACTGCTATTGGTGTTTTGCCGAACGCAGTAACTATTTATATACGTAAGTCTTCAGACAGGCTGAAAAAAAATATCTCTTTAGTCGGGGTCTTGATAATTTTTTTTTTTAACTAAGTCAGCCTTCGTTAGAATTTCATTTTATTGTGATCCTCCATCGGGAATTATCTGCTTATCTTTATATCATTAATATGAAATCTATAAAATATCAATGTCAGATCTTATCAGGTTATGACAATCTTTAAAGAAATGAATTTGCTGCTCTGCGTGAGGTAATCACAATAACCAAAATTCGCTAGAGTTAATTTTCATAAGGTATAAAATCATTGATGCTGATTATTCACTTTGCATACACGCACTTAGAATATATTCTAAGCGGACGTAATTATTATCTGATCTAAAATTAATTTGTTTAGTTGCACAGCGTATCGTTTTTTTTCGGAAGCAATTATTCAAAGCTGAACCCGTCTGGTTTCGCTGCTGACATTTTTCTCGTTTCGATTCGAAGGCGGTTGAGCTAGATTGAACTAAAGCTCAAAACGGAAAAACTCTTAATATATACTGTTTAAAAATGTATACATACATATTCTTTCGCATAATGTTTGATTTCAGCATAACCAAATTTGAAATTGAGTAAGTCTTATTTGTTCGCCATCTCAGACGAACCCCTATTGCAGGCAAAGTCGTCTATTTCGCTCACCTTTGATTTCAGGTGCAGGGAACATTCTAAAGGAGGTCCTCAATGCTCAACGGAGTGGTGAGACAGGCCACGAAGACGTTTAACCATCTTGTTCTCCAGAAGATCGGAAGATTTTAAAAGACGTGCAGAGTATTCAACGGGATGGTGAGACTGACCACGAAGACATTTAGTAATCTTATTATGCAGAGGATCGGAACATTCTAAACGAAATCACGAAGACGTTTACATACTCAAGAAGATCAAGGTAAGTCTATATATATATTCACCGTGGAAAATTTAATTCAGCTTGTAGAAGGGACGAAAAGAGTTTTGTTAGATTTTCTTAATGGATAGAAACGCGAACGTAAAGCCAGTACTAAATTTTAGCGGGTCTCCGATATCGGGCCGTTCTTTAAACCTAGTATCGAGTTCGAGTAAAATGTGACATTTCCATACAAATTTTAGCGCTGGTAAAATCGCAAGCAAAAATTTTACTGATTTTACTAGTGCAGTGCAGAGTTCGCTGGTAAAAACTGATGAACTGATAAAATAGATGGCACTATAAATTCCCCACACATTTTACTAGAAAAGATTTAGTTTAGCGCGGACCTTAGTACTAGATTAACAGATCTATTCACTCAATTCAACATATTTAATGACGAACAATGAATTGACAAGTGCTACTGCTAGGTTACCGTCAGACTCGCCCAGCCAGTCCGAAATCGAACTTTCCTAAATTTTGTATGCCCACTAGAATAACAAAATTAAAAAGATTGAACACATTTTATCTTTCACGCTACAGAACTGAGCCCTGCAACTTTAATTACATTTTCCTTCCAGGGTGAAAATGACTATTCCTAAAAAAAAAATTTTTTTTCCAACAAGACATTCCATTTATTTTGGCATTGGCTTTATTAAGGTCTCCCTTTTGGGTCATAAAACTAAATTCAATTGAAAATAAAATTGAGTTTGCTCTTATGACGGTCACAAAGATTGTTTCACGAGTACGGCCCCAAAAACCTGAAATCAGAATCAATTTGCATCGAAGCAAAAAAATTTGCTTTGTAAGCGTTTTAATGAACCAGATACAATAATTTATAAAAAAATTCGACTTGTGTATGGACAAAAACAAAAATGAGTTAAAAATATACAAATACTAGCCAATGGGCATAAAACTGCTTGTACAACGTAATGAAAATTCAATGTAAGCTCTTCGCATTCCCGATAATACTTAGTACTCCTCTGCTCCCTCACCTTCACCTTCACCAGAGTCCATACCAACTTCTTCATAATCTTTTTCAAGAGCGGCCAAATCTTCACGAGCCTCTGAAAATTCTCCTTCTTCCATACCTTCACCAACATACCAATGAACGAAAGCTCGTTTAGCATACATTAGATCAAATTTGTGATCCAAGCGAGCCCAAGCTTCGGCAATCGCTGTAGTATTCGATAACATGCAAACAGCTCGTTGAACTTTGGCAAGATCACCACCAGGCACAACTGTTGGTGGTTGATAATTTATGCCAACTTTAAAGCCAGTTGGACACCAATCAACAAATTGAATTGTTCTTTTAGTCTTAATTGTTGCGATTGCCGCATTTACATCTTTGGGTACGACATCACCTCGATATAACATGCAACAAGCCATATACTTTCCATGTCGAGGATCACATTTCACCATTTGATTAGCTGGTTCAAAGCATGCATTTGTAATTTCAGCCACGGACAATTGTTCGTGATAAGCTTTTTCGGCTGAAATGACTGGAGCATAAGTGGCTAGTGGGAAATGAATACGAGGATATGGTACTAAATTTGTCTGAAATTCAGTTATATCCACATTTAGGGCACCATCGAACCGCAAAGATGCAGTAATTGATGAAACGATTTGTCCAATAAGCCTGTTTAAATTTGTGTAAGTTGGTCTTTCAATATCCAGATTTCGTCGGCAAATATCGTATATTGCTTCGTTGTCTACCATAAACGCAGCGTCTGAATGTTCTAAAGTAGTGTGTGTGGTCAAAATAGAATTGTAAGGTTCTACAACAGCTGTAGAAACTTGTGGTGCTGGATATATGGCAAATTCCAATTTTGATTTCTTGCCATAGTCAACAGAAAGGCGCTCCATTAAAAGTGAGGTAAATCCGGATCCAGTTCCTCCACCAAATGAATGGAAAATTAAGAATCCTTGAAGTCCAGTGCATTGGTCAGCCAATTTACGAATTCTATCCAAGACTAAATCAACAATTTCCTTTCCAATTGTGTAATGGCCACGAGCGTAATTATTGGCCGCATCTTCCTTTCCAGTTATCAACTGTTCCGGGTGGAATAGTTGCCGATATGTACCAGTTCGAACTTCATCCACTACAGTTGGTTCTAAATCGACAAATACAGCTCGAGGTACATGCTTTCCAGCCCCAGTTTCACTGAAAAACGTATTGAATGAGTCATCTCCACCGCCTACAGTTTTATCTGATGGCATTTGCCCATCAGGTTGGATACCATGCTCCAGGCAATATAACTCCCAACACGCGTTACCAATTTGCACCCCGGCTTGACCAACATGAACTGAAATACATTCACGCTAGAAAGTATAAAAGTTAAAAAATTTATACGATTCGAATAGAAAAAGGCTCATGACCATTGAATATTTACCATTTTGGTTAATTTCTACTTGGATTCTCAGATAAACACACAAAATAAATATATTTTTTCGTAATTTAACCAATGCTTCACTGTTTTGAACAAGCGTATACGAAGCTCTGTTGGACTTTTGTTTTCGTCACTACTATTTATAGCATTGTCAGGAATACTTGATTTGAAAATAAATCGCTGTACTCAAGTGAAAAGAAAAGGTGTTTTTAGGTTTACAAATCGCAGTACGTTTTTGCAATGGCAAAATTAACATGGTGAAGCCTAGAGTGTTACGACTTCAAGTCTCAGATAGGCCGTTAACAAATTTTAGGGGGAGTTGTTTCAACATGGATAGAAATATTTATTGCCATGTGGCGATCATCAAATTACTCGCTTACACTATTCATATGCGATGCAACATTTACACTCTCTAAGGCCAATTCTTACGATACCATAAACCACCTAGATAGATGAACTCCCGTATGTACTTTCGTATCGTCACCTCTCTATGCAAGTTTGATTGTTTAAATGGTTTTTCGCATATATTTCTAGAACGGTTCGTCGGACAGTAAAAATGATTATAACCAATTTCATAGGATTTCATATTCTGATGATCTTTTCAGTACATTAAAACCGTCTAGGACTGATCGTTTTCACAGTATATGTAAATATATAAATTTTTATATGGCAATATCAAGAAAAGGTTGTCCCATTTAGCCCCTTTTTATACCCTAGAATCTAGGATATAAAAATGGGCAACAAACTTAGATGAAATCTATAGGGTATACCTACTAAGTCTGTCATTCTATTTGTAACGCACAGAAATAAGGATAGTAGAGCAAAATGGATTGAACACCCTTGGTATAATATTAAAAGTTATTTTGATTTTTGCATGTCCGTCTGTTCGTCCGTCCGTGCGTACGATAACTCGAGAACGCATGTACTTAGATAGCTGAAATTTTATACGCGGACTTTAAAAAAAAAGTAAAATTAAATTCGAAATGAGACAAATCGGTTAACTCCTTCGTGGGGTTGCCATAAAAAAATATATATCCCACTGTATATTTGGACACTGCCTGAGAACGCGTTCACATAGAGAGCTGAAATTTAGGAGATGGTGCTTTCATAGTAATAGCAAATAAAATTTCAAAAATGGAATAAATCGGGAAACTCCTTCTTGGTGTTGCCATATAAAAGTTTAGGTTTTTTACGTATACTGTGAAAACGATCAATTCTAGACATTTTTATTGTATTTTTAGTTTCTAAATCCGGTAAATAACTGTCGTCGAAACTTTTTATTAATATTTACTTGTTTCTATTTATTCTTTTTGCAGCTTTGTTTTTGCGAATTTGCCTTTATTATTGAAAACAAGTGTATCGAATCCTGATACTTGAATGTGGCGAATTGAAAAATCGTATGGTGAAGAGGAAGTGAATCTGTCACTATGTCATCAAAAATAATTCGTCAATAGAATAATTTTAGAATCATCACTAGACATACAACCAATATTAAACAGGTAAGAACACTATCAACAGTGCAATATATAACTTACCTTCTTATTATATTAAATAATTTTCACGCATAAATCTTGGCTGTAATTCCATGATCTCCGACGGACGTGGATGTATTTCGTTCAAGAATGTGCTACGAGAAGAACGGCCTGCCACCATTGCAGCCCCAGAAATCATCAAAGCTGTACGGGACATACAGCTTGAGGGCGACCTATTCACCTACACAGAGATATCAATTTATTGCAACGAGTAAAAAAGCAACCGGCAATTCATTGGATCTTATGAGCCTTGTCACTTTGTGACTTCTTTTTATTCCCCTTTATATACGATAAAATCCACAGATTGACATTTAACAGTTTTCAAGTAGCAATGGAAACCCACAGCGGAACAGTGGGCTTTCAGGATTGGTACAAATGTATGCAAAATGCGAATATTTTGAAAAAACCAATAAAACTAAAATAATTCTTTATATTCTTAGTCATGGGCAAAACTTAGATAGAAACTTTTGTATTAATGCGGTACATTTCTTTTCACTTCGATTGATCGTTTATTTCAAATAGTCAGGAATATAAAAACTTAACAGCTATTTATGTACAATATAACCATATTTACCAAGAGCTAACATCATTTTTTAATTCACAGCCCTAAGAAGTCCACAACTGATTCCACAATGGTATTATCACTAAATCTGCCGATTCTTAGCGCATAGGATATCACATGAGCCACATACGTTTGCTCATGAATTTTATGAAATAAATGTGCCATTGGTCCTATAAATTGAGAATAAATTATCTAATTCAAGCAAAATTACTGATTTCATCACAGCCAAAATACTGAGAAATTGAATTTATATACCTAAAGCATAAACCGTAACATCAGATCCACCGTGAGTGTTCTCATCAGTATAGACAGCTGCTTGCTGAATGTAATCATAAGATTTTGTGTCCTGTAAACTAGGATCAGTCCTTTTCGGAAATCCTGTTGTTTTATCGATTTCAACTTGGTATCCTTTGTAGCCTGTTCCATATGTTAGAGTCGTATATGGAATCGAGTCTGTTCGGGATTTAGAAGCAATTCCGAAAATATCGTTTCCTCGATCAGGATATCCATTGATTGTAAGTGTATGTGAATGATCTGCAGTAACTATAACAAGAGTTTCGTCGAGTTTCTCTCTAAAAATCAAATCAAATAATATTGATGACGAAAATTTTATACATAGAAAATGTGTTTCAGTATATGTACTTTAGAAATTTAATAGTTCCTTTAACGGCGTCATCAAGTGCTAAAGTTTCGGAGATAGCTTTTTTCGCTGAGCCACGATGGTGAGCCTGATCTATATTTCCTCCTTCGACAACAAGAAGAAATCCGTCATTTTTATTGGTAAGTATCTCTAGAGCTTTTATGGTCATTTCTTGTAGTGAAGGCATACCACTTGGTCCTGCATCACGTTGATAATCGTATTTAAGATGACCATTCGCGAAAATACCTATACACACAGAAAATAAATCATAGAATCTATTCTCAAATTGTTAAAAACATTTTTGATTGTATATCTATAATAACCATGTACCTAAAACATAATCCGTATTCTTTGGATCGAAGTTATTTAAATCGCTATTATTGCTTAGTATTGAATATGAAACACCACGAGATTTTTTATCACTTTCCCAGTCAGAAATTAAGTTTCTTCCATCCGTTGAATAACATGCCCACAAATCTATGGGATCCGCTTCTGAACCATTGACGTTAGAAACCATACATTGTCGTCCTCCACCCATAATAACCTGCACAAATTATAGATAATGATAGATAAATTTCGAAGATTTGATTTTTATATAGTGATAAATTTCTATACATTAATATTTTTGCCAGGTTCATCTTCAACTAGAATTCTTGCAATATCTTTACAACCAAATGATTTTTCGTCATTTGGAATCTTAGATTCACATTCCCATCGACGATCAGGAACATGTGCGTAAAGGGCAGCCGGTGTAGCATGTGTAACTCGAGTTGTTGTTACAAATCC
This sequence comes from Dioctria linearis, assembly GCA_963930735.1. Taxonomy (NCBI): domain Eukaryota; kingdom Metazoa; phylum Arthropoda; class Insecta; order Diptera; family Asilidae; genus Dioctria; species Dioctria linearis. The sequence goes on along the minus strand of OZ005742.1, from coordinate 259,258,712 downwards.
AGTGTTCATCCCGTCTGCCTGTGCCCATTGTAAAATTGACTGAACATGATGACTGCTGTCGAGTGAAGCAGAACAATTTGCCAAATTTACACTTGAATCTACACCGCCTGTTTCATAATTTACTTTTACACCACCAAAAAGAGCTGTTGCTGTAGAAAATGAATCGGGCACTTGTTTATTGGCACAATATGTCTGGAAAAAGTCAAATAAATTAATTATGTTTATTTAGTAAAATATTAAATACTAATTCAGAAACTCAAGAATTTCAATGACTTGCATTCAACAAACCAAAAATGTAGAGAGCTCCATGTCAGATTGTCATCATCTTGAGCTAGAGAAATTTGTACTTACTTTCAACATTCCTAAATGTGGAAATCTCTCCCATGTCATCAGCCCTTCTTCCTTATATTTGAGTATCCTTGCGGCAGTAACTGTATTAGGTCCCATTCCGTCACCTACAAAAAGGATTACGTTCTTTGAACGTTTTGCATGCCAAGGATGATTTAGGGCGGCTTTTAATTCTTCAATTCCTTTATCAAACCAAATTTGCTGTTCTGGGGGCAAGTTCGCCTTTACATAATTCACGGACTGTATCACTTCATTATTGATCTCATAATTGACTAATAGCGCCACGCAAATCAACGTTATAAGCACTGTTGAAGCGATTATTAAAATTACGAACAATTTCGTCGAGATAAATTTTGTAAAGCAATCATCATCATCACCACGTGGATTGGAACATTTTTCCATATCCGAACTTTGGTCGATTTCAAATTGATCTTTTCTACTAGAGTGCTTTAACGAGCCTTTTCTCTTCTTCGAATTCATACTTTCAGGATCTTGATGAATATTAGATGATCGTTGCCGTAGTACCGGAAATACCGTACTAGGAACGAAACTTCGACGAGATTTAGACAATCTGTGAAAAAAAACGTCTCGTTTTGAGTTTTGATGTCTTAAAAATAACTGTCGAAGTATGTAGATATGATAAGCTATATAGGAAAAAAAAATCAAGTTTGATATAGGCATTAAAAATGTTATCTTCTTAATTTGATCAAGATTTGCTTAGCTTTTACCACTTTATTTGCATGGAGATAAAATCTTTCCATAAAAAGAAAATTGTAAAACTTTTATTTCTATATTACCCACCACCCTCAGGCAAACGTTTATAAAAGTTGTTCTGTGTCGTAAATGTTCATTCTCTAAGATCACAAGCTTCACTGCAATCCAGGTGTTTATATGTAGTGAAATAGCGCGAATATTACACGGAAAGGGCACGCACCGCACAGAATAGAGATATTAACTAAACAAAGTTCTGAGATCGTCTTGACTAAATTATAAATTATTTGTTGAAGAAATCCGGCTTTCTTCGATAAGTGCGAATGCTGATTATCATTAGCTTTGCATAAATGCCACACGCAAAAATTTTATTATGTTAATTTACTTCTCCCCTTATAAGCACTCATGACGTAAGAACGCGAATTTTTTCACCTTTGTTTTTGATTTATTGGTAACGACATGCGTACGTAACGGTATTGGGAGCTCTTGTCTGATTCATTGAACCTTTTAAATTGATGTAGAAATGGAAAAGTGCACTCCAAACTAGGCGGGTGACGTTCCTTGGTTAATTAAATATTTTAGACAAGAACAATATAAATAAACGTGTGTTTCTGTTTTCGTTTCTATTATTGTTACAGAAAGCCCTGAAATTCTATGATATCTGCCAAAATCTTTCAATACTAAAAGATATCGGGTTGGCCGAATGAAACGCTTAAGTAAGTACATAGTCGCAATTATTTAAATCATTTCAGATCTTCTTTTTTGGATAGTGAATAATATTTTGTTTCCAACGTCCTATCTCCTAAAATAGATACTGTTCTACTAATTTTAAACCCATAAAAGATTTACTTAAGAAATTTATGCGCATTTTTCTCTTCAACTAAGGAAAATGTTTATAATCCTTCTAGGACCAAATTTTTTTTATATCCTAGATTATGTGTTTATCCATATTTTTACAGATAAACTAAGTATGGCTTCACCAAAAGGTAAATATCAGCGTCATTGTTTGTGTCATCAACTGGTGCGTGGTGAACATTTTTTACAGGCTAATTTATTTTGAGTTTTTTGTGTCATATTAAGGAAAGACAGTGAATTGTACAATGTAAAATTGCTTCCTGGTGGTTTCGGTACATCAAAAATAATTTGAATCTAATTGTCATTTTAAAGAGAACGAAATTGCATATATGGCCATACTTATAAAACGGCATGAAGCTTTTCGCTTCTAAAGAACCGCAGCAGGTGTGAGGTAAGCGTGACGTGAGCCGTCAGCCGGAGTCGCGTTCAATTCGTGATGCACAAGGAACATATGTTATTATCTAACATTTTGCCGCGTTGTCGCATCGCGAACTAAAGTGTAATCTGTTTCAGCCAAAAAGCTGTACTCTTTGCTCAATTCGCCGTACTGCTCCGCTCCGTTCGTTAGTTTTTTTTTAAGACGGTTTAAACACAAATGCGACGACCGACGGCAAACGAAAAAAAAAATTAAGTTTTAAAAGCATATTCTTTGGCCGTCGGTCGCTGCAGTACTACCAACAAAATTACAAAATTAAGTGATTGAAATTATTTTGGCATTTAGGTTTGAGGTTGTAGGAGATAAGCTTCCAAGAATAGAAATAATTTCGAATGGCCTTACCAACTTTGACAGTTCTATTTTCTATAGAATATATGAGACCAGGTTATCTCGCACCCAATAGCAAAGTTTGTGAGGCCGGTCAGGTTGAGGTTGAACTCGAGTAGGTCTACTTTCTATTCTACTTTGTCAGCTAATTTTTAATTGGGAATCAATCCATTTACCATTTTAAACATTTCTTTTTCCGATTTAAGTTATTCCTGCTTTAGTAAATTATTACAAAATAATTTAAATTTTCAAGCCAACAGCTCAATTAACTGCTATCATACAGAAGCTGTCAAAGTTCGTATTATGCGTTGCAAAAGTTTGCAGCAAGGCTCACCAGGCTGAAGTTCTTAAGGTTATACTGAGGTCGAGGTTGGAAAAGCCAGCGCACTGTGTTCACCGCTTTTATATCTGTCAAGCAAAATAAGAGAAAAAATTTATATGAGTTCACTTCATACGAATTTGAACTTCGGTCTCGGCAGTCGGTACAACTAAACCACTCGCCTAGTTAGTCGCACCGAAAAGTTGTTTGTTTGATTTGCATTTTGCACTAGAGGGACGGACGGTAAGTTCACGCAGGGTGCATTTTTCCCTCACGCGTAAAATTACAATCACTCGAAAAACATTACAAACGATTTTTCTTTTGTTAATATCCGCCATACGTTTTCCTCATCAGTGTAAATAATAAAACTTTGGAAGTTTTGCAAGTGTTGTGCCGGGAGAAAAGTAGCCGATGTTCCGATCATGTGAACATTAAAATTAAGAAATAGTGAATGAAAAAAATAACTTACATTTATAAAAATAAATGAAAAGATTACTGAAAATTACTGTGATTAATTTGTTATAAATTTAAGAAAATTGCTGTCACATTCGCGTTACCGAAATTTTTCGTTGTTCATGCGCACTAATTTATTGGAGGCGTGTCTTTAGAATGATTATGATTATATTCGCCGCTCTCTTTCAGCTGAGCTGAGTGTATTTTCGCCGTAACTGCTGCAAGGCAAGTATTTGTTGTGTTGTGTGTGTGTGATTTGAGACAGTAATCAGCTGGTTTAATTGTCGGTGACTGCATAAGCCACAAAATAAAAGAAAGTTATAATTTCTCTGTTATTGCAACCAATTGACTATTTCTCAGTGATTTTAATAAAACAAAACTAAATAAATTTGTGTGTAAATAATTTTCAATGATGAAGCATCGACAACAGAATCAACATTCCCGAGGGTGTTATATATCTTTGGCATGTTCAATTGGATCCATCAGCATCGCATGCGGAAGCCTTCTCCAGCTGAATTCAACCAGTGATCGAATATCACTTCAACGAGGCTTGTTTTTAACATCCCTGGGCTTTCTATATTTCGTTTCGTTAACAGACTTTTTTAATAAATATTTGCTGGAGACCAGACAGGGTGTTCAATTTCGAAGGAAGTATCGTTTAATGGTTTCTGATGTCATGGATATTACGAACAAGTGAGTACATGCATTTGCAAAAACTTACTAGTATTATAAGAACGCTAGTTTTAAAAAAATAAAATAAAAAATTGTAGCTAAATAAAGGGAATTAGACAATTTGAAATTATTTTTGGACATTCCGAAGCCAAATTTGAAACAAAAAATGAGCGTGACAAAGCCCATATCTATTTACACCGCACTGGCATATAAATTTGTACAAAGGTAGATAATTATATTGTAAAAAAAAGGCAAACAGTTGGGGTTAATTTGTTTAGATTTTGCATACATTGGCCAACAAAACGCTTTATTTCAATATCCCTAGAAGCAACGTTAGTCACTTTGAAAGTAAAATAAATATTCCAGATTAGAAAAACAAATTTAATAACTGTTTAGAGGTGTGTATATTCATATAACAAAACAATGAGTTAACTAGACAATTCTGGATGGAGGTCCTAAATGCATTATAGGTACATACAAAGTCAAAGTGCGTTTATTTTTGAACCCCTCCATAAAGCAGCCTACAACGCTTCCACGACAATACAAAGCTATCAATTATTTTACACAATTTATAGCAAAACAAACAATATATCAATTTAAACAGTTAGTTAAGAATTAGTTACAAAAAAACAAAGTAATACTGAGACTAGGTACATAAGATTGAATAATGAAACTTGAAGGTAATTACACGACTATATGCCCACTGGGAAAAAGAGCGCTCTAAGAAACCTGAAGCGCTTCTTTTTCCTATCCCAGTCCATTGCTTTTTAACATAGGCATGTTCGCAGAGGCTAGCGCTTCAATCTTTTCAATAAAAGCTCTCTAGGAGGCATGTTAAATGATAGTCTAAAGAAGTTTTTTCAAGGTGTCTTCATTAATGAGGTTTTTGAATAATCATCGAAAGTGCTTCTTCCTTAAACTCATCAGAGGACTCGCGCTTGCTCATGATTATTTCTGGTAATTAAATTTTAATTGATTAAATAACCCAATATTCTCAGTTTATAACAAGAACTTTAGCAGATTACTCCTAATGACACTGAAGTTCGCATTGAAAATTAGCAATGCGTTACTTGGTACAATAGTGGAAAAAATCACAGTCTAGATTCGTGGAAAATTAGATGAGATCACCGCTTATTGCATTTCTGCTGGAGCTCATCAAATAATCTTCTATAGAGCTTCCAAGTGATGGCTATAGAAGCTCTTGAGTTACATACTTGACTCTCTGCTTATTTTTCTGGATTGATCAGTAAATATTATCTAAAGATCTTCCAAATAATGGCTAACGATTCGCTTAAATAAGTAGTGCTACTGCTCCTTTCAGAAGCGCTGGTTATTCGTCCCAAATGGGTGTGAACTTATTTAATCGAATTCAAAGAGCATTTATTTATACGCCCCTGCTTAAAGCATTAATACAATAGCAAAACAAACAATAAAATCAGTATAGTTGGTTAGACCATATACAGCATTGAAACTAGATATAATGAAAAAACGGCATGTATGATAACAATTGGACCGAAGGCAGATTAATAGTTATTATGAGAGCAAAAAGAAAGAGCAGTTAGACAGCATGATTAACAGATAGGTACCCAACTTTAAATTGGGATTCAAGCATATACTTAGACAAAATATAAGTAAAACGATTAGACAAACTTAAACATTGTTAAAGATATAATCATAATTATAATTGTCGATACCTCAGATATTTAACTAATTGAATTACTATATATAAAATTATATTAACTGTATAATAATTAAACTTACTGTTGGTATTCTGCTTCGGGGAAAATAAATACCCATGTGGCATTAAGTCCTATTATGATTATTTTGTCAAGTGTTTAGTATTGACCTGAGCTTGTATCGGTCAAACCATAGACTGTTAGGAACAATTAGTATAATGATTATTATGTAAAATGAAGTAAAGGATTGTCCAAATCATTTGCTGATAACAATTTATGGGCTGAGATATTATTTGAACCAATTTAGGCAGCCCTAATAGAGCACATTGCTTCTGTATTAAACTGCCTGTTGAGGTTGATCTATTTAATGTCACCAGGTAAGCGATTCCATCTCGTGAAACCCTGTGAGAAATTATTCCTGCTCCCGAATTGAGTGTTTACCCGGGAATATATTAATCTCAGCCTGTCCCTTCTACTCCATGAAAAGGGACCCCTCACGTACCCTGGAAGCAAACCAATTCTGGCTTAATGTATAAGCAACAATACCTTCAGTTCATACATGCAATGATGCGATCCTGCCAGAAGAATTTCCAACAGCGGACCAACATGAGCTCTTCGTTTCAGGCTAAATACATACCTAACGCAAGCCTTAAGGACGCGTTATAGTTTGGACAACTCAGACTAGAAAAAAAGGTACAGGACTATGTCGTCATACAGGAAGTGCCTTGAATAGTCTCAGTTTCGTAGTTCATCAAGATGTGTAGAGGCAGCGTAGTGAGAACGAAGTTAATCTGACCAGAAGTTCTCCAGATTTCATAGCTCAAAATCATTTATTCTGTTAAAGTTAACGTATCTTATAGTGAATGGAATAACTGCCTCCAGTCTCACTTAGACCATCGATCAGATCCATTGTGCCTCATAGATTCCAACTTTATCTACTGCTCCTCGTAGCTACCTTTTTTCCCTAAGAAATCTTAGGATGTTATCTAGCATTTGCTCTTTGCACTTCATATAGCTCCAAATAGAAGTATTTTTCTTGTTACTTAATTTTTTTGATTGCTTAAGCCGGGCATTCATAAAGCACATAAATACAACTGATTCGATTTCTTCGTGATCCGCACAGATCCGACAGACACCATTTTTGCGGTGAGACCCAACCTCCTACATAGCTCTCTGCTATCACTTCTATACTACTCTTGAGAAATAGCTTTGTTTTTTTATCAAAAACTGATTACATTTGTCTTGCCAACCACAAGTGACATTATATTTGCTAATTGCGACCAGCCCTTTTTCCTTCGCTGATGATGTGCACTTTGGGAGTATCGATCGAAACTTTCACATAATCGTGTAGGTGTCCAACTAAGAACACTCTTTCGCCCATTCATCTACTCTTTCATATCTAAATATGTTTCTATATCTCGATACCCAAACATGAGTCACCCTATGACATTTAGAAATCTCCTCCAGACTGTCTTATAAAGTTTCAGAGATTTGAATTTTACCATTATAGGTTGTGGCGCCTTAATGGCCGCCTGGCTATCAATATATATACGAATTTCCTCATCGAATTCCAGTCGAGTAGATACCAACTAACAACACCTTATGGTAGATGCAAATATTTCTGCCTGAAAAACACTGTACCTGTCCGGAAGTCTATAAAATTCTACCAGTTCCATTTGTTGGAGTATATTTTTGTTCCTATACCAGCACTAATTTTTGATTGCTCTGTATATATAGAATTTTCGGATGATTCTATCGCTCCTACTCGGGCATGTTGCTCTGAAAATAGAACTGCTTCCGGACCGTAATATTTTATAAAATCCTTATTGATTTAAAGTAAACGCTTCATACCATGGCTCTTATCTACATTGTTATTGAATGCGGTCTTGAAACTTGGTACTTGCTACAGTTTGCACTTGCTGTTTTGTTTTTTCTCAACATTGGAATGTACAGGGTGTTCGATAAATAAGTAGGAAGGAGTACCTTGGAGTGTTCTGATCACGCGTGCACTAGACTACCTCCTTACATTTGATAATAATTTTTCGTTATTCAACGGAAGTATAGTTATTTAAATGCTCATAAACCAATCAAGGATGTCGCAGGTCGGTTGTTGAAATCAAAGCAAAATAGTATATTTCACAATTATGTGGAAAAAAAATTTAGGTGAGTTAATTCTCTTTAAAAATTTGCAATTTATCTGAACTGCAAATTTTCGCCTTAAATTGTCGCATGTTGGGTTTCTGTCTTTAACGCTAGACGTCTCTAATGTGTTCTATGGTCTAGGTCTAGGCTAATTTTATAGAATTTTCTCACTTTCAGGACACAAACCGAGTATAGTAAATTTTATTGCCTGCAGGTTCGCTGGTATCTAAATTGAAACTTTTGCTGAGTACTGACTCCTCTTAAGCTAAAGATTTATTTTTAACCTTTAATTCCGTTTTTTTTTTTTTTTTTTCTGACAAAGGGTGCTTTATATTTTTGCTCCGTATCTGGAGCATCTATCTAACTGAAACTAAAAAATATTTTTTCGTAAGAAAAGTTTCGGTTCAGAGTTTAACCTCCAACTGGCTTTGGGTTTTGCTCCAACTGTGGCAAAATATATATATTTTTTTCCGTTCTTACTCGGAGCACAGAAGAGCTCAATACATCATTATTTTTGAAGCGATATTTCAAGTTCTGGTTCTATCTCTTCCTTTTCTATTCCGTTCTAGTAGGCATCTTAATACAGGAACAGAGATATAGTAATCTGTGTCTACCCCACTTTAAAAGAATCCTAGAACGACTGTACATTCGTTGGTTCCAGCATTCTGTAGCTTGTAATATGGCCGCACTAACATTCAGTTTATTTGCAATTAGTTATTTCCATAAATTTAATAGCACCATTTTTACAAATGCCAAACCAATCAGGACTACAATTTCTTTTTCTAATTGCAACTGTGCACAGCTTTCAAGTATTTTATTTTTCGTGCATAATGACCCTGGCATTTATTTGGGCAATCACATTTTAGCAAGTGGCCTTATAATTGACGCCTTCCATATTTCGGAAATTTTCTCTAACCGTAACAAGTCATTTATAGGAGTAACTGCATAGAGCCACAGCACGATTATCTTTTTTCGTATACAATTTTGTTCTATCGAAATGTCAAGATGGGGAAGTGGAAATTGTTGCCCAACCAGCAATATTTTTTAATTTTATCTAACTTACATTACTCAGCACACTATATTGGCTCCAATCAATCTTCGAACTAGCAATCAATGCTTGATTTCTCTTATTCATAATATGTATGTTTTGAGTTTTTTAAATTTGTCATTAGACCAGGCATTCTCAACATAACATAACATAACCTCGAGAACCTGAGCTTACCCCTGTACAGTTTGGCAACTTTTGAGCATCCTTTAACCAATTCACCATTTTTTTTTAATCCTTAAAATGTTTTTTGAGGGGCCCAATCCACACACAAAGACCTAAAATTCTGCCAAATTTCAAATTCCTACGTCACGTTTCGAGTAAAGGTCGATGCACACTTACCGACACAGACATGCATCGACCGGCACCCGCATTTCTTGTGCGCATATACCAACATAAAACTGAAAGAAAACTTTCAATTAAGTTAAGTGTCGAGAGAAGACTATAGAATAGTGAACCCATGTTAGCAACCAAAAAAAACTATAGAAAAGTTATCCCATGTTAGTTTCGAAACTAGACCAGCAACCGACAAATGCCGGCCTGATTTCTAGCCACCGATATCGACCGGCAATGAAGTTTCCGTTACCTTCTGATATCTGTCGGTGTCGGTTGATGTGAATTAGCTAACTTGGTTTCATATAAAAATATTTAGCCTGTCTGTGCCGGTAAGTGTGCAGCGACCTTAAAACGTCTGTGACAGACTGACGGACGCATGCACGCACGCTCGTGCCATCTTATATAAGGGATCCGTTTCTTGCTTTTTTTGTGTATGGAACCATAAAAATTACAGATTTAAGTATGTATGTACAGGGTGTCCGGTAATCGTGTACCTACGCCAACATATAACAATCAATTCTTTGGAGTGTCCTAATGATCGTTTGTGCCCCCCCCCCCCCCTAAAGCACCCGTTCATCGTTTTTTTAAGGACTTACTAAAATCACTATTAGTCTGTCAAGGACATCGTAGGTTCACATAATTACAGGGATGTAATGAACTCAACTCAAGCAGTGTGTCCGCTCAACAATTGAGCGGTGGTTCATCGCTCGAAATTAGAGCGGAGTCACTGCTTGAGTGGACTTGAACGGACTCATCATTTGAATTGAGCGGACTCAAATTATGTAAGCTAAATTAATACAATATAATGTAATATTATGAATGACTTTTTCTGAGCTTTTCTTATTTGATTGAAATTTCAGTTTCAATTTTAATTAAATCAGATTCTCCTTATGTTAGTTAAAACATGATTTGAGTTCGCTCAACTCAAATCATTAGTCCTCTCAGCTTGTGAATTCGCTCAACCAGTAAGTCCGCTCAAGTGTTGAAGAGACTCAATGATTGAGCGGACTCAAGTCCTGAGTTGAGTGATTAGCTGATATGACAAATGAGTCCGCTTATTTACAACCCTACATAATTATATAAGAATTCACGACCTTAAATGGGCAAAAATGTACCTTCTGTGCACATGGGGACGATCAATTGGAAACTAACTCCAACCAACTCTTTTCATTTCTCGATATTAACGGATTCTTTTATCTCATGTAATAGAGTCTTTCCCGGATAATGGAGAGAAATCAAAGTAGTATCGTCGGAAATATTATTCAACCCGGATAATAGAGTTTCCGGTTAACCAAATCACGGATAATCGACTTTCGACTGTGTATTAATTGGACATCCATAACAATGGCAAATGTGCCGGTCTTCTGTTCTCATCAATAACCTTTATTTCATAACAAAAATCTGTTCTGTAGTTTATGAAAGTTGTAGTAAATAAAAAACAACGAAAGCTTACAAAAATTAGCATGTCCCGGTGCACTTGAATGTTCATTGCTCATACATATGTAGATGAAGACAAACTTGCTATTGTTTGCATGATCAACTAAAAGAAATAATTAACAAAGGAAATAGCGTCCACATAGAAATGGCTACGGCACGAGTTTAAGCCGAACGAAAATAATTGGGACTACCGCGCATAGCAGTTGCTGCTGTGGATTTATCAATTGATGAAATTGCATGAATATTTCCTATTAAAGATGCACAGCAACTGAATGAGGTGAATATAGGCGTGGGATGATAAAAGTATAGCTATCAAGTTAGCACAAGTGTGCACGATCATCTCGATTTGCATTGATTCACAAAAATATACCGCATAGATTAATGTGGATTTTAAAAATAAGGAAATCGGGCAACCCCTTCTTGATGTTGCCATACAAAACTTTAGGTTTTCACTATACTATATTTGGACACTGCCTCACGTGTCGACGTAGAGAGCTGAAATTTTGTACACGGGCCTTTTATAAAAAAAAAAATGTAAATTAAGTTCAAAAATCGGACCCATCTGGCAACTGCTTCGTAGGGTTGCCATACAAAAAATTTGGTACGTAGTGTTTCCATAGTAAATAAAATTTTAAAAATGGATTAAATCGGGCTACCCTTTCTTGGTGTTGCCATACAATACTTTTGTTTTTCACTATATACTTACTTGCTAGCTGCCTGAGAAGGCGCCGAGGGTAGAAAGGTCATATTTTGTACACGGTATTTTCATAAAAATTGCAAATACAGTTCGAAAATGGGACCAATCGGGCAACTCCTCGTAGGGTTGCCATACCTCTCTTTTTTAATACACTCAGCCTCAGGACATTCCGCCGTAGTAGATTCAGTAGCAAAAAAAAAAACTCGCTGTCACTATCACTATCCATTTTAAATTACATCATACCTCTACAAAATCAGAACCGAACTGAGAAATGAAGGCAGTAATGAAGCGCGCACCGTACACTGTCATTATTAATGACAATATCCCCACCATATGTCAGTAATGATGCCTAAATATCAGAAAATCCGGATATCATCATTACTGACTATCATTGCAGTTTCTGTGAACCTTACACGATCATTATTAATGTCATTCCGATAAAGTAATGACATTATTACTGAACAGGTTCGCAATAGAAATTTCTGTGGCGTTCTGATTGATTGGCTTAATAATATACAAAAAAGCAGCTATACGAGATTGCAATTCAAAGATTACACTTGCTCCCGGCTTACTATAAACTTTCCTCTCCTAACAACTAAATAACAAGAACCAGAGCCCAATAGGGCCCAATACATTCCTATTATATGCATATAGACATTTTTGGGTGCATTAATATCACAGAAAGTTTTTTACAAAAGGTAATAAATGCTGTTCATATTATCTGACTCCAACATGGACATCAGAAGTGTGAGAACTATTTCTACTATACATTCAGTCTTGTTTATTTTGGGAGAACAGTCGGTCCAACTGGAAGCTGGAACGGCAGCATACACATTGTGTATAGGAGGTAGGGGTTGAACCTAACTTCTATAATTTGAGGTAGATTAAGAACATATAACTGAAGGAAGCGAACCCTGCAAACATCATGATTCGAAGACGATTTGCTAGCAAATCGTAATCTTTGTCTTAAACTTCGAGAACGAATTCGATATCGAAGGGAAAACAGATTACCAGCATAGTAAAAGGAACTCGATTCTCGACTTATCACCCCGTGATTCTCTCTCGATAGCGAATTGGCTTAGAAGTGGGAAATAAGGTCCGTGGATATTATTGTCTTGGTCACTTCATTGCACCTTTAATTATATCACTTTTTTCCCAGATAAAGACTAGACATATTAGTACATGCCACTCAGATCAATTATTTTTGTTTTTAGTATTATCAGTACAAGTTTTGAGTCATTTAAAATGGAAATGGAGAAATCTCGGGCAAAAAGCGGAATTGTCGTCCCGAGCTCTTTATTTTCCTCTCACTTGTTAACAGAATCAGAGAAACGAAGGAATCTTGGTGGAAATTCGAAATTCTCATTTCTTGCTTAATTCGAGATTACCTCGAGAAAACAAGTTCTTTGCTAAAATATTTTCATGGAAATGTCGTGTAAAAACCCTGTCGGTGTGAGAGAATCTCGGTTCTTAAGGCTAAAACACAATGTTAGCGACACGACAAAAACGCCGTAAAAAACGCTGTCATTTGGGTTCTAATAACATGGCAGTGTACTATGGTATAAAATACAATGCTGACGACATCGTTCGACGTTGTCGTCTAACTTAAATGAAAATTGAAATTTGTCGCACGTTTAGGGTCGTTTAGCAAAATTATGAGTTTTATCTTCATTAGCAAAACGGCCACACATGCAATTTTAACAATCTTTTTTAATTTATTCGTTGAAATTTTTTCTATTTTTAATTTACAACACAAATAACAGAATAAATTTAATTGTGGAGATTGACAGCTATTGTCGCTCCCATTGTATTTTCACAGACGTTTTGTACAGCGTTTTTTACGGCGTTTTTGTCGTGCCGCTCACATTGTGTTTTAGCCTTTAGGCGAGGGGGGGGGGGGGAACGACAAGAAAAAATTTAACTTAGCTTAGTTTGCTAATATCAATTTGAATTAATCGTGATATTCGGGATTTTGTATTTTGTGTTTTTCTTTTTTTTCTTTTTTTATTAAAAAACTTAAATGGTTCATTTATTTGTATTAATTTTAAATAAAAACATTTAAAATGACAATTTTGTGATTAAACCTTGGACTTAAGTTAATAAACGTGTGAATATTTTAATAATGAATTGTACTGTGCGGTGTTGTTTAAATAATCGACAAATAATAAAATATTTTTAAGATACAGACGTAAAATTAAACAAGAAAGTTTATTTTCTGGAAATACGTGCAAAAGAATTGTCAAATAATTATTAGATTCATTCACGAATTCGTTTAGGACATTACCGTCCGTTACGTAGATATGTACTTTTGTGTTGCTTTGGAAACTTAAGGTATCAGTAAAAGTTAGTAGTAAAAGAGTGGACGCGTTATAAGAAGATTTTATGTGTCATATTTGAAGTGTAGGCGTCAGGTCTACACGTATACTCCCGAGATTACAAAAAAATCTTTCAAATCTATTGATCACCTACTTATGCTGCGTTCCTTTTCTCATTCAGAATGATTTTTTTCATTCCATGTCGTTCTTTTTCTCGGGCTGAACGATATAGTTTCAATCTGTCATCACTTTTTTTCGGTCTCCGAATCGTTCTGAATGCACCTGAGTTGTTCCCGGATTCAAGCAGAACGATTTTAATTTGTATTCGTGAATGGGTTGTTTACAATTAGTACGAGGTGATAATAGTTGAGTTTAAGTCGCTTTTGTTGTAAAATGGTTTTATTTTTCATAAACAAGAATTTTTACGAATTTATACTTGGTTTTATCAAATGGAAGAAGTGTCAAACACTTGAAATGGTTCTGTGTCGTTCCTTTTCTATGAGCACAGAATTAAATTATGACATCGTTCTATCGATTCATACAGATTCATTCAGAACGAGAAAAGGAACGCAGCATAGGTTAGATTAGAGTGGTGGCAATCGCGCGAACTTCTGCGATCAACCTCACTTAGACCATTTGTGGTCCATTGTGATACGAAATTTTTAAACATAAATCAGAAATCCTAATATATACATAGGTACTTATATTTTTCTTCCATGACACAAAAATTATATAAGATATTTCAGATCTTATATTTACTTAAATTAATTTCAGAAATCATCAACAAGATGTTAGCACGGATTAAAATTTCTGTAATTTCTTAACTGATCGTTTCAAAAAGTGTTACTTTTCTTTATTAAGCTGTCAGCTAGTAATTGTAATTTTTATTTAGGCACTATGATATTATCCATTTGTAATTTGTCAAAGCTGTTACCTTGATGAAATGCAACGAAGAAAAAAAAATCTCTTCCACCACACAATCTACCAGCTCACACGTCCTCAATTCTCATTATCAAAATTGTCGGATTGCGTTAAGAACTACTCCTCCCACCAATCTATCAGATTTGGCAACTTTAGACTTCTTTGCTGTTACATGAAAAAATAGTTCGATGTAAAAAAGAAACGCATCAGTGAAACGTAGTCTATTTTTTTTCAGATTTCAATAAATCGTATTTTTTTGAAGGCTTAAAGAAGTTGGAAGTCTGTGTTTTCATGCAAATAGTAAATCCAATTTCAAAAATGGGCTAACTCGGGCAACCCCATCTTGGTGTTGCCATATAAAAATTTAGATGTTTTACGTGTACTATGAAAACGATCAGTCCTAGACATTTTCATTGTACCGAAAACCACTTCAAAAATCAAACTTACACAGATGGATACCATACGAATTTTCACACGGGCATTCATTCTAGAGAATCATAAGAATTGGTCTTAGACCAATTTTAGTTTTTTTATTTGTTATTATTCATAAAATCTCGTTGGAAAATCATTAATAAAATTCCAAAGACTATGAAATTTCAAGAGTTTATGTATTTCAGAATCAGAATCAAACGAACGTCCACAATTATCTTTGCAACGAATTTTTATTAGTTCACAGATTTTTGCCTTATCTCGTGAATATTAAGAGTTTCTCCCAGTTAATAATCTCTTTAGACTTTGCGCGCTTTTTTTTTACATATTTAATTCAAGACTTCAGAAAAGATTATTTTCCGCTTTGGATTTGTATTGATACACGAGAAGTTATGTGTGATTGCCCTCATTATTGTAAAATTGTTATACTTCTTTGAATAAGCAAATATATTATAAATCAATGCAAGGTAAAAATTTTAATTTTTGTAAGTAATGACTAGTAATGATCTTCTTTGAAATATGTATGTAGGTGTATCTCCCTTTATGATCGGTATCTCTAAATTGTTTGATCTTACGAAAATGATTAAGTTCACATTTATTTCTGATTTTATTTACACTTTCAACATCGATAATCCAATCAAAAGAAATAAAAGTTAAATTGCTTAATTTTCGCCTGCCTTCTATACACACATAAGCCATATGTGCTTTGTATGGATTTCCAGACTTCCAGTCTTGTTCCACTTTTGTCCGATCTTTACGTAATCCTTCTCAAAAGGTGGCAACATTATCACGACTTGTTGTAGCGCAATCTGAGAACGTGTGCATTTATTTATTAAAAAATTGCTGATAAACTTATTTTTACTACTATTGCAGCTGGCTTTAGTTAAAACTCATAAATAAATTGTTTTTTTTTAATTAACCACACAGAAGTCAATCGTCTGTTTGTGCACGATGTGTTATAAATAAGTTTTATTTTTGGGTCGAAGTGATGATAATGTTTGATATTTTCCAATATTTAATTCATCATTATCACGCAATATAGGGAATTAATTAAGCAACGGCGACACATCCATAAAATCGTAATTCTGTGCTGCATATAAATAGCAGTGAAGGTTAAATTTTATTAATAATTTTACTTATTTAGTCATGATCATATTTCCAAGAGTTATTTTGAGTTAGTTTTGGTAATAGGCCTCCATTTGGATTTAATAAGTTCTAAATCGCTTATTCCAATTTAAGACTTCTCCACTTTTATATACATATGTATATATATAATTCGTGAAAAGGTGCTAAGGAATAAAGAAAATCTGTAAATAAACAAGTAAAAAACTAGAATTGGTCTAAAAAAAATCTTATGATACCCTAAATGAATGCTCGTATGTTGTAATTTCGTATGGTCACTTCTATGTGAAAGTTTGATTTTTGAAGTGGTTTTTCGCATACATATATTTGTAGAACGGTTCGTCGTACAGTAAAAATGATTATAACCAATTTCATATGATTTTATATTCTGAAGAAATTTTCGGTACAATGAAAACGCGACTAAGACCAAACTTCACAAGACATGAAACACCTGCCACATGACAGCCCCAACGGAGTCCTAACAATCTAAAATATTTGCAGTGTTCTTATGGAAGATTGAAAAAAGTTTGAATTGAATAGCTCTTGCGTATAAACCTACTATTCACATAGAAAAACGATCTCCTGATAATCTTAGGCTTGCATTCTTATCTTCCGAACCGAAATAAAATTTTTATACCTTTCCTAACAAAATTATTTAAAAAAATTTATCTGAACCAAACTGACTACGATTTCTAAACAAAATCTTTCAGCTGAGTAATCATTGTATATTTTGTTGTGCCGTTATGACATGCTGTGGTCTGATGAAAGCGAAAGCCTAGAGATTCGGACTCTGGCTGCACATACACACATGCAATTATTATTCAGCTGAGAGTTAGTGAACGTATGTAATCGAAACTATTTTATTATTTTGTTAAGTAAGGTATATAGTAAGTGTAGCCTTTGGGAAGGTAAGAAACCAAGCTTTAAATTACTAGAAGACTATTTTCCTGTTAGTAGTTTAGGCTCTATAGCATATATTAAGTCAATACTTGGCACTTTCCAGAAGTATCAACATAGAACATTGTAGTGAACGGACTCCCAACGCACACATTCGATTTCTGCTTCTTGGTTTGGGAAGTATTCTTGAGGATTTTTCTAGGAGTGATCGTTTTCACAGTATACGTAAGAAACCTAAATTTTTATATGGCAACACCAAGCAAGGAGTTTCTCGATTTAGTCCATTTTTGAAATTGTATTTACTATTTTTATAAAAATATAGTGTACAAATTTTCAGCTCTTTACGTTGACGCGTTTTCAGGCAGTGTCCAAGCGAAAAACAAAATTTTTGTACGGCAACCCTACAAATGAGTTGCCCGATTGGTCCATTTTCAGACTTAAATTTACTTTTTTTGTTTTTAAAAGGCCGTGTGAAAAATTTCAGTTCTCTAAGTACACACGTTCTCGAGCTATCGTGCACACGGACGGACGGACAGACGAACATACAAAAATCAAAATAACTTTTAATATTATGCATGGGTTGGTGTCCAATGCATTTTGTTCTAGCAGCACTATTTTATGTGTTACTATCGGATTTCATCTAGGGTATAACAAATTTTGCACTCACTTCATATTCGATGTTTTTAAGGCCTACCATTTACGATATGAAATTCTGTCGATTATAAACATTATTATAGATTCTTACAAGACACCAAACTCAGCCGTTTAGAATATATAGCAAACAGGAATGCGTGAAATGTGTACAATTCGTGTACATAACTATGTTTCAATGCGGACCGAATTGAACCCGAGTTAGTGCTCATGGAAACGGGAATTGAGTTGAGTTTCGTTGAATCCATGTCAATTCCACGAAAACAGTCCGTGTTGAGTTGAGTTTTATGTAAGCATTTATTAGAATAGTGCGGATGGATGTGTTATCCAACATAAATCCGGCTACTTTATATGATATATTTCAGCTGTTAACTCAACCCCACGGAACGTCCCTGGAAACATCATCGAGTTAACTTAGCCAGCAAAACCTAAACGCTAACTCAACTCTGGCTCGAGACTATGCTGATACACTGTATCAAGAACGTGTATACCTATACACACGCATGCATATGTCAGCGGTGTAAATTTGGATCCGAATTTGGTAATATCTGGATACCCGGATTTGAGCAATCGGATCCTAATTATTCCGGATAATCTGAATAATAAATTATCCGCATACTTTCAGCTCTAGTCTGAATGCAAATAAGATAAAAAAAATTGTTTCAACGTTGAAAGTATTCGAATGACACGCTGCCAAATTTGAGTTTTCTTTACGCATTTTTCGTGCGTCTTGGTATTTTATTCCCCTGGATCGCCAGTTTATGTAATAATGCTACCGAGGTAACGGACAATCTTTCCATGTTATTTCTCTCAATGAGTTTTTTTATAGCATCTTCTCGTATTAACCGTTCAGATTAAGTTTTAGGTAAGCTGGACTACTTTCTGATGCAAGATTTGAATGGGTCAAGAAACTGCTATCATCAGCATAATGCAGATCTGTAAGACGTTTAACAGTATTTCCCATTGTATGCTGCTGTTTACATTTGTCGTGGGCGCTGATGAGAACATTGTTTATTACAGAAAGAAATAGAAGCGGTGAAACCAAACATCCTTGTCGTATTCCGGTATTCACATTAAAGCTGTCGGACAATCGACTGTTATGTAGGACGTTCCATTTATTATTTTCTGAGGAATACCGCCGCGTTTGCAAATCTTTCCAAATAAAACTATTTTGTCAATCGAGTCGAAAATCTTGATGTAATTCATGACAGAGATTGGTACTCTTTAGATTGAACCACGTTCTGCTGTTATCCTGTTTAAGCTACATGATATTTCCAGAATTGGTTAGAGTATTTGCTGTCAATGCGTTCTTCAATTCGATAATATCTAGCTCTCTTTTGTGCCCTTTAATGGTTAAAGTATAGGTCTCATCTTGGCGAGAATTACAAATAATAACAATATTAACAATCAATAAAGGGAAAATCGTTACTATTTGGGACAGAGCTAATGTCTTGCCCTGGGTTAACATCTTCAAAGCCAATAATGTCATACCCGCTTCAAGTAGTTAAGTCACTCATAGTAATCTAGTACCCAGAAACTTCAAAAATTGGTGAGCAGCTAATGAGGCTGGACCTGCCTTCTTTTGGTTACTATTTGTTCAGAGTAAAAGAAGAACTAGCCATCGGGACAAGTAATATGTTAACGTAGGCTAAGTCCAATTGGGTCATATTTTTGAAAACTTCAATCATACATACATTTTGTTTTTTTTTTATTTATTTGTAACAATCAACTTAGTATGTTGGGCCCATTATGTATAAAAACACTGTTATTCGAGTAATAATAGGAGTGGCAGAGTGAAATAAGCAAAACGAAGAAATATACTTAACTAGATAATTATTAAAAATCTAACTATGCTGACGAAATGCATGCCTATCGAAATCCATCCCCTGCTGTCCAAAAAGATTATTCGAGAAAAAAAAACTTCTACAGAACTAAGTACAGTTGCACTACCTATTATCACGCCGAGCAGTGCGAAGTAGTGTTACACTTGGTGAAGTGTGTAAAGGTGAAAACCCAATGACGGTTCAATAGAATATACGTGTTTAAGTTCGTGCTGGCCAAATGGCTGCTGCGCTTGCCGGATTCGACGCCAAAGTAAAGCAATGTTCTACTTTTAACGCGCGGAAGACGCTTTGACAGTTCTTTTGATTGATTTTAAACTGTTTATATGCTTGGTAAGCTGCAAATGCAAGAACTGCCACATCTAATAACTCTGATACATATATCCATTATTTCACTTTTAAATAATAACTTAAGCTTTTCTATCACTTTTTCTTTTTATAAATAAATCTTAATCATCGCGGCGCGTCCATTGGGCCTTGCTCAAATCCTACACGCATCTGCTGCGTTGAACTGTTAAAGCGACGCGACACCTGCCGCGTTCATTGGGTCATAACCCATGACGACAATTATTGAATGAGTATTTAGCCAAACGAAGATTGAGACCAGCACGACCTGTTAAGATTTCCAATTAAGAGACAAGAATGTGCGATCTAAATGCTCTAACTAACTAATAAACTAAGCGAGGAGTGAGCAAAATTCAATCGCTTGCAAATGGAGATAGAGCTTTTCAGAACATACATGGTGAGAATTGACTACTTTAAGCGAAAAACGGAAAACTCTAATCTGGAAAATAAAAATGTCGGTTTATGAGTGTAAGTTAATTTAAACAAAAAGATGATATTGCGGAGTATAAGATACCTGTCGAAGATGGTATTAAGAAAATCCACTGTGTAGCCACACAAATTAAGCACCCGCCCTGAAAGACCATAACTACACATACCTGGTAACTGAATTAAAGGAAGTGCTATAGTCTGTCAATGTTTTATCTGCAGAAGTAAGTTCCATTTTCTCAAACTACGAAAATTGACTTATCTTGTTTTTGCAGTAAGGCGACGATATATAACATAATCAATATTTGCTGTAGAAAACTCTTTCAATATTACCAAAGTTACTCGGTTTTATTTTTGTACATTTTTCGCTCCCCACCCTTTATCATGGGAACGAATGGCTTAAAATGTAAACAGGAAAATAAAATGTAAGAGCCAACAAAGATATCATCTTGGAAATTAACAGATTTCCAAACAAAATACTGACACACGCAAGAACCCTCTAAAATAAACCTTTATATAAAATCCCAAAGTTACTTAAAGCTTTTACGTTACGTAAAGGTCATGTAACATCCCGCATTTATTTTTTTCAGGCCAGAACTTTACTCTACCCATTTGAATTTTATATGTAGGTATATGTATAATGTAAATAAATGCAAAATCATATGAGAGAACGAACGTACGCACAAATTTTTATGGGTGAAGGGCACGCAAATGGTGATAAGATTGAATCGATACTCAGCCTTCATCTTATTATAGGCTAAATTGTAAAGTTTACCATGACAGAAGCAATGATAAGAATGTTAAGACCAGGTTTTTTCCATATTTATCTGAATGAAAATACGTTTTCAAAGTTTTGTCCTTAAAGAAAACGGGCACTTTTAATTGTGAATCTATAGTCTGATTGTCAAGAAAAACGAATAAAAGGTCACCGTATTAAAGTTACCCCGTATCGACGTATTTTCATTACATGGTTGAGCACTTAACCAAATTAGGGCCGCTAGCATCACAATTTCCCATAATGACTACTTGGTCATTCTATTCCATCAAAAAGTCATTACCAATATGAACAGTCCTACAAGGACGAAGACGACTCTGGTGTTTACAAGAATTTATTCCTTTAATCACTATCTTTTCTTCATATTCTACAAAGCCTATTTGGAAACATTTACGCATTCGATATCGAAAACGAACCTAGCATTTAAAGCAAAAAACACTTCTGGACTCTTATGTTTCTTACCGAATCGTGATAAGCTTATATTCATGAAGATTGTAGGCTGAATTAAATGAACCTAAAGCGTGACTAAACTTCGTTTTGTTTATTTATATAACGAATTTTGGCTTAAATTTGATTCGGTTTCGTATAAGTTCGATATACAGACTAACATGTATTAATTTTGGACTAATGGAGGAGGTGATAGGGGTTCCCGTTCGGAACAAAATATTGTATACGAAAGGGTGGAGGGATAAAATGTGTCGTTTGGGAGATAATAAGGGTTTAATATATTTTGAATCATCACATACCTTTGCAACGATACTCCGATGATGATGATTTATTAGATTAGATAATCCTGGAGCTTTGTCCATTTGTCCATATTTTTTTTATCGTCTTCCCCTATATTTCGGAAGTTATGCCTCAACAAAGCAAAGATTTCAGAATTTTAACTCAAAAGGATGAAATGTCCTCTTCGAAACAAGTGCTCAAGTTTGATCCTACGATATTCTTGAAAGGAACATTTAAGTGACTACATTCTGGTAGAAAAACGAAAAATTTTCAAACGTAAACTTGGTGGAGTAGGCGTGAGTTTAAAGGGGTATGGGTATCCAGATCAGACTAACCCGAGATTGGATCTACCCTTTTCATCAAGACCGCATTAGAAATCCTACACTAGCTTTGAGTTCGCCACAGAAGATACTATAGTCGTCATTGCTGCCTGACTGTCGAGGAAAATAGAGATGCTTTTATTTTTATAAGCTCTATAGTTCTCTATGGGCGCGGGTCAGTATGGCAGAAAGCTTAGATAAGTATGAAATGCCTCCCCCATAGGTTAGGTAAGAGGGGTGCCGCAAAACAACTAGCCTGCATCACTTAGACCTCTAGTGGGTCCATTGTGCCCTTAGGCCCCATGGAATAACCTTTTCACGCCGCTCCAGATCAATCCTGCTTCCCTTAGGAAACTCAAGATATTTCCAAGACTCTGATCCATCCTGCTTCTCTCAGAAAACTCAGGATATACCTAAATTCTTGGTTTTGCAGCTCCCCCATACTTGAAAAGAAGTAGCTACCCAGTAGCCTGCTTCTTTTATTCATCAGAGCGGGGCATTCGCAAAGCATGTGTTGGACGGATTCGATTTCCTCCGAGTTCTTACAGCTCCTGTAGAAATCGTTCGCCACTATCCCCAGTCTTCTAGCATGGTCACCTATGGCCCAATAATCCGTCAGACCTCCATCTAGATTCCTGGTGTTTGTTCTGCTGCCATCAAGCAGCTCCTTTGTCTTTTTCCTGTCATATGCAGGCCACAATTGCCTCGCAATACAGCAGGTATCCCTGTTGGCCCACCGAAGGCTTGCCTTTTGATAGGCACCCCTGATGATTTCCTCTTTTATAGCTCCGATTGGGATCCTCACAAAAGCTACCGCTGCAGAGCTATCCAATTTAGAGCCTTTTTTGGACAACTCATCAGCCATCTCGTTGCCTGAGATACCCTTATGACTAGGTAACCAGCATAAGATCACCCTGTGCCTTGTAGCCAATACCTCAAGGCTAGTTTTGCATAACTGCACCAATTTTGATTTTACCAGCACAGCATCCAGCGCCTTGATGGCTGCCTGGCTATCAGTATATATGCATATGTGCCGTGAGGGCGCTCTGCACATAGATACCAATGTTGCCGCCTGATAAATCGCTGCGAATTCTGCTTGAAAAACACTGAATTTGTCAGGCAGTCTATAAGACTCGTGCCACTGTAGATCACTGGAGTACACTCCAGCCCCTGTGCCCGCACTTGTCTTCTAACCATCCGTAAAAATAGAAAGATCGGATGCTACGACCAACTCTTTCCCATCCCAGGCACTCCTGGTGGACATCATTGCATGATACCGCCACCAAAAGTCAGGATTGATACTTGGTAGTCTGTTTCTTCCCTGCAATAACTACAGTGTATCTTCTGGAGTATATTGGAGTGCCCTACATCCCTTTCCATGCCTCCCCCATACTCAGTGATGTCCCGAGGCCTAGAGCTGTTGCCCCCCCCCCCCTCACCCCAGCTCCGTTTAATTTTTGGATCCATCCGTGTACCAGATTAGTCCTTCAGCTAGAAAATCTAGATTTTCCGTCTTTTTTCTGCGTTAGTCTATAGGAACGTTCAATTATTTAACTCGAAAACTGTGGCAGATAAAAAAAATTGCCGAGAAAAAGGGAAGCATTCTTTCGATCAGCTTGAATAACTGTCAAGATTACCTGTTTTTTTTAGACACAAACCAACCTCATTTTGTTTTATGGGAAGAGGTTCTTTTGAGTAACCAATCGATCGAACTTGATGAGACAAATAAGTCTTGTCTCTGGAGGCGTTTCTTGAAAACCGGACAGTTTCAGATATATATATATCTTATTTTGTAACTTTTGATCAAATAATTTAAGTTTTTCAACGGAATGATTCCGTCACCCTCACTGAAAACGAGAAGTTTTCGCTACAAGGATATTGGTAACATAAAATCTATGTAAAGGATGATTAGTTTCCATAATAAATTTCCTTTAATTCAAAGTTATGGGCTTTCATTTAGATCTTACGATATTGGTCATTTGAAACGTTTCAATAATTATAAATTAAACTTAAGACTGAGTTTGAGAAATAACAGAAAAATTTCTTAAATCGACATCTATAGAATCATCTAATTAGACTAAGCTCGTGCAAGTGAAAAGTTATCCTGAAATTTTAAATTTAATTAACAACAAGCAAACGAGTAAAAGCTCAAGTTAAATTTGTACAGTTCAAGAAAATATTTACACAAACGCATTTAATAAAATTAATGAATGTCAAATCTATTTATACAAAGTTTGCAATTGCTTATTCTGCCGTTATATGAAATACACTCTTATTTATACTATGTTAATAATAAAAAAACTGATTCAAGACATATTTTATATGTAGTTTCTATGTCAGACCTTAAATCATTCAGTGATAGATAATTAATTAATAAAATTTTCTTTCTCAGAATTGTATCAGCTATTCAAGCCGCAACTTCTTGTCTAGCAGGCTTCATAGTTTGCAAATCATCATGCAGCAAATCATTCCTATATGCATCCCATTTCGTAATGGAAGCATACGCTTGGTTCGGAACTGCCTACTTTATGTACGATATTTGGTCAATGTACAATGTTCATACACAGAAGATAGCAGATAAACTGAAATTGATGAGCATTTCCGCAACAAAGCTACAAGACGCCACCACAATGAAATGCACAAATGGTGGACTTTATGACAAACATACAATGGCGCTTAAGAATAATCTTAGTCCTGGCTCTGATGTATATCACTCAAAGCATCACGAGAACGAAGTCGACTACGGAGAAAATGTTAAATTGCCGAAAAATGGGAGATGGGATTTTCTTAAGTACATTATCACCCATCCTATAATGATAATGCATCACATCTTCATTGGAACTTTTGGGCTGTTAGTGGTGACGGTAAGTAAAATCTTTTAGGATTCACGTGTTTGAACATATGAAAATTTAATTTTTCTTTTCCTTCCTTATTATAGTATCTGCGAGGAGGATTCGGGGATTGTGTGTATAGTTTTATTTATCTTATGGAATTCTCCACACCATTCGTCTCCCTGCGAAGCATATTAAGCACACTTGGATTGAAAAATACTCGCACGTACATAATTAATGGACTGGGGATGTTAGGAACATTTTTTATATGTAGAATTCTCATGTGGCCATATGTCCTATACTGGTACAGTCAGGCAATAAACCTTCCATTTAGTCAGGTTGGAGAAATTATGTTACTTTTTTTTTGGAAATTCTTTGCTAACTTGTATTTTATTTATTTTTGAAACCAGGCTGTTATGGGACTACCCAAAGGATGCAAAATTAGCATTTTGATACTGTTTTTGCCCCAGATATATTGGTTCAGTTTAATGGTGAAAGGAGCTCTAAAGGTATATTAGGCTTAATTTGTGATTTTTTTTTATATTTATAAATAGTAAAACACTATTGAATTAGCAACACTAATAATTATTCCACTACACATAGTATATCGTGGCAGTATACTGGGAAAATTCTTTTATTAAAAAATTGACTAAATTAGAATACATACGCTTTGAATTCAGGGGCCGTAATAGTTTTTATAAGATCTATGATAAAAATTACACTTTAATAGTTAACAATTATTTCATAATTTCTTCTTTTTGGTTATGTAATAAGAATTATCGATAACCATTTGAATTCTTATCAATAATAAGAAATTCGTTTTTAATATGCAAAAATTTATAAGAATCGTCGAATAAAATTTTGTGACAGAAACCGTATAGACCAGTGCACTTCTTGTGGATCAAGGATCATTTAATAAGATAAGATTGGTCATATTCATTTAAAGATCAGATCATTTCTGTGACTTTGTTTGAATAATCTAAAATAATGGTTATTTTCGGTTGTTTTTGCGACAACGCTTAATTAAGCGTCAATTGAATTGATAAAAAAAATCTAAAAATAAATTACCATTCGTCAGTTAAATCCGGATAAATATTTGGAACGACTTATTTAGAGTTAGCATATTTTCGCTGTGCTTTCACTATATTTCATTTATACTACCTTTAGCTATAAAACTCGAAATTTTCTTGAATTTTCAAAAATTACACAAAAGAAAACATTCAGTCTGTATCTTCAGCGTGCAATTTTTTTAAGTTGAATTAAATTCAAACTAATTTATTCAAAAACTTAATTAAAGAAAATATATATAACTAACATGCTGAATGGGTTGCGGAGTACTATTGAAATGTACTGAAAAAATTATAATCATGAGATTTCCGCTGAAACAATTGAAAATCAAATAATCTTTGCTGACAATTATTCTCAGATATCAAAGAAGTTTAAATAAGGAGCTACTTAAGCTCTCATTTATAGATGAGCTAGCCGCTTAGCAAACATTTGTTTTTTAAAAAAATTTACATCCTGAGGTTTCAAAAACACAAATTTGTTTAAAATCATTTATGGAATTGAAAGAATCATTTGATTTTTGTTCAACGAAATGTAATATTCTGTTTACTACATAGCTGTTCCCATGTCACTAGACATTATAACATCAAGCACAACAATATTCATCCATGCATTATAGCCATAAATGTCACAAGAATTAGATATCGCATGGTATACAAGAGCAGAGTATACACAGATTGTGAAATGGGTAGTGCATTCCGGAATGGACAACAACATGTTTTAGAGCGTCCCAATCACTCAACGTATTCATCATTTCTGATCTTATGATCCATTCCGAAATGAACCACCAGCCATATAAAACTTGTAGGCACTGCTTTGGTATTGGATATGACATCTACTAGTTCTTGTACCATTTGTGGAATTATACCCTACATTTGGTGACTTTAACAATCTTTGACTTTTCTTATAAGTCATACTAATAGAACAACATCTCCAACTCCAACCTCGGTAGGAATACCTGCTTTATATCTAATTTTCAGCTTGACAAGAATGGTTTGTTTTTTCACTCTGAGAATCGAAAGCACTACTATATAAATTGTAGCTACGGTACATATGTACACAGCTACGATTTGTAGTAGCGTTTTCGATTCTCAGCGCGTAAAATTGCATCTGAAGAGTCTTCTCGTATTTATTGCCAATTGAAGCCACAATTTAAAAACAAAAAGATTTTGATTATGTTATCATGGAATACAATTACTTTTTTCGGACTATGCCCGTTATAAGCTTCGATGACTTTACGATCCACCTGTATGTATAATGTAAATATAAGTTCAGTTCAGTTATGCATCTTCAATAAAAGCAAATCTTCTAAATTATAACTTTTCATCTTTTTACGTTATTCGCGATGTTGTTTTCTCAAAAAATTACACGAATATGAGCTACTCCAACATTCTCATCGCTTTAAAAATTGTTCCATTGATTGAAGTGTACTTTTTTTGAAATGTCAATGGAAATCGGTATTAGTCAAAAGGAACATCAATCTTAGCCCATGTTATATCATTTCATTAATACTCCCAATATTAATTCTTGTAATGTTGTCAGCTCTTTTTATGCTTTGGGTAGAGAATAGATATAAAAATTTTGCAGTGCGTCGTTGCTCCCGGACTATACAAGCCATGAAGTAAGTCTAAAAAAGAGCGTAGCGAGCCGACTAGCAGGCGACATCCACAATCTTCTTGTCTTATCTTACTGTAGAAGTTTTTCATATAAAAGTAGCTTGTATTTTCTTCAAACGCTATAATTATCATAAATTTGTTCTAAATGTATTTCTTTTTTACCATTAGAAAGAAAACATATTTGGTTGCAATTTGTTTCAACTGCATTTTTCTGTGGGCGAGATTGTTTTAGGCTTTAAGATGAAATCTTAGTTCTTCCCAAAGAATGTGTATACAAAAACAGTGATAGTGAGCTGCATGTCTGTGGCCAGAAACCTCGAGAATACTTCACAAGCCATGAAACAGACTCACTACCACATGAGAGCCCCAACGGAGTCCTAACATTCTAAAATATTTGCTTATCTTCCGAACCGAAATAAAATTTGTATACCTTTCCTAACAAAATTATTTAAAAAAAAATTTATCTGAACCAAACTGACTACAATTTCTAAACAAAATCTTTCAGCTAAGTAATCATGGTATATTTTGTTGTGCCGTTATGACATGCCGTGGTCTGATGAAAGCGAAAGTCTAGAGATTCGGACTCCGGCTGCACATACACACATGCAATTATTATTCAGCTGAGAGTTAGTGAACGTATGTAATCGAAACTATTTTATTATTTTGTTAAGTAAGGTATATAGTAAGTGTAGCCTTTGGGAAGGTAAGAAACCAAGCTTTAAATTACTAGAAGACTATTTTCCTGCTAGTAGTTTAGGCTATGTAGCATATATAATGCCAATGTTTGGCACTTTTCCATAAGCATCAATGTAGAACATTTTAGAGTACGGACTCCCAACGCACACATATAGATTTCTGTTTCATGGCTTGAGAAGTATTCTCGAGGGTTTTGCTATTAAGGTCTTTTGTGTTGGTTGGTGTCATCGCCGACTTCATGGCTTGTATTATTCCGGGGGTTACGACTGCGTCCATGATATATATGTATGTATGTATGTCCCTGGTTATAATACCTACTCTGTTATCTGTACATACAACCGGCATTAAAAATTCTCATTATTAATTGGATGTGAATTAGCAATTTATTTTATTTTCAAAATCTTCATAAATTGCAATTCCATTAAATTTCAGCCAGCAGCACCAGCAAAAGTCCCAGGTAATTTTATTCATTACTTGATTTATTCAAAATAAGCTAATTGCATTGGTGTGTGTGTGTGGCATGATGATAATGTGAAATTAGAATATAAAAATAAAAAATAAAAATATAATTCACATCTGTAAAAATTGGGCTTAGTTAGAATAAACAAGAAATATGGGGCAAAGCTGTTACTTGCAAATACGTGTCATGTAAATTATCCGTTATTTTGAATTTTTTAGCCTAGTTTGCAACTCAAGTGGAACAAAAAATCCCATAGAACTTAGACTAAACGAACGAAATCTGCAGTGAAAATATGTCTGCTCTTTTCGTTTTTATTTTCATTTACTATTACGTATTTTATGTAAACGAAAAGGTACTTCACAGGATTGGTCTACAGTTGACTCTACCAAAACTATTTATTTTTTCGTTTGCATTATAAAGCGTTCAGGTAATTTCGTAGAAAACAATCGTGTGTAGTGTGTCATTAACATAGTAAGTATATTTTATAATGTATGCCAAGGATTTAGATTTCTTCTGGTTTGAAATAGAAGTTATATTTTCGAAACGAGAGTTCACTTGCAAATGTAATATAATTAGGAAAATATAAGCCATTTGATATTTAGAGAGTACAATACATAGAAATACCAACACCAAATATGTCAAACTCTGAAATCTCAGTTTTTTTCATTCTCTATATTCCCAATAAGCAATTCGAATGGAATTCCGGTCGTTTTCCTTGTCATTTTTGACGAGTTTACCTGGAAATCCGTACTATTTGCGTACGGATTTCAGCTTCTTATGCCGAAGGAAACTGCGTTGAGATTCCAAGTCTTTGATTGTATTGGTAGATGGAACTGAACGTGGAAATCTATTGGATTTCCATGTTATTTCCTTGTTATTTTGGCATGGAATTCCCAGACTTTTCCGTGGCATTTCTATATGGAATTCCTAGTAGGGATTTCAAAGGTTTTCTGTATTTTTTAATTGAACATGGAACATAAATAATTTGTAGATGCAAAGCAGTAGAAAAAGTTTCGAAAGTATAGAGAAAATCATCAAATTGCCATGACTTGAATCCTTGCAAAATGCTAAAATAGAGCTTGATAAATTCGGAGCAAAGTTTGACAGATTTAGCGTTTTGTAAGAATTAAAGTCATGGCACCTTTATTATTTTCGCTATACTTTCAAAACTTTTTCTACTGCTATTTGAAAAAAAAAATCCTCTTGTTTTATTCATGCCTGACTGGTATACTATAACATAGCCAACAATCTCCCAAAACACATTGTCGATAGTTCGTGGCTAAAATCATTAATATCGCCATCAGAAAATTGTGGTTTTTCACAATCACACTTGTGTTCTTTTCTTCACTTAAAGATACATACGGAGCTGAGTGAAAATAAAAATTAAAATCAATGTATCATCAATTTAAGTTCAACAGTTCATAAAGAGCTACAGCACAGGCAAAGTATTAGGTCCGCCGCACATTGAACGCAGCAAAGCACAGCGTAGGGCAAGGTTACGTAGGTTTTTGTAATATGCACAAGTAAATTGCTTCTGCTGTGTGCAATATGCGGTCGGTCATTTCCTTGTGTATATGTATTATAAAAACCTACGCTGTGTTGTGCTGTGCTGCGTTCAATGTACGGCGGGCCTTATTGTCAAACGCAATGTCTAAACCCAATCTACATCGAGAGCTACACGTTACATGCTACAAACTACAAATTTGAGTTTGCACATATCGCTTACCATAGAAATTGCTACATAGAGAGCTTCAACCTAGATTATGTAGCTAAAGACTGACTACGTTCATAAAAATACGCTGAAATAGAGCTATGTGAAGCTTGCAGCGTGTAGCTCTCGATGTACATTGGATCTAACTCGATTCTGGCTCATAAAAACATACTAATGAGATAAACTGCTGAATTTTTCCCGAGGTTATTGGTTTTCCTAGATATTTGTTCTAAGATTTCGATAAGAATGAGTGGGCTTAGAGAAGTTAACAGGTGATGAGTGAGCGAGGAAAGGTAGCGGGGTAGATTAGTGAGGCTATTTTGATCTCGTAAGAATGAGGGAGAAGCTAAGATTATCGAGTAGGCTCCATAATATGAGCTCAAAAAGAGTCGTTAATATGAATTATTGCGAAATATTAATGTCAATAACTGAATTTCCAAAATAATCTTAGCAGTTTAAAAGGCTTTAAGCTTAAAAAACGATATACAGAGTTATTGTACAACACAGAAAAAAACTGCGTTAATTGGCGACATTCAATAAAAAAAATAGCTTGGTAGAAATATTATTTTATTTGTACTATGCATGAAATTTTTATATTATCGAGATATTCAACATGTAGCTATCACATAAATACTTTCTTAAAATTTCTATATACTTTAAGTAAGTAATAATCAACAATTTTGTTTAACTTGATCTTAACACAATATTTTTCACAGGTATTCTTCATACAAGAGACTACTCGGAAGTCCAAGAACAACAATTTATCTCCACTCGAAGAAAATCCAGCTTCCTTAATTAAAAGGAGTGGATTAAATTGCTTAGAAGAAAACAGTACATCCAAAACTGCAACCTCAACAGCAAATGGAATTCAGAAAATTAGACAAGGACGAAGCCTCCTATAAACCATTTTAAAAAAAGCCAACATCAGACTGGGCGGCAAGGGCTCTGAGTAAATAAGTTTCTAATTAAAACAATACTATTTACTCCTTAAGCTAAAAAAAAAAAAACAAATACCTAAAAAAGCGAGCTTTTACTGAATTTATTGCAAATAATTCAAGCAAAAACAATAAGCGCTTAGTAGCGTACAGCGAAATTTATTGAAGCTATTTTTAAACTAAAAAACAAAATAAAAACGAAAAAAAAATCTCACAGTCAAGTAAAACATACATACATACATACATCAAATCATTAATAAATCATTTCATTCTTCCAATTTTTCATAGTAGCCCAAAAGATTTAGTCAAACGCGCAAGTAATGAAGAATTAGATGGAAAATAATATACATACTAAAACTTACAAAACTGATCATTTGGAACAAAAACCAACAACGCTTCGTTCGAATATAAAATCAACGATGAATCTACTTATGACGTAACAAAATTGGAGGCACAGGTTGAGGTGGTGCAGTACACCAGCTAATATCGGAGAATCAAACGAACTCTTGTAGTGACGTGTCCCGTTCTGTAATCTAAACGTGTTATTAACAGCACTTCCTGTTGGTGGTTTTGGTGGCGGTCCATGCATGTTTGATAAACTTTTAAAATCAACAGAGCTATTCAGAATATTTTGACTGTAAAATGCTTAGGTGGTTGTAATGGGCGCAACGGTATCGAGACCTGTGGAACGCTAACAATATTTTGATTAAAACTTGTCGTTGAGTTTATCCGAACAAAAGTTGGAACTCTTTCACTTGGTCCTAACTGATTCTCCACAGTTGTTTCCCTATTGACTTCTGTGTTATCAGAAGATATGACTAAACTAAATATGTTTGCCCAACTGGTGGTACTAAATTTGAAAAAGAAAATAGACCTTTTTATTCTTGAGCCTTCTGTTGTGGAGAAATTTAGGTGTTGTTTGCTTGCACTTCTGGCGTTGGAGGTATATTCAAGTTTGCCGGTGATAAATTATGTTTACTCATACTGTCCTTTGTGAAATTTTTATTTGCATCTACGGGGTTTAAGAATGGTTGATCGGATTTTTTTCGGTTTGATCGATAATAAGCCAGGTATTTGTGCGAATGTTTTCTTTTTTGCACTAATTAATCGATAATAATTGCTTTGACTACTCCATACCATCGTAAACCAGCAAGCAACATTCGAATATAATATCGGTGAATCCTCAAACTGAATACACATACAATTGTAGCATTCGTTTTTTTTTTAATTTAAATTTACTGTGAAAGTTTTCTAGATTATATGTGGATTCCTGAATATTAAAGATAGAGCCCAGACTGCTACACATTCCGTGCATGAGAGGTATTCGGTGGAAGGAAAAATTGTGTGCTACACTTTTCTAAGTTGCTGCACTGGCAACATACCTGCATACTACTGCAAACCAATAGTTTCAGGCCTTTTGAAATTTCTAGTCGGACCGTTGTGCAATTTTTACCTGCGTTCGTTCGTACGGCGTTCTACATGATCAGTCTTTGTAAGTTATTAGTTTGTCTAAGATATGCTAAAAGTCTTTCAATCGACTATTTGAGCAGCCTGATTACTTTTCAGTGTTAATAGTTGAGGTAAGGCTTATGGGTTAAATAAAACCTTTATAGGAGGTAAGGCTTATGGGTTAAATAAAACCTTTATAGAATAATGAAAAATTCGAAATATTATACAAAAGTTTGAGATATTGAACAACGGTAAACATTTCTAATTTCAATAATATTTACGTCTATATTTGTGTCTGTGACATTTCAATAATTAGTGCTAATTTCGTCTGTGATCAACATTATAAAGACTACCTATTTATTTGGTTATCAATGGTTATTTTTTTTTTGCTCGGGCGAATTAAGGTGGCTATTGCCTAAACAAATAATGGCAACATATAATAGAAAATTAATTCCATCCTCTTTCAAAAACTATTTTTGGACGGTATTGGATGAGTCGCGACAATTAATATTTTATTCATCGTTAGTACTTGCACAAATGATCCAAATTTAAAACATTACATGACATAAAATTTGGTTAATTTTGACGCTGTAGTATACATTTTTTATATAATTGTTCATACCTGGTTAAGTGATTTTTGTCTTGCTAAATAATTTAATAATAAACATAATCAATTCTATCATTCTCATAAAAAAATGTTGGGCGGCGGCTTTGTAAGACCCGAAGCCAACAAGTATATTATACTATTCACCAACAAAATTCGCACAAATTGAAACAGCATTCAGATTTGACCTTTTAAAGGTAATAATCAACATAATAATATTTTCAAGAAGCATCCTACTGTGCTCATTATCTCAAATCGGTGATTAGGAGACTTTTAGTACGTTTATTTTCAAGACATACCATTTTTGAAAAATATATCAATTACTTGCAATTACTTTTGGCTACACAAAATAAACAAACAAAAATTTTGAATATACTACGCACAAGGACTGCACAATTTTGTAAGGCTGCTGGCTTCCAATAGCTGACTTGTACTAGATTTTTTCGTTTTTTTTTTTTTCACTAATGTTGTATCAAGATAATCTTGCACGCCTCATTATATGAGCTGTTATTTTTTTAGTATTATCTTTTCACTTTTTGAGAACGTTTTATTTCTAAGAGCGCATTTTTTAAGGAAGTCAGCCAACTGTGATAAGAATAGCCTTTCGCATAGTTCGAGTAAACTAACCTGATAATTACTAATCATGAAGCTTAATTAAGCGCATTAATAATAGTGAGATCTTATTAATTTGTTTTAGATACTATGTAGTCGTCGAGTTTATGGATATGTATTTATTTATTTTAGTTGTTCGTTTGATTTAAGCAAAACAGTACATGCGAACACACCTTATAGAGAAATACGTTTTTCTGAAAATCATGAAATCTTAAAATGTTTGAAATTTACCATTTTTTTTAAAGATATGTAATTGGATTTTATGTCGTTCTTTCAATAATATGCGCAAATTTAAAGAAATGTTTTAAATTTTTCGTTAAATTGAAGAGAAATGTACTATTTTTAAGGAAAGTTTTGAATAATCATTTTGGGCAATTAGATGTTTTAAAAGTTATTGTATGTGCAAGTAAAATAATTTCTTACATCAATTGCGCTTATTTAGAGATATTTACTTCCATAGAAAAGCAAAATCAAATTATTGAAATTGGATCTCTAAGCTGTGTTCCTTTGTGTCCACAGAATAGTACAGAACAAAAGATACACAAAAGAACGCCTCATACATTTTCATAAAAAGATTTAAATGAAGTGAACAATACAAATAGTTCGCTTCTATTGACAGAAATATTTGTTCTCGCCAATATATGGGACTTCTAGAATAAGGTACACAAAAGAACACAACTCTAGTTCTATAAAAAAAAAAAAAATTTATAGTTATAATTTTTTTCAATCATTGTACCTCTATCATTTGATAGAGATTTAAATAGTTCTTTTCTGTTAACTATTTAATTTGAGTCACTGATGATAATCGTGATATACATATTTCTAATTCTATGAGGTTTGTAGGAAATCGTGATCTTCTAGCGTGATGACTGCCATATTTAATACATAATTAACCAAAAAATAAATAAAATATAGTCGTATAATAAACATTCAATTGACGTTGTTACTAAATTTGATAAAAAAGTAACTAACTCAT